>CM024757.1:48457447-48844508 GCA_014218235.1 Colocasia esculenta
GCGGCACATAAATGAAAATAATGCATGCTAAATGAAAGCGTATGTACATCTTTTTTTTTAGATTTTTGAGATTTTCTGTGTTTTTTTTTTTTTTTGGATTTTTGGGATTTTCTAATTTTTTTGGAATTTTGAGATTTTCTGATAACAACCTTCTGCCTTGACTGGTTGGCTATGAATCTCACTCCCATCTAAGTTTGTCAATATCCTCTAAGTGCAGCGTGCACTCATTCTTGGCTTCCCTAAGGCTGCTTGCCCCTAGTTGCTAGTGTTATTTGCACAGACCAGGTGCGGGGTTCTTCGGTCATTAGTGGGTATAGGAAGACTTAAGGGGGATAAGACTTGGTGTTTGGTGCTTGGGACACTGGCTCATTTGACTTGCGAGGTTGTAACTCATGTGGAATCCGTCTGTTGTCCAGAGACTTTGTGGTCATTACTTTTATTTGGGGCATGCGTACGATCGGGCTCAAGGGCATCCCACGGGGAACTGTACTGCCACTCTTTGACATGCCTCTATTCTTTTTCTTTCTTCTTTCTTCTTCTGCTTATTTATCATTTCTCTTTTCTTTTGGACTGATCGTCTCTCTTTGAGACTTCATACGCATGATCTACATCTTCTCTTGTCTACAAGCCAGCATCCTTTTGCCCCTAGACCTTGTCCGAGTAAGAAGAGAATTGACCCTTGCTCCCCTTCACTAGGGCTAAGCAGGAACCTCATTTACTAGGGGGAATTGGCCTTGGTTGCCGTGTTGTGTGTGTGGCTAAACATAGGGGTCATTTGACGACAATGAAAGGAAGTGAGACATATGGCTACTAATCATTCTTTTGCAAATCGATGTCGCCATTGAAAATCTTTTATTAAGGGTAGAATCTTTTAAGATATAACCCATTCCACGGGTGAGAGAGCTCCTCACCATCGGCATTGACTAGCCTATACGCGTTCCCAGGGTACACTTCCTTGATGACGTACGACCCTTCCCATTTGCTTGCAATTTTGACCTAGGACCTCCAGACTTTATGAAAATTCGTTTCAAAACCATGTCTCCTTCTTGAAATTTACGTTCAATCACTTTCTTTTGAAAAGATCTTGAGAGTCTATTTTGATATGAGAGTATGTGATCTGCTGCGGCCAGACATCGTTCGTCTAGGAGTTCCAGCTGTGTAAGTAACACCTCTCGACGCTCATCGGGATTAAGTTCTTTGTCCAGTGGACTCTTAGAGAAGGAATGAGGATCTCATGCCCATAGGTAAGAGAAAATGGAGTTTGCCTAGTAGGCGTGCGGACGGAGGTACGGTAGGCCCATAGAGCTTCAATCAATTTCTCAGGCCAATCAACGAACTTATGAGACTCACAAGTTTTCTTTAAGATTTTCAAAAGTGTTTTATTTGTGGCTTCGGCTTGACCGTTGCCCTGCGGATAGTATGGAGACGAATGATGCAGAGAAATGTTGAATTTCTTACACAAGTCCTGAAGCTCTTGTGATATGAAATGGGGCCCGTTGTCGGTGACGATGCCGCTCGGCACTCCGAACCGTGAGATGATGTTCTTCATGATGAATCTGCACATGGTTGAACCTTTGATTTCTGCAAATGCTTCCGCTTCGGCCCACTTGGTGAAGTACTCAGTATCAGTGAGAATGAAAGATTTCTGTTTTACTTGAGCATTAGGATTACTAAGAGGCCCGATGATATCAAAGGCCCACATAAGAATGGCCAAGGGAAAGATAGTGGATGTAAAGAAGAGGATGGAGCATGGATCTTATCGGCATGGAGCTGGCACTTGACACACCTACGAACATAGATGGCACAGTCTTGTTCTAAGGTTGGCCAGTAATAGCCTTGCCTAAGGATTTTCTTTGCAAGCATTTGCCTATTCACATGCCCTCCACATTCACTAGAGTGGGCTCCTTCCACTACCTTCCAAGCTTCTTCGTCAGACAGGCATCTGAGGAGCATCCCATTTAGAGTGCGCCTACATAATACTTCTCCAACAATGGTATATCTTAGTGCCGCTCTACGGATGACCCTTCTATCTTCAGCCTCAGCTTCTTCTGGGAAGGTACCGTCTTTGCAGTACTGCTCAATCTCGTGGTACCATGGTCTTTCTTCCTGCATCATTTCTCCTAATTCCACAAGCAGTATTTCCTTCGCTTCTCTCCTCTCTGCCTTCAAAACTAAAGAGCTCCTGAGGTTATTGAACCAAGGATCCTGAGTAGAAGGTGCTTCTAACCTCTGGATAGTGATAGTCTCAGCGCTATGGCTGAGAGGGAAAGAGAGAGATGAGGCCAGGGATGCCAGGGCATCGGCCATGATATTTTGAGAGCGAGGAGTATGAATGTAGATAAGCTTGCGGAATTGCTTACCTAGGAGCGTGACCAGATCTTGATAATGCTTGAGCTTTGGGTCACAAGTGCAGTAGGTAGAAAGGACCTCTCCAAGAACGAGTTGAGAATTTCCTATGATCTTGAGGTGACGCGCGCCTAGGAGATAGGCAAGCTTTAGACCAGCTAGGAGAGCCTCATACTCAGAGACATTATTGGTGGTAGGGAACTGAAGTTGATACGCGAGCAGAATGGTAATCCCTTCTGGGGTGAACAGAACAGCACCTATGCCCCGTCCCCTAGAATTGAGAGCTCCATCAAAGTGGAGCGACCAGAAGGGATCGCGAGAGATGAGTGACAGGTTTTCATCAGGGAATTCTTCTTGGACCGTGTCACTATGAGGAAAAAGGAAGGTGAGTAAGGTGCTCAGCATTGGCATACCCTTTTATAGCCTTCTGGACTATAAAGGTGATATCGAATTGAGATAAGAAGCTCTGCTATCGTGCCAATCTGTCGGCAAGGACTGGCTTCTCTAGGAGATACCTAATAGGGTCCATTCTAGAAATCAAGCTCACCTGATGGGCTAGGAAGTAGTGCTTCAATTTCTGCACTACCCACACTAGCGTTGCACAAGTTTTCTCCATTGTGGTGAGCTTGAGCTCGGAGGGATTGAAGAGCCTAGATAGGTAATAGACTGCCCTTTCTTTGCCAGAATCATCATGTTGAGCAAGGACAGCTCCTAGGGAGTCCTCGATAGTTGACAGATGAAGGATAAGGGGTTTCCCGGGGACAGGTGCCTGCAGCATGGGTGGATTCATTAAATAACTTTTGAGCTCATCAAAGGCTTCTTGGCATCTAGCGTTCCATTCGAATTTGGCTCCTCCTTTTAACAGTTCATAGAAAGGACGACATCTTTGAGAATGCTGAGATATGAATCTCCTTATGAACTGTAGCTGACCAATCAAACCTCGAAGTTCAGATATATTCTTAGGAGGTGGCATCTCATTTATTTCCTTGGCCTTGTTTGGTCTATTTGAATCCCCCTTTTACTAACTATGAAACCTAGTAATTTACCCGAAGAAACCCCAAACACGCACTTTTTCGGATTCATCTTCAATTGATACTCTTGTGCACGGCGGAACACTTTGGCAAGCACGGAGGAGTGTTCTCTTCGAGTCCGAGACTTCACCACAATATCATCCACGTAAACCTCAACATCAATATGAATCATATCGTGGAAGATAGCTAACATTGCCCTTTGATAAGTGGCGCTGACATTCTTTAAACCAAATGGCATGACCACGTAGTAATAAGTTCCCTAGGGCGTGGTGAAGGAGGTTTTCTCTTGGTCGTCCAGGGCTAGACGGATTTGATTATATCCTGAGTAACCATCCATGAATGAAAGGGTTTCATACCCAGCGGTGTTATCAATTAAGACATCCAAATGAGGTAACGGGAAATTGTCCTTTGGACATGCCCTATTTAAGTCCCGAAAGTCTATGCAGATTCGCACTCTTCCGTCCTTTTTCATTACCGGGACTATATTAGCCACCCACAAAGGATAGAGGACTACACGGATGAACTTAGCTTTGTGTAGTTTATCAATCTCCTCTTTCATATTCAAAGCAATGTGGGGGAGGAATCATCTCAATTTTTGTTTAACGGTAATTGCCCCTGGCTTCAAGATCAACATACGTTCCACTAATTCAGGGTCAATGCCGAGCATGTCGTCGTATGACCAGGTGAAAGAATCCTTGAATTCCCTTAAAATTTCTATAAGCGCCTCTTCTTCCTCGGGAGGGAGGCTGGAAGCTATGGTCAGGAGCCTAGGATCTTCTTCTGTTCCAATATTTACCTCTTTGGTGGGTTCGTCTACTGCCTATGTAGGCTCATCAAATCTCCTCATACCACTTACATACATCTCGGCAGCGTCCTCAATTTCACCATCTTCTTCATTCACTGGGTCCTCCTCAGCTAAGATCTCATATACCCCAAATCCATCGTCTAGCCCTTCATCTTCGTACTGAGCTTCTATGTTCAGAATTACAGCTTCCTGGACGAACTCCTCAATAGTTAGAAGAGCGCCACACCTTTGCACCAGATCCATCAAATACCTATAGGGTATGCCACTACCCTCACTCTTCCTAGACGGGGACGGGGACTTGCTAGATCCTACCCCTGAATCTAAACTAGGGTCGATATTTACAAAGGGCTCTGGAGAAGTGTCCAAGGATTTATTGGAATGGAAAGGAAGGGGTGCAGCAGGGCCGCAAGGATCCTCCGATGGGTCTGGAGGTAGAGGCGGGCCACTCAAGCTCAGGGTGCCCGCAAAAGAATTGGGATGTAGGGGAATAGAAGGCCCCTCACCCAGATCACCCAGAGTGACCATGGTGGTCGGTGAGTGAGGATCACGGCTTAAGCAGAAGGAGGAGAAAGGCGGGGATCGCCGCCAAGGCAGGAAGAGGGAGTGACGGGGATCACCGTCACGAGAAAGGAGGAATGCACAGATGACGGGGATCGTCACTGGAAGCAGATGAACACTGAGATAGGGATCACCGTCTGGGTGCTAAAATGGGGGTGACGGGGATCACCGTCAAAAACAAGGATTGCAGCGGAGAGCTAAAAGCGAGGAGTGACGGGGATCGCCGTCAGGAGCTGGGATTGCGAAAATGGGAATGGAAGGTTGGTGCTTGAAAAAAGGGGGGAAGGACGGGGATCTCCATCCGATGAAGGAGGAAGGGGAAAGACGGGGATCGTCGTTTGAAGAAAAAGGGGAGAAAGACAGAGATCACTGTCTGATTGCTGGGGAAAAGGGGGGGGGGAGAAAGCATTTTGTTTTTGTTTTTATTTTGTGTTGTTGTTGTTTTTTTTTGACACATTAAACTAAGAAAAGGAATAGACTATCTACATGCAGAGGCGTCGGGAGAAGGACAAAATTGAGCCATCAAAAAATGGTGAAAAGGAATGAAGAAACGATTAACGCTTCGAGAGTGTCAGAGGAGAATTGGAGGATAAGAGGAGGAGAAGAAGATATGAAGGCGAATTTATAAACAAGGATGGAAGATACAAAATGACTGGAAGGCTGGGAATACCCTAACCAGAACTCCTTTGTTGGGTTGATGGGGTTTATGACTTCAAAATCCTCACCAAGTCCAAGCAACTGTCGCTTGGTGGTGGCTGCCGATGCTGACTGTGCTGATACTGGAGGCTGTGTGGTGCTATCTTCTCTGAATAACAGGCTAACTGCTGCCACTAGGTCTTCAAGATCTTGTTCTTCTGCCTCTGCTATCGGGGGCTATACGACGTTGTCCTCCTTGAATAAAGAGCTGACTGCCGATACTAAATCTTTGAGGTCTGGTTCTTCTGGCCCTGTTTCTTCAGGCTTCCTCTTTTTACTGGGCCACTGGGCCTCCAGAGCTTGATATGGTGACAATAGTGCTTCTATCATGATAGTATTGTAGCCTGGCTGCACGGGCCCTCTGACAAAATGATCATATAGAGTCCAGGTGAGAGGCTCTTGGTCCGACTTCGATGTAGATGAATGTGTTGCCCATAGCTTAAATCCCTCTTGGTATCCAAGCCCCCGCTTTGTGAATTTCTTGGGATCATTGATAATCTGAGTCCTCCCCTGAAGGTGAGCTCCAAGACCCTTTCCCGGATGATACCCAATTCTCACCATAATGTTCCAGCCCTTGGTGTTTGTCAATGTGCCCTTCTTAACAGCAGCCACTGATGGGGATACAATTTGGCGGTTGATGGAAAATGTGTAAGCCCAAGGATAATTCACATCGAGCACTGAGATGATGGGCCTATTCGATGGCCAGACCGACGACATGATTTTCTCGATGGCCTCCACCGTGTGAGTAGTTGCTGCACTCTTGACTTTAACTATTCGCCCTTGGAAAGGGAATTTCAAACACTGATGAGCTGTAGAAGGCACTGCCCCTAATGCTTCAATCTAAGGGCAGCCCAAAATGGCCTTGAAAGTGGGATCAATGTCAAGCACATAAAAATCTATGGTCATGACAAGTGGTCCCAATTCTGCTTGTAAAGAAATGATGCCATGGCAGGCCCGCCGGGAATTGTCATAGGCTGCTATGGTTGTAGGAGTGGGCTGCAAGAGGCGCTCGGAAATATTGCAGGACCGCAAAGTGCTCAGTAGGCACACATTTATAGAAGCTCCGGTATCGACCAATGCGGCATCAACAACCACTTTGTTTATGGTTAGGGTGACACATAAAGGCATTCTCCTGGCCTCTAGGGGAGCCAGCTCACCGTCTGTAAAAGTAATGGTTGGTCCCTTGTTCATGATGGAGAGAACGGATGGTAGATTATCTGGGTTCATATCTTCATTCACCATGACCCTTTGCAGAAAGGCTCTCAGGGCATCTTGGTGGGTCGGTGACCTTTTGATCAATTCAAGGATTGATATTTTTGCTGGAGTCTGATCCAAATGCTTCAAAATATCGTATTGGGTCCCCGGGACCAGATCTATCTCCTCGATGCCTGGTTGTTGCTGCTGATTGTTATTGTTGGATGGTTGGGTCTGCTGACCTGGCATAGACACGGATGCATTTGGGTACATCCGGTGAAACATACACCCGCTCCGTAGGGCGAGGTTGTGGTGGAGTGGGGGTGGAGTGGTGTCAATGATGGAGGGGTTAGCTAATATGGATGCAGGCACAGGGGGGAATGGGATGTTAAGGGGTGATGGAGCGATGGGTGGTAAGACGGGGGTGTCATAGAATGGCGAGGTGATGGTGGTAATGATGGGCGTGGTGGAGGTAGATGTGGTGGTAGTAGGCGTGGTGGAAGTAGGTGTGGCGTGGGAAATAGCCAAAAGCTGGCCTACTTCATGCTCGTCGTCGTAGGCCACGCGGCTACTAGTGGTGGATGGTGACGATGGGGTTAACTTAAGCGGGTGGAGGAGGTGGTAGAGCAGGCTGAAGGTTTGGAGCAGGCTGATGCTGCGACATAGGATTACGAATTATGCCGAGGTCATTTGTCGGTTGTTGTGGTTACTGGTATTGCTGCTGGAACAGTTACTGTTGCTGAAATGGTTGTTGTTGCTGCTGGAATTACTGTTGCTGTTGCTGTGGTTGCGGTCGCCTTTGCTGCTGCTGCTGCTGCCTCTGACCCTGTTGGTCCCTCAGTGTCTGGATCAACCTCTTCATCTTGGCCCAATCAATTAGATTCTGCTCATGGAGATCATATATAATGTCCGAAATTGGAAGCAATCTGACACATTGTGGCCCGGATGGCGATGGTACACACAATACTTTGTTTGGTCTGCTGCCATGTTCCAATTTGGTTTCTCGAGAGGGAGCCTAAGAGCATTTAAAGACATGAGGGCCGCAAAGATATCAGCAAGACTTTCTGGAAGAGGAGGGTATTGCGCCCTCTTGGGCCCATTGGGCTTTCTAGGAGCATAGCCATTTTGGGGTGGAGGGACCTGGTTGTATTGTCGCTGGTCTTGCTGGGGATTTTGGGTCTGAGGAGGTTGTCTATTGTTCCATGGTTGTTGAGGCTGTTGATTAAGGAGGGACTTACCTATCGAGCCTTGGGGATTATTGACTGCACCTACTTGTTCATTGGTTTGGACTCCCTTAGTGACAGGACCTTGAGGTTTCTTAGGATAGTGGGATTTAGGGGTCTCAAACATAGAATGGATAGGCGAGTCTTTAAGTTGGGTTTGGATGAAACGGGCTCGACTATACAACTGGTGCATGGAGGTGATTTCGTTCATGGCTAGGATGGCTCGGTAGGTTGGTTTAACTTTCTCCTCCTCCGGCATGGGGCATCGGACCTTAGCAGCCAGGGCACGCCATCTATCGGCGTAGACAACAAACTCCTCATCGGGCTTCATTTTCTCGGCCACTAGATCAACAAAAGAATATTCGGGTCCAACCCGATCTTGAAATTGCTGTAGGAATCTCTCTTGGACCACTTGGAAATCTTCGGCTTCCTCGAGAGGTAGAGAATAAAACCATTCGAGGGCCGGACCATCCAATGATTTTCTGAACAGGTATGCCATGAGATGGCAATCGTACTTGTGGGGAGCAGACTCATAGACAAAATCTTTCAAGTGCACATGAGGGTCACCTACCCCAGAGTATCATCTGTAGACCGAGAGTGCTGACTGGGGTGGGACCCGGAGGTGTTGAAAGGACGGAAGTGGGATATCAGCGACCTTCCGGGGGTCTAACCATCTTTGGAGGTCATGAAGTTCCCTCTTTATTGAGGTCCACTCCGCAAGGAAATCGGAGAGGGACATGGCGTGATGAGTGGGAATGAGGGAGCGGGATTGCTCCAAAGAGTAGGACCTCTCGTAGGAAAGGGGAAGCAGGTTCGGCTTGATAGAAGGAGGACATCGGAGAGGATTTGGGCCACCTTCTGCGCCAGAAGGTAGCTGGGATCAGAAAAATGAATAGCCCGTGGACGGAGGGGTGTAGATCTGCCATGGTGGAAGGTATCTGTGGTGCTGAGGCAGCAGGGGCAGAGGAGGCCGCCTGCTGGGCTGAGCTATGAGAGGGGGGAGATAAGGGGCACTTGCCCTTTGCAGCGGCCAAAAATTCACGGACTTGGTCCGGACTCAGATGAGGGAGAAGCTAACTAAACTGAGAGTGTGCGTCATCCGCCTCAGGAGGAGGAGGGCGGGACTGGGCACTGATAATTGTAAAAATTTTCATGTTAAATTTCGTACATTTAGTTAACTTTAGATATCAGTTATCCATAAATAATGTGCAGTTTGACTTTAATTTTCATTCTATTCATGTTTAGGTTTTTGAACATATTAGTTGATAATGGGTTAGACTACACATGTTAGATTTTCATTTAATAACTCATTTCTTTCATATTGACTAATTAGGTTACTTTGGAAAATAAAAGATATTTGTAAATAAATACTGTATATAAATAAATTTGTTAAAATACTTTTGTAAATATTCTTTTAGTAATAGATAGACTTTCATTTGTTAATAAATAAATTTTAATACATAACCTACCCCATCCCATTAAATAAATAATAGTATTTTTAATACCCCACCCAATCATATCATGCCACACACCCTTTTCTCTCATCTCACCAGATCTAGCCACATACCCCACTAAGCCCTTCTTTATCTTTCTTCCTAACAGGTCATCTGGGGGGCGGTGTGGAAGCTGCTGGAAGCAGCCGGATGGTGGAGCTCTGGTGCGAACAGGACTAGCAGCTGCAACTAGGGTGGCTGGTGTGCTGTTGGAACCAGGGCGGCTGGTGATGCAGCGCAGAAGCTAGAGGCGTATGGGGTGTGGGCGGCTGCAGCCAGGCATGTAGGGCCCGTGCACGGCAGATGGGGCTGTGGAGGCTGTGCGAAGCAGCCGGTGCAATGCAGGGATCTGGCAGATCTGGTGGAGGCGACGTGCGGCACTGCAGAGCCCGTGTGAAGCAGTGTGCGATGGAGGCGTGAGGAGATCCGACGTGCGTAGCTGTTGGGCAGATGAGGCAGGTGCGTACGGCTGGAGGCGATCCCGTGTGCAGCTGGATCCGGTGCGGTGCATGCGACTGGTGAGCGTGAAGGGGGTGGCAGAGCAGCTGGGGCGCGGTGGTCCTGCGTGGCGGATGGTGCTTGGAGGCTGGGGCATGCACAACCCATGAGCACGGCGCCCAGGCGTGCGGAGCGGCTGAAGGCGTGCGAGGCAAGCGTTGGAGGCGGATCCGCAGCTGAGGTGGCGCATGAGGCTGGCGGATCTGAGCTCGTGTGATGGCGAAGCTGGCCGTGTGTGCACAGTAGAGGCATTGCAGAGCTGGCAATCCAGGAGGCGGGAAGCAGAGGCGCCTGGAAGAATCCTAACGCCTATAAAAGGACCCCAAGGTCCTCTTGGTCGGAGGGTTCGATTTGGAGGATTTTAGTTTTTATTCTTTTTGTTCTTCCCGGGTTCAGAGGTGAGAGCTGGGAGAGTTGTTCTTGTTGTTGGGATTTTTGGGTTTTCTTCCTTTCTCTGGTTCGGCTACAGCTGTGAGGGTTTGGAAGGTTGTGCTTCTGTAATTTCTGGGGTGTTTTGAGTTTAGAATTTTTGGGGTTTCTTCAGGTCTGTAAGGGTTCGGGGTTCAAATCTTTGAGGTGTTCTTTCTTCTATGTTCTGTAAGAAAGTCTTAGGATTTTTCTGCTGCTTCTTCTTATGTTCGACTGTTGAGCATGGAGAATTAGATTAGTTATTTCTTTTACTCTTTTCTTCTGTTCAGCGTTTGTGATAGCCCAGAACAGGGGAGTTCAACAATTCTTGTGGTTTTCTTCTTGCTGTGAGTTCTGTGAATGGTTCGGGTGCCGTGAGGAGGATCCAATGGCAGTTTTATCATTTATTCTATGTCTTAGTTCGATCCAGTGTTTTCCTTTCTTCTTTGCTCTGTGAGGGAATCTTTCTTTCTTCTGTGTTTTTTTTTTCCCTCCTATCTTTCATAAGCATTTGTTGAGAGGTAGATGCATTAATTTTCCATTTCTTCTGCATTTAATTCCCATTTTCCTGTGTTGAAGAGCCCAATCTAGTGGCAATTATCTTAGTTCATCCGAGTTTTCTTTCTTCATTTGGTTATGTCAAAACTTCTGAGATCATCTGTCTTTCTTTTCGTTTGGCTGCTGTGCTGGGATCAACATTTCTTTTTTTTGCTCGGTGAAAATTGTTGAGAGATTGAGGACTGCTGTGAGGAATTCGACGACTTCTTCTTTTCTTCAGGAAGGTTTTGCTGCTTTCATTTGTTCAGCATCTTGTGATGATTCGGTTCCAGAAGATGGCGATTGGGTTGCTGGAAGGGATTCAGCATCTAGTTCGAATGCTGTGTGAGAGATCCAGGGATTCAGGTTTTTGAGTTTTTCTTCATCTCTTTCGGTTGTTCAGCATCTCTTCTGTTTCAGTATTTTTAGTGGGTTTGGAGAGTTCTGATTTCAGATCATTGGGCTACTGGGAGGTTTGATTGTGAGAGATAGTGAGATCGATCCAGCATGTTGCAGGGTATAGTGATATGAAATTTTAGTTCATGTTATTCCCGTGCAAGTCTTTGATTGAGTTCTTTAATTTCTTCCCTGTCTCATTTTGATCCATGTTCTTCAATAATAGTAGTAGAAATTTGATTTAGCAACTATAAATTTCTGTTTCTTATTTTTTGTCCGATCCTTGAGTTGTGAGGATACGGTCCAGTATTTGTAGAGAATTACAATTGTTGATTGTTCATCCCCTGTGCTCTAGAGGTACATTGATTTGAAAGTTTTTTTAAAGATTTTTGTCTACCGGTTCGATCCCTCAACTGTGAGGGTACATTGATATCAATTCTCTTTTCATTTCGATTCTGCTTGTTATTTATTAAGATTGACTTGTCAAGTGTGAGGGATTTGATTGTGTTGTTTACATAATTGAATTTAATGCAATATTATTTTAGTGAAAATGTGTCCGTTAGAATGATTTCAAGTCAAAGTAGTTTAATTCAAGCTTTATTCAGCCTCTCCGTGGATATGACCTGTTCTCACCACTATATTAGTTCATCTTTGTGATTTTAAATTTGTGAGACAGTTTAGAGAAGGTAAGTATGTTGATTTGTGCATGGAACTCTCGACAATGGAAGTGTACAATCAATAATGCCGCGTTCATCTTGGCACGTTGCTGGGGAGGCGTTAGAGTTTAATTTAAATCTATTGTCATTTGATTTTATTTGCATTGTGCTTCTGATTGACTTGATTTGGGCTTTTCATTCCAGATTTACACAAGAAGTGGAGCATGGAGATTGGACTTGACACTTGAGCCCATTGGAGAAGAGCTTGCTGAATTGTTTCAAATTTGTTTTTAAGTCAGAATTTTAGATAGAAGAGTGTGAGTGAAATTTGTAGTGAGGTTTTCATGTACTCTCTATGCATGTGTAGAGATTTCTTTACTGTTGGCATGTAATAATTGGCCTTTTGGTGGTTTGAATTGTTTGGAATTAGTTTATAGTATCACTTTATATTTTCTTAGTTAAATTTCATTTCATTTAGTTCAAAAACCAAATAAACATAAAAAAATCTAAAATCTAAAAAATCTTCCAAATCGATCTTTCATGATAGCCGTTTGTTTTGCAATTAAAAATTTCATCTCTTAAGATTAGAATCACTTGTTTTAGGACATTCATCATTTTAATTGTCATTTGAATTCCATTTCTTTTTCTGCATTGAAGAGTGCGGGGGAAAGGTAAGGTTTCTAACTCTTGTTTCATGCATTAGACTTAGCATTAGAAAATCCTTGTTTGGACTTGATTTGTTGCATTTCATATTTGTAAAAGGGACTGCTAAGGGCATCACCCTTTAGAAAAAATAAAAAGAAAAGGTGAGGGATTTCATCATCCTTTCCTTTGCCCAAAAATCACAAAAAATTTCACATTCTTGCATTTGTCTAAACTTTCAATAAAAACCAATAGACGTAGCCCTAGGGTTCATAATTAGATTTATCCTTTCTTACTTTCAAAACTTCTCTTTAAGTCTAGTGTCTAGGATTAGAGGTTAAAAAGCTTATGCTTAAGTGAGCTAGATGTTATTTAATTGGGTCCTTGTGAAAGCAAGGGGGGCCTCCCTCTACTCCACCTCTTACCTGGCCAGTACAAGAAGAGTTAGGATTGGATTTAAGCAAGCATAAATCTGATTTTGAGAAAAATAACATAGGTCCAAGGAACACTTAGTGTTTAGGTTAATTTGTTTTTTAAAAGTGTTTGCTTGTTTGTGTTTGTTCATAAAATTAAAAAATTAATAAAAATTTAAAAAGTTCAAAAATCATAAATAGATGTCTTTTCAATTGTGCATGCTTGGTAGACGTTCCCAGAACTTAGATTTGGCTCAACCTATAGACGAGATTGAAAGATTCTTTCATAGGATGGCCAACCAAGACCAGAACCAAGTTGCTAGGAATGTAGAGGAGGTCGCACCCAAACAGATGAATATTCCTTCTGATTATCAACCTGCTACTTGCATCAGGCCAGAAATTCCTGCAAATCACTTTGAAATCAAACCAGAAACCATTCAAATGTTGCCATCTTTCTATGACAATCCCAATGAAGACCCCTACATGCATATAGATGAGTTTCTAGAGATTTGTTCCACTGTCAGGATCCAAAATTTCACTGAAAATGCCTTAAGACTGACCCTATTTCCATTCTCTCTAAACGATAAGGCCAAACATTGGTTAGGAACCATAAGGAGAACCATCAGAACATGGCCAGAAATGTAGCAGGAGTTTTTGAAAAAGTTTTACCCCATTGGCCACACCAACACCATGAGAAAAGCAATAACTGGATTCTCCCAACACTCGGGAGAGTTAATGCATGAATCATGGGAAAGATTAAAAGAGTTGCTTAGAAAATGCCCCATCATGGTCTGTCGAGGTGGCAAATTGTCTGACAGAATCAAATAGGCAGATGGTTGATGCCTCGTGTGGAGGAGCATTCATGACTAAGAGAGAGGATGAGGCATATAATCTATTAAAACATGAGTGAGAATTCTATCAATCATGTCTCACTCCACTCTTACGAGAGAGCACTAGGACCTGTAAAGAAGGCAGGGTTGTATGAATTGAGAGGGAGAGGAGAATCAGATTCTAGGGTAGAAGATTTGTTAGATAGACTTGATCAAAGATTGGAGCAGAAGTTGGAACAAAAATCGATCAATTACTGTCTTTAACTGGGCAAGCCACACCCAAATTTTCTCAACCACCTAAAACTTGTTCTATGTGTGCTAGCTCAGCTCACCCTACCAGTGCTTGTCCCACTACTGCCCAATTGCCTCTTTTTATTCAAGAACAACTCCAAGCTGCCCAAGATTTTTACAAACCCTCTTACGATCCATATTCTAACACATACAACCCTGGTTGGAGAAATCACCAGAATTTTTCATGGAAAAATCAATCTGAACAAGTGTCTCAACCTTCTTTTAAGCAATCCATGTACGGTCAATCCTATCCTAATCAGAATCTAGGATTTGTCCAATCTTCTTATTCCAAACCTCCACAAGTCCAAGGAAATCAAAATACAAATCAATTTGCTCATACCAATTTCCAGCAACCTTCATATAATCCACCACCACCTCCTCAGCCCAATTGGGAAGATAAAATGAATCAACTCCAAAACATGATGGCGACTCTATGCCAATCTGTGAAAGAACAACAAAATCAATATCAAACTCAAAACCAAAATTTTCAACAAAATTTGACAAGGATAGAGTCCCAGATTGTTGAGTATGTCAAAGGAGGGAATCAGGTTAGCTGCCAAGTCAAGCTATAGCAAACCCAAGGAACAACCCTCCCGGATTTTATCAGAACCAGCAAAACCATCAAGTCCAAGGGTACAAACCACCTGCTCGACCAAATGCCCCTCCACCACAAAACCCACAACAAGCTTTATCCAGAACATTCCAGCACCACAAATTCAGAATCAACCTATACAACAGGACCATCCTCCTACCCAAGCTAGGGGCCCCCAAGTAGAGAATGTTAAAACTGTGTCAACCTTAAGAAGTGGAAAAATTAGAATAAATCCACACCCACACATGTCAACATTGCATGTGGATAAGGAAAATGAAATTGAAACTGAAATTGAAGAAGAGATTGAAGAAAATGTTGAAAAATCCAAGGGAAAGGAGAGAATGACTGAAGAACCTCTAGAAAAAATCAAAATGAATGAAGACCCAAGTTGTTACATTCCAAGAGTCCCTTTTCCTGAAGCTTTAAAGCCTAAATCCAAAAACAAACCAACTGGTAATGAAGAACTCTTGGAACTCTTTAAGCTAGTTCACATCAACATTCCTCTCCTTGATGCCATTAAGCATGTGCCTGCTTATGCCAAATTCTTAAAGGAAATATGCACTCCAAAATGTGAAATGAGAAAGAAAACTGAAACAATCACTCTTCCAGAAACTGTGAGTGCCATTATCTTGAACCAACTCCCTAAAAAGCTAAAAGATCCAGGCACTCCACTAATTCCTTGCACCATCGGTGGAGTCACTTTTGAAAGCAACCTTTTAGATTTGGGAGCCAGTGTCAATCTCTTACCTTATGCTATTTTTGAAAAATTCAAGTTAGGAGAATTGAAACCCACTTTTGTTGTCCTTCAACTAGCCGATCGTTCTGTCACCACTCCTAAGGGCTTAGTTGATGATGTTATTGTGAAAATCAATGATTGTTACTTCCCTGCCGATTTCATCGTTCTGGACATGAACACTCCTCAAGATTTAACTCAGTCCACCATCATCCATGGTAGACCCTTTTTGGCCACAACTAAAGCTAACATTGATTGTGTTACCGGAATGATGGATATATCATTTGGGGATAGGCGGGTTAGTATCAATATTTTTAAGGCATCTGGGCATCATGATCAAGGAGAGAGTTGTCTAGTGGTAGACTCCTTGGAAGAATCTTGTGAGGAAGAATCAATAGAACAACCTTGTGCTCTAGGGTTTGAGGGAGAGGAAGGACAATTTAGTTCCATGTTTTAGGATATTGATCCATCATTTCCATTAGAGTGTCCTCCTAAGGTTGAGCTAAAACCACTCCCTGCTAGCTCAAAGAACATCTTTTTAGGAGAAAATGAGACTTGGCCCATCATAATTGCTAGAAATCTTGTAAAGCCAAAGCCAAAGTCAAAAATCTATAAAGCCAAAGCCAAAACATTCCATGATATTTGTAGAAATTTTTTTCAAGTGCATGATAAGGTCTGGCTATTTAATTCTAGGCTTCGTCTACTTCCGGGAAAATTGAAGTCCCGATGGGATGGTCCTTACACTGTTGTCAAAGCTTACGACAATGGTGTTGTCATCATTCTTGACCCTAAAATTGGACAATCATTCATTGCTAATGGGCAGAGGTTAAAGCATTTCTTTGAAAGCCCACTTTCCTTAAAAATTGAGTCTACCAAGTTAGCTGAGCTAAACGGAGCCTAATTGCATCCGGCTGAAGACGATAAACTTAGCGCTCTTGGGAGGCAATCCAACTGTACATATTTTCTTTATCAGGTAATTCTCTATCTTACTTTCTTTTCTTCTAAATAAGTAGGGGGGAGAGGTAGAATAAACATGCATTCATAGTCCCCATCCTAACCAATGCTTCATTTTCTTTCTTTATATTGAGCATGTACAAATAAAAAGAAAATTTTACAATGTTTCATCTTTGAATAAAAATGTGTGGCATTGTGCAACCCAGACTATGTGCTTGATCTTTAACCATTAAAATTTTGTAGTTGTCACAATCTTTTGCAAACATCCATGTTAGGTAGCCTCTCGTAAAGGATTATGTACTTCTTATCTACCTTATGTAAGGATTTATGGCAAGAGGTTTTATACACACACACTACACAGCCACTTAGACTACTGAACCCAAATGTAGCAAATTTGTTAAGCCTAGTAGGAGAGAGGTGATTAGTTTTCTCCCTTCCCCTTAAGTGAATTGCGAAGAAAGTGAAGGCATGTGATCAAGGAACTTGACTGTCCATCCTTCCTTTAAGAGGAAAGAAAGAAAAGAAAAGAAAAGAAAAAGCAAAAGAAAAGAAAAAATATATCCATGAAAAATGCCCCGGATCTGAGTAAAGTTGGACTAGCTACTCTTGAAAAGTGATGGGTTGTGTAGCATTATGGATGAAAAAGAAAGAAAAATTCTGAGTGCACAAAGTGCAAATAAAGGGGCAAAGTCCTTAGCTCAGAAAAATAATCCTCAAGGAAGTTGGGCAGAATGGAACTGAGAAAAACAACCCAATCTGACTGAGCAAGGATCTTATTCCACAATTCTTTTCTTTTCCCTCGATTTAATCTAATCTCAAATACTAGCTGAGGCAGAGAAGCTCCAGAAGGGCTGATGCGAACTCTCAAGTAAGCTATCATTTGTGCACTAAATTCTTGCCATAAGTCCTTACAATTAGGATAGACATATCTCTACATTAATCATTTACATGATGGTTGTTTAGCATTACATCTTCTAGTCTTACATTTGGAGTAGTTTTTATTGCTAAGGGACTAGCAATGTTCAAGTAGGGGGGAGTGATAATTGTAAAATTTTTCGTGTTAAATTTCGTACATTTAGTTAACTTTAGATATCAGTTATCATAAATAATGTGCAGTTTGACTTTAATTTTCATTCTATTCATGTTTAGGTTTTTGAACATATAGTTGATAATGGGTTAGACTACACATGTTAGATTTTCATTTAATAACTCATTCTTTCATATTGACTAATTAGGTTTACTTTGAAAAATAAAAGATATTGTAAATAAATATTGTATATAAATAAATTTTGTTAAAATACTTTTGTAAATATTCTTTTAGTAATAGATAGACTTTAATTTGTTAATAAATAAATTTTTAATACATAACCCACCCCATCCCATTAAATAAATAATAGTATTTTTAATACCCCACCCCAATCATATCATGCCACACACCCTTTTCTCTTATCTCACCAGATCTAGCCACATACCCCACTAAACCCTTCTTTATCTTTCTTCCTAACAGGTCATCTGGGGGGCGGTGTGGAAGCTGCTGGAAGCAGCCGGATGGTGGAGCTCTGGTGCGAACAGGACTAGCAGCTGGAACCAGGGCGGCTGGTGTGCTGCTGGAACCAGGGCGGCTGGTGATGCAGCGCAGGAGCTGGAGGCGTATGGGCTGTGGGCGGCTGCAGCCGGGCATGCAGGGCCCGTGCGCGGAAGATGGGGCAGTGGCGGACCTGAAGCTGAAGGCGGCTGGCGATGGGCGTGTGCTGCAGAGGTTGTGCGAAGCAGCCGGTACGATGCAGGGATCTGGCAGGTATGGTGGAGGCGGTGTGCGGCGCTGCAGAGCCCATGTGAAGCAGTGTGCGATGAAGGCGTGAGGAGATCCGGCGTGCGCAGCTGTTGGGTGGATGAGGTAGGTGCGTACGGCTGGAGGCGATCCCGTGTGCAGCTGGATCCGGTGCGGTGCATGTGACTGGTGGGCATGAAGGGGCTGGCAGAGCAACTGGGCGCGACGGTCCTACGTGGCGGATGGTGCTTGGAGGCTGGGGCATGCAGAGCTCGTGCGTACGACGCCCAGGCATGCGGAGCGGCTGAAGGCGTGTGAGGCAAGCGTTGGAGGCGGATCCATAGCTGAGGTGGCGCGTGAGGCTGGCGGATCTGAGCTCGTGCGATGGCGAAGCTGGCTGTGCGGTGCACAGTAGAGGCATTACAGAGCTGGCGATCCAGGAGGCAGGAAGCAGAGGCGCCTGGAAGAATCCTAACACCTATAAAAGGACCCCAAGGTCCTCATGGTCGAAGGGTTCGATTTGGAGGATTTCTAGTTTTTATTTCTTTCTGTTCTTCCCGGGTTCAGAGGTGAGAGCTGAGAGAGTTGTTCTTGCTGTTGCGATTTTTTGGGTTTTTCTTCCTTTCTCTGGTTCGGCTGCAGCTGTGAGGGTTTGGAGGGTTGTGCTTCTGCAATTTTTGGGGTGTTTTGAGTTCAAAATTTTTGGGGTTTCTTCAGGTCTGTAAGGGTTCGGGGTTCAGATCTTTAGGGTGTTCTTTCATCTATGTTCTGTAAGAAAGTCTTAGGATTTTTCTGTTGCTTCTTCTTATGTTCGGCTGTTGAGCATGGAGAATTAGATTAGTTATTTCTTTTACTCTTTTCTTCTGTTCAGCATTTGTGATAGCCCAGATTAGGGGAGTTCAACAAATCTTGTGGTTTTCTTCTTGCTGTGACTTATGTGAATGGTTCGACTGCCGTGAGGAGGATCCAGTGGCAGTTTTATCATTTCTTCTATGTCCTAGTTCGATCCAGTGTTTTCCTTTCTTCTTTGCTCTGTGAGGGAATCTTTCTTTCTTCTGTGGTTTTTTTTTTCTCCTATCTCCCGTAAGCATTTGTTGAGAGGTAGATGCATTAATTTTCCATTTCTTCTGCATTTAGTTCCCATTTTCTCTGTGTTGAAGAGTCCAATCTAGTGGCAATTATCTCAGTTCATCCGAGTTTTCTTTCTTCATTTGGTTCTGTCAAAACTTCTGAGATCATCTGTCTTTCTTTTCGTTTGGCTGCTGTGCTGGGATTGACATTTCTTTCTTTTACTCGGTGAAAATTGTTGAGAGATTGAAGACTGCTATGAGGAATTTGACGGCTTCTTCTTTTCTTCAGGGAGGTTTTGCTGCTTTCATTTGTTCAGCATCTTGTGATGGTTCGACTCCAGAAAATGGCGATTGGGTTGCTGGAAGGGATTCAACATCTAGTTCGATTGCTGTGTGAGAGATCCAGGGGTTCAGGTTTTTGAGTTTTTGTAGCATCTCTTCTGTTTCAGTATTTTTAGTGGGTTTGGGGAGTTCTGATTTTGGATCGTTGGGCTACTGGGAGGTTTGATTGTGAGAGATAGTGAGATCGATCCAGCGTGTTGCAAGGTATAGTGATATGAAATTTAGTTCATGTTATTCCCTTGCAAATCTTTGATTGAGTTCTTTAATTTCTTCCCTTTCTCATTTGATCCATGTTCTTTAATAATAGTAGTAGAAATCTGATTTAGCAACTATAAATTTCTGTTTCTTATTTTCTGTTCGATCCTTGAGTTGTGAGGATACGGTCCAGTATTTGTAGAGAATTACAATTGTTGATTGTTCATCCCCTGTGCTCTAGAGGTACATTGATTTGAAAGTTTTCTTTTAAAGATTTTTGTCTACCAGTTCGATCCCTCAACTGTGAGGGTACATTGATATCAATTCTCTTTTCATTTCGATTCTGCTGTGTTATTTTATTAAGATTGACTTGTCAAGTGTGAGGGATTTGATTGGTGTTGTTTACACAATTGAATTTAATGCAATATTATTTTAGTGAAAATGTGTCCGTTAGAATGATTTCAATGCTAGAATGTGCATGTAGAAACCGCTATGACTTATACGTGTGCGTTATGAGTAGTGTTGCTTGCTGAGTCTTTAAGACTCACTCCTTGCTTCGCCGTACAGGTATAGACGGTGACGAGACTCTCGTGGAGGAGACGGTAGAGACAGACTCCGAGCCGGAGTTTAGATTGTTGGAGCAGTTGTACCCTTTTGTGCTTTCATAGTATGTAAAAGTGACATTGTACTAGAAATCATGAGAAAATTTTATAAGTGTGGACATTGTGTATTAATTTTCAGCAATTTAATTATGTGAACTTTTAAGTTCTTTAATGTCATTGCAATTTCATGTATGATAAATGTGGATGATGAATGAATGAAGACAGTTGTCTTTACTTCCGCTACTCTGTCGTATATTCGCGTGTATCTCAGCTGTTGTATCGTTTGGGTAAATGTCCCACTGTGATGACGCTTGCTATACCGACGTGGGTTGGTATAACCGTACCGGTATAATGAGGGCCGTCACAGAGATTGGTATCAGAGCGACCGGTTGAGATTGCACATGAATATACCTAAGTCATCATCCCCATTGCATGCTAAATATGTCCACATGTGTAGAAAACACTAATAATAAGTGAAATATAGATAAGAAAATGGTTAGAAAACTTAGTAACCTAGCTCTAATAGTGGCTGAAATTTTATTACAGCCATGGCTTCGAGAGGTAGGCGTGGTGGAGCGTCGGCCCGTGAGGACGAGCCGCGACGTGATGAGCGGGCGGAGCAGCAGGCCCCGGCACCGCCAGGTCCTGTACTTCCCCCACCACCGCCTGTGGATTACGGAGTATTCATGCAAGGTCTGGTGCAAGCCATGCAGACGTAGGCTGATACCCAGGCAGCACTCCAGGCACAGTTGGAGGCCTAGGTAGAATAATGAAACAACTAGTAGTTGCTATTTAAATTGCATGATATTGTGTTTATTGTGTATTGCCTATTGTTTAATGTAGCAGGCTCAGGCACCAGCTCAGGACCATGGTGGACCTCCCATCATGGAGCGATTCAAGAGGATGACCCCACCCTCTTTTAAGGGGGAGAGTGATCCATAATGGCAGAAAGTTGGTTAAGGGAGACAGAGAAAATCTTCCGAGCCATCAGGTGCCCTGATGAGGATAAGGTGACATTAGCCACCTACATGCTACATGTAGACTTTTAATTTTGTATGTTTGTATGTTCTGCTTAATTTAGAATTTGTTAGTTGGTGCTTATGAAGGTGTATTGCAGGAGAGAGCGGATGTATGGTGGTCCTCCCTACTACGTACACGCTTTGAGGACGGAGCAGTAGACGTGGCGTGGGACGCGTTCGTGAGGCTCTTTCGAGCCAAGTTCGTCCCAGAGCATATCCAGGACAAAATGGAGCAGGAATTTCTCTCCCTGACGCAAGGCTCCATGACCGTGCTGGAATACGAGGCAAGGTTTTCTGAACTTTCTAAATATGCACCGCATATCGTAGAGGATGAGCGCAGGAAGACGAAGAAATTCGTGATGGGACTCAAGCCATCACTGCGGACGAGACTCGTGGCGTTTGACCACCGCACGTTGGACGAGGCCCTCAGTGCTGCCTGCAGGCAGGAGGGAGAAATGGAGCAATATCTGGAGGAAAAGAAGGCTTCGCAGAAGAGGCCGGCAGCGACTTCCAGCGGCAGGATAAGAAGAAAACGGTGTACCAGACACCGCAGCGATCCGTGACAGTCAGCAACTCTCAGGTACCTTCTGTACGTTCCCCTGGTGTGAAGAAAGAGTGTCCCCATTGCGGGAAGACACATGGTGGTTCCGAGTGTTGGTTGGTAGCGGGTAGATGCTTGAAGTGCGGGAGCAGCGACCACAAGATCAAGGATTGCCCAAGACTTCAGCAGGGAGCTCAGCGTGGAGCGCCAGCCCCAGCAGTAGCGGCAGCCGCGCCAGCTACAGGAAGACCAGGAAGGCCTCGAGCCCCAGCTCGAGTGTTTGCTTTAGCTCGCGAGGACGCCGAGCAGGCGGAGCATGTCACCGAAGGTACGATTTTGCTTTTAGGTGTGCACGCTCGGGTTTTGTTTGATACGGGTGCTACTCACTCGTTCATTTCTGAGCGGTTCGCTAGGCAGTTAGCCCTAGAGTCAGGCGTAGAGTCTGAGGATTTAGAGGTCCCCTTGTCTGTGCACACCCCTGCGGGTACGGTATCGACTAGGAAGTGCATTCCGTCGTTACTGTGTGCATTGAGGATAGAATCCTAGATGGGTGTTTCTTCTTGCTAAAGATGAAGGACTATGATGCTATTCTTGGTCTGGATTGGCTAGAGGAGCACTATGCGTTAGTGGATTGTCGTCGGAAGAGGATTGTTTTCCGCATTCCTGGTGAGGACGAGTTCTCTCATCCCTTGCCAAGGAACTTGGCTGGAAAGTTAGTCATCTCTGCCATGAAGGCGATGCGCATGGTAAACAAGGGTTGTGACGCTTTCTTGCCAGCGTGGTGTTAGTGCCAGAGGCTGATGAGTCACTTACTCTTGCGGAGATTGAGGTAGTGCAGGATTTTCCAGATGTCTTTCCTGATGATTTGTCTGGATTGCCACCGGATAGAGAGATAGAGTTTACCATAGAGTTGCTTCCGGGCACCTCTCCTATCTCGAAGGCTCCATATCGGATGGCACCTGCGGAGTTAGCCGAGTTGAGGAGGCAGTTGCAAGAGTTGCTTGATAAGGGATTTATTCGCCCTAGTGTTCCCCTTGGGGCGCACCTGTATTATTCGTCAAGAAGAAAGACGGGTCACTTAGGTTGTGCATTGACTATAGGAAGTTGAACCAAGTGACTGTGAAGAACAGGTATCCCTTACCTCGCATTGATGACTTGTTCGACCAGTTGCGAGATGCATCAGTCTTTTCTAAGATTGACTTGCGATCTGGTTATCATCAGTTGAGGATTCGGAGTGAGGATGTGTCCAAGACGGCATTTAGATCCGTTATGGACTTATGAGTTCTTGATTCTTCCTTTCGGATTGACCAATGCCCCTGCAGCGTTCATGGATCTCATGAACCGGGTGTTTAGGCCTTATTTAGATAGCTTTGTCGTAGTGTTTATTGACGATGTGTTGGTCTATTCTCCGAATGAGGCCACCCACCGTCAGCATTTGTGGTTAGTGTTAGAGGTTCTTCGTGAGCACAAGCTGTATGCTAAATTCAGCAAGTGCGATTTTTGGTTGCGCGAGGTTCATTTCCTCGGGCATGTTATCTCCGGCGCTGGTGTTGCAGTTGATCCAGCGAAGGTCCAGGCAGTTATGGATTGGGAGGTTCCTAAGACCCCTTCGGAGATTCGTAGTTTTATTGGGTTAGCTGGTTACTATCGGCGATTCATTGAGGGTTTCTCATCCATCGCTGCCCCCTTGACAAAGCTAACCAGGAAGGGTGAGAGGTTCGTATGGTCTGAGGTATGTGAGCGTAGCTTCCAGCTATTGAAGGCTAAGCTTACTTCTGCTCTGGTATTGGTATTGCCTAATGGTCTAGAGGGCTTTGCCATTTATACGGATGCATCTCGGATCTATTTAGGCTGTGTGCTCATGCAGCAAGAAAGGGTAGTAGCTTATGCTTCTCGTCAGTTAAAGGAGCATGAGAGGAACTATCTGACTCATGACTTGGAGCTCGCAACAGTGGTTCATGCACTAAAGATCTGGAGGCACTATCTTTATGGTGTCAGATTTGAGGTGTTTACTGACCACAAGAGCTTAAAGTATCTTTTCTCCCAAAAGGAATTAAACCTGAGGCAGAGAAGATGGATTGAGTTCTTGAAGGACTATGACTTCGACCTTCAGTATCACCCTGGAAAGGCGAATGTCGTAGCGGATGCTCTTAGTAGAAAGAGGTCTTCGCTCCAGCAGGATTGGAAGATGTTGGAGGATGCGGCGTACTCTATGACCGAGTTAGAGCCATCGCTGTGTCAGACTTTTGTAGCTCAGCTATCCCTTAGATCCTCGGTTTTGGATGAGGTGATCGAGCAACAGGAAGCCGACCCTAGATTGTTAGAATTAGTGGGTAAGGCGGGCATTGCTCGTGATGAGGACGGTGTGATTAGATTTCAGCACCGTGTCTGTGTCCCTGATTTAGTAGATGTCCATGAGCATGTGCTAGCAGAGGCTCATAGATCGCGATTCTCTATTCATCCGGGTAACACTAAGATGTATCAAAACCTGAAAAGATCATTTTGGTGGTCCGGCATGAAGAAAGATGTTGCGGATTATGTGTCTAGATCAGCAAGTGAAGGCCGAGCGACAACGACCATTCGGCCTTATGCAGAGGATGGATATCCCAGTATGGAAGTGGGAAGCTGTCACTATGGACTTCGTTTCGAGTTTGTCTCGATCTAGAAGGGGCAATGACTCGATTTGGGTAGTTGTAGATAGATTCTCGAAGACTGCTCATTTCTTGGCTATGAAGAAGAAGCAGTCAGTAGAGAGTTTAGCTAGATTGTATGTTAGTGGTATCATTAGATTGCATGGTGTGCCGAAGTCGATTATTTCGGATCGAGATCCAAGATTCACTTCGAGGCTATGGAAGGGTCTTCGGGATGCGTTAGGTTCGGAGCTAAAGCTCAGTTCGGCGTTTCATCCCCAGACCGATGGACAGTCCGAGAGGACTATCCAGACGCTCGAGGATATGTTGAGAGCGTGTGTTCTCGATTGGAAGGATGATTGGGAGCGTCATTTACCTCTTGTGGAGTTCGCATACAACAACAGCTTTCATGCTAGTATTGGTATGGCTCCATTCGAGGCGTTGTATGGTAGGCCCTGCAGATCTCCGTTATGTTGGGAGGAGACTGGTGATAGGCAGTTGATCGGACCGGAGTTAGTTCAGGAAACTTCGGACAAGATCCAGCTTATCAGGAAGAGGCTTGTTGCGGCGCAGGATAGGCAGAAGAGTTATGCCGACAACAGGAGAAAGGATTTGGAGTTCGAGGTTGGCGATCATGTCTTCCTGAAGATATCGCCTACTCGTGGTGTCGTCAGGTTTGGCAGGCATAGCAAGCTAAGCCCTAGATTCATTGGCCCATATGAGATTCTCCGACGTTTGGGCAGCGTGGCGTATGAGCTAGCATTACCCCCAGCTTTGGCTAGCGATCACCCTTTATTCCACGTATCTATGCTCAGGAAGTATGTCCGAGATCCGTCTCATGTGATTAGTCATGAGCCAGTGGAGATCCAGCCAGATCTTTCGTATGTCGAGCAACCAGTAGCTATTCTTGACCGGAAGGTTCAACATCTCCGGAACAAGAGTGTTGCGTCGGTGAAGGTTCTCTGGCGGAACTTCTCATGAGAGGAGGCTACTTGGGAGCTTAAGGATGCGATGAAGAAGAAGTATCCCCTTTTGTTTGAGTAGTGTCGTTCTAACTTCGAGGACGAAGTTTCTTTAAGGGGGAGAGGGTGTAAGGCCCTAGAATTTCCGTCGCATTATTTGTATTTGTGTGTGTATATTTGTGCTTGTGTATGTATATACATATTTACGTACGTATTAATTAGTACAATTACGTGTGCATGTGTTTATACTAGATGTAAATAATGCATGTATTGAATGGTGATAGTATGGATACACTACCATATACATATTGCATGTATATATGCATGGCATGCATAGTTTTCTGCATGTTTTAAACTTCTGGCCGAAGGCCCTATTGGCGTCAACCCCTAGCCGCTGATGAGGTGTCAGCGTCACCCATGGACGCCAACACTAATCCTGGCGTCTAACGATGTGGACGCCGATTTCCCTGACCTGCATGCGTTGCAGAGTCAGAACTTCCGGAAACAGGGAAGCTCACCCATTGGGGAGCTGTCCCCAATGGCTCTGAGAGCCATCTTATCACCCTGTGAGTGGGAGAGAAGTCTCTCCCATATATCCAACCCGAATCTGCTCCCCAACCCCTCTCTCTTCACCCTATTTCAAGAGAGAAACAAGAGGAGAAAAACCCTATTTCGGACTGTGAGAAAACCCCATCCTTGCAGCCCAAAAATCCGAACTTCTGAAGCTTGTCCGGCGTTCTACTGCAACTGGAGGCTAGAGGGATCATCGAGGAAGGCCTCCCCGACATTTCTTTGCTGTGGAGATCATCCAAGAGCCCGGAGGAAGGAGATCTTGGAGGACATTTCTGCACTTCTTGGGACTGCCCAAGGAGGGCTTCACCAGCACTTTTGATCCCTTAGGAGTGTTTCTAAAAGGCAAGTGACCCTACCATAAGGTTCCCGTATGAGTCTAGGATGGTTTTTCAATTTTTATGAATTTTCCCTCGTGTCCTAGACCCTCAGATTCACCCTATCTTGAGAGCTCGGGTCTGTGTTCTACACAGACCTGCATTAACAGCAAGGTCCCTGGACGCTGAGATCATGATTGGCGTCCATCGACTATGCCGCTGACATTGAATTAGCAGCCAGAGACCGCCGCCAAGTTCATCTGGACAGAACAGTAAACTGTTCTGCCCTCCTATACGATTATTTTCGATGGGTTTTCCGTGATGAGGATATATGGTAACCCTATACACTGTATACTGGTAAATGTGGTGTGTGGATGAGTTATGATGTGTGATGGTGAATGCTAGAGATTATTATCCCATGAAATTTCAAGCATGATTTGTTGGTGATCTTGCCAATCCATGTTTTATGATTAGGACTAGTCTGAGTGCCCTAAGTTTGTCAGATCATGAAGTTAGTGGATTAGTATATGTGTACTCAAATTTTGAGAATTGTCCATGCTTGCATAAATTGCTATTAATTTCGGTTCGGTAAATAAAAAGGCATGCAAGAAAGAATTGTTGTGATCGATCTATGGTTGTATGATTTAGGGTAATTCTGTATTTTCAGATCATGCATATAACAGTTAGTCTCTATTCAGACAGTAAGTGGCAAAAATGTATGTGGTGTTAAACTCCATGTCAACTTAAATTATGAATGGCATGCTAAATAGGTAATTGATTTTCTGTAAATTCTATTTAGCTCAGAAAAATCTAAAAAATTGAAGTATGATCTTGAACCCGAAAATAGCATGTGGTTAAACTTCCAGGTCATTTGGACCAGTATATAAGGAGTTATGCACTTTTCCATGAGAAATGTAAAAATTTATACATGTCATCGTAAAGTGATTAGATATCGTTTAAACCCAACCTGATTGGTGAATTTACTGTATGTTAAACTCCTGAAATCTGTAGTGTCATGTCAGGAAAACAGAGATATGCATGTGAGTGAGAAAGTGAATGGGATGAAAAGTGATATGTGTAAAACCATGTGTAAAATCGGTAAAATGTGTAAATGTGTAACTGTGCCAATGTGACACTGCTTCCGTAGAGGGCAGTGGAACTGTATCAGGAAAAGTCCCCCTGAGAAAGTTCAATGTGTAAGTGACCCTAAGGGCATTAGGGGGAAATCCTGGAGGTGGACAAGTACCACTGGTTAGGGTGGAGACTTGTTCTCCCGGTCTGCGCAGTCCAAGAGTCGCCATTGTAATGCCTAGATGGCGTCTATGTGTAATGTGATGTGTATATGTCCTTCTTTGGTGGTTTGGACTATGTGTCACGACACCTAAAATGTGACTGTGTAATGTGTATGTATTCATGTGTTAATGTGTAAGTGAACAATGTGAAATGTGTATGTGCAAAGTGCAACCATGTGAATTGGAAACTTGTGTAAAGAAAATGTGAAACTAAAAATGTGAGAATATGACATTGGAATCCATGTGAGACAAATCTGAAACCATGTGAAATCCGTAATTTCATGTTGTTATCATCATGTTTATATGTGCGAAAATGTCTAGAATCCATGCTAGGGATAATTGATGAGCACGTGTACAAAATAGCATGATTGGTTGTTCACATAGTATGTTTTAAACAATATTGTAGCTCTCATGTGTAGGTTTACAGCCATTAAACCATGTGAAACCAGCAACTTAAGGCATGTGAAAATGTCTATGTATGTGCTTAAGAACATGTAAAATCCATGCTAGTTGTGTTTTCTCTTCATATATGCACAGTGTTCATGTTGGTAGCTCTCATGTCTTGGTCCTTTAAAGGCAAAATCTCACGAGTAAATTGAATAGAGAGCATGTGATAGGTAAGTTTTATTCTTAGAAATCTGAAAGCATGATCCATGTATTAAATTGTAGAACTTTCATGATAAGTTGCAACTTTCAAATGACTAGCATGCCATATGTTGAAATTTGTGAATGTGCATGTAGAAACCGCTATGACTTATACGTGTGCGTTATGAGTAGTGTTGCTTGCTGAGTCTTTAAGACTCACTCCTTGCTTCGGCGTACAGGTATAGACGGTGACGAGACTCTCGTGGAGGAGACGGTAGAGACGGACTCCGAGCGCGGAGTTTAGATTGTTGGAGCAGTTGTACCCTTTTGTGCTTTCATAGTATGTAAAAGTGACATTATACTAGAAATCATGAGAAAATTTTATAAGTGTGGACATTGTGTATTTAATTTTCAGCAATTTAATTATGTGAACTTTTAAGTTCTTTAATGTCATTGCAATTTCATGTATGATAAATGTGGATGATGAATGAATGAAGACAGTTGTCTCTTACTTCCGCTACTCTGTCGTATATTCGCGTGTATCTCAGCTGTTTGTATCGTTTGGGTAAATGTCCCACTGTGATGACGCTTGCTATACCGACGTGGGTTGGTATAACCGTACCGGTATAATGAGGGCCGTCACAGAAGCCACGTGCATGGATATACATGGGCTGTCGCGGCGGCCAAGGGGGGCACGACAAGACTAATGCGGCTCCCCGATCTGTCACATTAAGGAAAATTGAATATTCTCGAATTATTGGCCAATCATATGAGAGAATAATGGGCATTTAAGACACATGGACTCTTTTAAAGGATAATGGATGGGATATCATGAAAATTGGGCGTTTAATGGTCTCAAAGCAAGGCTAATGGTGGGCTCAAGGTGAACGACCAACTTGGGGCTCAATAAGATAACAATAAATACGGTTCAACTTGTAGGCCAAAATTGGGTGTCTACAGCTGGCAACTGGTATCCCTGGACCTCAACTATGACACCCTCAAGGTAATCTAAAGAGCGCATGTAATCACCATACGGAAGATCAACCATCACGTCACACTGCCTCTCAGGTGTGTGACGAACAAGTGACTCGTAAAACTCCTCGGAAGCAAAACAAAGAGAAGCACCGGTATCAACTAGAACACGAGCAGCTCTACCAAGGATAGGCAAGGTACCTATAACCAGGTTTGATGCCTCGGACTCCTCCCTGGTGAGAGCCATCACACGACCACCACCACGCCCACGCTGCGGCGCCTGCTGGGGCTGCTGCTGCGGCGACGACTGCTGGTGCTACGGAAATTACTGCTGGTGCTGGTATGGCTACACTGCTGAGGTTGTTGATACTGCTGAAACTACTGAGGCTGCAAATGGTACTGCCCCTACTACTGCTAACGGGGTGCCTGCTGCTGTGGAGGGTACTAGTACTGCGGCAACTGCTGAATGTACTGCACTGGCTGCTGTGGCTAGTGGACTTGCCCCATCGGGCAATCCCTCCTGTAGTGGCCTAGTAACCCGCATGTGTAACAGGTCACCTCCTGCCTGCCCTGCTCAGCTCCCTGCTGGACTGACTGCTCAGCAAACCTCGACTGATGCTTCTGCTGTTTGCCCCGACCACCCCCATGAGTGGTCATCTGCTTGAACCTCGAGCGCAAACTGGAACTACTCGAACTGCCTGAGCTTGAAGAAGAAGAAGTCGCGCTACCACAACTACCTGCAGGGCACTGGTATGGTGTGGTCCTAGAGGAAGCTCCTCTCTGCTGCTACTTCTATTGCTGAGGCTGTCAGGTCTCTCTTTTCAAGGCGGTGGCTTTAGCCACGGCCACTCCCAAAGTGGCGCACATGTGAGCAGTCACGTCCCACCTCAGATCTGGCCTTAGACCTACAATAAACCACTTTGCACAAGCCTACTCACTACCAGCTACATGAGGAGCATGCCTCAACAACCTGACAAACCTCTGGTGGTACTGAGCAACCGTCAGATCACCTTGAACCAACTCATGAAACTGATCTCGCCTCTCACGTCGAGCATAATTAAGAAAGTACTCGCCATGTAAGACCTCCAAGAACCGCTGCCAAGAAACCTGGTCCAAACGCTGCCCTAGGAAGTGTCTGCCTATGAACTCTCCACCACTCACGGGCTGGTCCCTGAGGTGATACATTGCCAGTCTGACCTGATTCTCCTCGGTGCACTCCATGGTCTCGAACGTACGCTCTAACTCATGCGTCCAACTCTCATCTCTATCTGGGTCGTAGTCGCCATAGAACATCGGTGGTCGGAGACGTAGGAACCTCTCCAAGAGGGTGGTTCTGTCCTCAGGGACAACCGTCCTCCTCCTATCGGCCTGGGTACTCCCAGTACCCGACGTCTGCTGAACCATTGGCTGCACCACGGGACAACCTCTCTCATGGGACAAGCCCTCAAGTGCTGAGCACCGGGCGAAGACAAGTGTAGGATCGTACTAGGGAACTAGCACAGGTGCCACGGGTACAGTAAAAGAAGCGGAAATGGCGAAGACTAAAACCTGTCTCTCGGTTGAAGTCGTGACGCATCGGGCCATCGCAACCAGGTCGCGACGCCCTACCCTGCTGCGACACTATTGTGGCGGCCTTAGCCGTCGTGACCAGGTTTCGACACTCAAGAGCGTCGCGATCCTGTAACGACTGGCTAGGCCGTCACGAAAATATCGTGACTTCTATAATGGTCGCGTCTTCAGTAGAGGGGGGTTTCGAAGCGGACCTTCCGGAATCCACCCCCAAAACACGATACATACAAGCCACAGGGGGAGGGGGACATGCTCAACATATATGAAAGCTGTAAATCTTCACTTACCACCCTTGAAACCCCACAAACATGGGTTTATACAAATCTACGCTCGAAGGAAAACCTCACTCAACCTCGAGCATGGATTCCTCACACCCCCAAGCCACAACCCATGGAGAAAACACGATCTAAAGGGGGAAGGGAGCATGCTTAGGGCGAGAGGATCAAGTGTCCCTACCTCCACATGTAGAGCTGACCCATTGGGGCCTTCATGTAGGAATGACCACCTCCTCCTCTCTCCACACAACATGAACACGCCCCTTGCACGGACGGGACGACACCCTCATCAGCACGAACACCCCGAACACGAAGAACCACCAAGAAACAGCAAGGAAGCTCGAGGGAAGGAGAAGGGGGAAGAAGGGAGAGTGAGAGGGCGTGAGGGGGAGAATGGGGCGCGCCTTCGGTTTTAAACCGATGACCCCCAGAATGCGATAGGCTGACCCGACGTGACAACCAACGTGTCACAACACTCCTAGGCATCATGACCTTGTCACGACGGCCGCCCCCGGCGCGACCCCAAAAAGGCTGTCAAACCTCAAAGATCGGAAAAGCATTCGTGACGGCTAACCAGGTCACGTCAATGCTGCACGCACCTGACACCCGACAAAGCCGTTTTGACAGAAAGGACATCTGTCAGAAAAGCAGTCGCGACGCCTTTAGACACCACGACAAGGGCGCGACGGCTACCCCCGTTGTGACAAGAACGCGACGGCCAGGTACGACGCGACCCAAACCTGTCATGGTAGGCCACTCTGGCGTGACCAAGTCGCAGCCAGGGCGCCTGTCGTGACCTTGAGGATGGGCCAAAGGGCCCAAGAGGGCTGGGTCTTACATCCCACCCACCTTAAGACATTTTGTCCTCGAAATAAAAACAACTTGGTCTCAAACCGGAAAGCAGTACAGGGAGAAGACATACCAATCAATCAAACAAATAAGGGAACTACTCCTGCATCTCATCCTTGCACTCCTAGGTGGCCTCTCCACCCATGCGGTTTTGCTAAATGACCTTCACCAGCTGAATCTGCCTCTGACGCAACTGCTGCACTCTGCGATCGACAACTCTGATCGGGTACTCTAGCACTGACAGATCTGGTGCTACCTCAAGCTGTGAGTAGTCCAACACGTGTGAAGGATTTGCAACGTACCTTTGAGCTGTGAAACGTGGAAAACACGATGCACACCTACCAGCTCTGCCGGAAGACTCAACCTGTACGCCACCTCGCCGACCCTCTCTGAGATAGGGAAATGCCCAATGTACCTGGGACTGAGCTTTCCCTTCTTACCAAAGCTCATAACAACCTTGGTCGGCGAGACCTGCAAGAAAACAAGGTCACCAACACTGAACTGTAACAGCCTCCTGCGGACGTCTGCGTAGCTCTTCTGCTTGCTCTGCGCTGCTCGAAGCTTCTGTCTGACCAGACTGACCGTGTCTGCACACTACTGCACTAACTCTGGTCCCAAAAGCTGCCTCTCTCCAACCTCGAACCATTGAAGTGGTGTCCTGCACGGGCGACCATACAAAGCCTCGTATGGCGCCATTCCGATGCTCGAGTGATAGCTATTGTTGTAGGCGAACTCTACCATCGGAAGGTATGACTCCCAGGTGCCACTCTAGTCTAAGCAGCACGCTCTCAGCATATCCTCCAAAGTTTGAATGGTCCTCTCTAACTGCGGATGATATGTTGTGCTCAACCTCAACTCTGTGCCAAGTGCTCTCTATAGACTGCGCCAAAACCCTGATGTGAACCTCGGATCTCTGTCGGAGATGATCGAAACTAGAGTACCATGCAACGGAATGACTCTGTCCACGTACAACCTGGCTAACCTGTCCACTGACCAAGACATCCTGACTGGAAAAAAGTGCGCTGACTTGGTTAAACGATCCATGATCACCCAGATACCATCGTGCCTCTGCGGAGTGTGGGGCAAACCAACCACAAAGTCCATGGTGATGTCGTCCCACTTCCACACGGGAATGGGTAATGACTGCAGCTCACAACTAGGATGCTGATGCTCACCGAGCGACGAACTCTGCCACGCCCCTCTTCATCCCTGGCCACCAGAAGAACCTTTCAAGCAATGGTACATCTTGGTGGAGCCAGGATGAACAACGTATCTTGACCTGTGAGCCTCTGATAGTAGCGCCTGACACGCCTCCTCGGGAACGTACAAGCGGCCTCTGAATTTGACCTCACTGTCCTTGTCAAGCTCAACATCTGGCATCTGTAAAGCATCTGCCAACTGTGAGTCTGCCTGCTGTGCCTGCAACATTTGCCTGAACACTGACGGCCGAACTGACAAACTGGATGCCACAACACGGTCTCTGCGCCTTGACGGGTAGAACACCCCCTAGGAGAGCTCCTCGAACAGCCTCCACTCTCTGACCATCAGCAAACTCAAGTGAACGCGCCTGCTCAAAGCATCGGCCATGACGTTAGCCCTTCCTGGGTGATAGGAGAGGGTTAGGTCGTAGTCCTTAAAATACTCCATTCACATGCGCTGCCTCATGTTTAGATCTCTCTGGGTAAAGATATACTACAGACTCTGATGGTCGGTGAAGATCTCGAACGCTTCTCTATACAAATAGTGCCTCCACAACTTGAGAGCGAACACCACTGCTGTCAACTCCAAGTCGTGGGTGGGGTAGTTCTCCTCATGCTTCTTGATCTTCTGAGAAGCATAGGCAACGACCCCACCATGCTACATCAACACAGCACCCAAACCAGATCTCGACACGTCAGTGTAGACTACAAAACCTCCACTGCCCGACGACAAGACCAACACTGGCACTGAAGTCAACCTTGTCTTCAGCTCTCGGAAGCTCTGCTCACAGTCCTCTGACCAAACAACCTGATGTCCTGCCTCATCAACTTGGTCAACGGTGCTGCAATCTTGGAAAAATCCTGAATGAATCTACTGTAGTAACCTGCCAAGCCCAGAAAATTGCGAACCTCTGACACTGACGTGAGCTGCTCTCACGACAGCACTGCCTCCACCTTGGCAGGATCCACTGCCACACCAAAACTGAGATCACGTGCCCAAGAAAGTGCACCTCCCTCAGCTAAAATTCGCACTTGTTGAACTTGGCATAAAGGCGGTGACTCCGCAGGGTCTCCAGCACGATCCTCAGGTGCTCCTCGTGCTCCTCCTTAGAAGCCGAGTAGACCAAAATATCATCAACAAAGATAACCACAAAACGATCTAGGTACTCACTGAACACCCTATACATTAGATCCATAAATGTTGCGGGTGCGTTCGTCAGCCCAAACGGCATCACGACGAACTCAAAGTGACTGTACCTAGACCGGAAAGCTGTCAGGCCAACATCTAACTCTCTGATCCGCATCTGATAGTAACCAGATCTCAAGTCAATCTTCGAGAAAACTCTAGCCGACTACAACTGGTCAAACAAATCATCGATCCTCGGCAGTGGGTACTTGTTCTTCACAGTAACCTGGTTCAACTGCCGATAATTGATGCACAAATGCAGACTACCATCCTTCTTTCTCACAAACAAAATAGGCGCTCCCCACGGCAAACGACTCGGGCGAATGAGGCCCAGCTCAAGCAACTCCTGTAGCTGGCGCTTCCACTCGCGCAACCCCACCAGAGCCATCTGGTAGGGTGCCTTGGACAAAGGCATCGTACCGGGAAAAAGCTCAATGGAGAATTCTACCTCCCGCTCAGGCGGCAAACCAGGTAGATCCTCCGGGAAGACATCAGAGAACTCAGAAACAACCGGCACATCAAAAACTGAAGATCCGCTAGGCTCTAAGGAACAAACCGAAGCAAGGTAGGTGACACAGCCATCACAGATCAAACGACGAGCCTTACACAAGGAAATGAATGGCCGATGGGTAGACTAGATACCTCGGAAGCAGAGAACGGGCTCTCCAGGTATCTCAAACTGAACGGTCTTCTACTGACAATCAACCATGGCTGAGTGAGCCTCCAACCAGTCCATGCCCAGGATGACGTCGAAGTCATGAAGCTGCAATGCGTACAACCTGGATGGCAACTGGTGCCCCTCAAACTCGACTGTCACACCCTCCAGGTAACCGAAAGAACGCATATAGTCACCAGATGGGAGATCGACCATCACATCACACTGCCTCTCGGGCGTGTGACAAGCCAGGGACTCGTAAAACTCCTCGGAAGCAAAACACAAAGAAGCACCGGGGTCAACCAAAACACGAGTAGCTCTGCCGAGAATAGGTAGAGTACCTATAACCAGGTTTGATGCCTCCGCTTGCTCCCGGGTGAGTGCCATCACCCGACCACGACCACTCCCACACTGCGGCGCCTGCTGGGGCTGCTGCTATGCGGCGGCTGCTGGTGCTGAGGGAACTACTGCTGTTGCTAGAACTGTGAAAACTACTAAGCTGGCTGCTAGAACTGCCCTCGCTGCTGCTGACGCAGTGCCTGCTACTGGGGAGGGTACTGGTACTGAGGTAGCTGCTGTGTGTACTGTACTGGCTGCTGCTGCTGCGGGACTTGCCCCGTGGGGCAATCCCTCCAAAAGTGGCCTGGCAATCCACGTGTAGCGAACTGCCTCCTGTCTTCCCTGCTCAGCTCCTTGCTGTACCGACTACTCTGCAAACCTGGACTGACGCTTCTTCTGCTTCCCCCGACCACCACCACGTGTGCTCATCTGCTGGAACCTCGAGCGCAATCCAGAACTACCTGAATTGCCTGAGCCCGATGACGAAGAAGTTGCGCTGCCACGACTACCTGCTAGACGCTGGTACGGTGAGGACCTGGAAGAGGCTCCTCCTTGCTGCTGCTGCTGCTGCTGCTGCTAGGGCTGCCAGGTCTCCCTCTCCAAGGTGGTGGCCTTAGCCACAGCCTCTCCTAAGGTGGTACACATGTGAGCCGTCACACCCCACCTCAGGTCCGGTCTTAGCCCTGCTATGAACCTCTCTGTACACGCTTGCTCACTGCCCGCGACATGAGGAACATGCCTCAACAACCGGACGAACCTCTGGTGGTACTGAGAAACTGTAAGGTCGCCCTGAACCAACTCATGGAACATGTCGCATCTCTCACGTCGAGCATAGTCGGGAAAGTACTTGCTGTGAAAGACCTCCATGAACCGCTGCCAAGTGATCTGATCCAACCGCTGCCCCTGGAAGTGAGTTTGCCTTTGAACTCTCCACCACTCATGGGCTTCTCCCTTGAGCTGGTACACCGCTAGACGAACCTGGTACTCCTCAGTACACTCCATGGTCTCGAACATGCGCTCCAACTCGTGCGTCCAGCTCTCTGCCTTGTCTGGTTCATACTCACCGGAGAACATCGATGGCCGGAGATGCAAGAACCTCTCAAGGAGAGCGGTTCTGTCCTCTGTAACCGTCGTCCTCCGCCACCCGGCTCGGGTACTCCCAGTACCCGACCGTTGCTGACGCTCTGGCTGCTCCACCTATGGCTCTGCCTGCTGCTCCGGCACCACCGGGGGAGGTATCGGAGGCTGGTTCCCATTGTGGCAGTCAGTTTAGTTGGGATATTATTTATTTAATGGGGTGGAGTGGGGTGGGGTATGATGGGATTGGATATGGAAGTTCTATTTAACTAAAATTTATTTAAATTTGATTTATTTATAAACTAATTTCTACAAAAATTATTAAAAGATAATAAGACCAAAATTATTTATTTACGTTGTACCTACTTTTATTAGTTAAACTAAAAGACATCATCTTTATTAAATGAAAATCAAACAAGTGTATTCTACCAAAATTATTTAACTAATATGCTCGAAACCTATTAATGGATGAAAATGAGAATTAAAATCAAATTGCGTATTATTTATGGACAAAGACGGTCTAAAGTTAACTGTATGTATGAATTTTAACACGAAAAAATTTGTAGTCATCACTCCCCCCTACTTGAACATTGCTAGTCCCTTAGTAATGAAAATTACTTTAAATGTAGGACTAGAAGATATAATGTCTCATGTTAAACAACCATCATGTAAAAGATTAATGTGGATACATGTCTTTCCTAATTGTAAAGGTTTATGGCAAGAAATTAGTGCACAAATGGTAGCTCACTTAAAGTTCACATTAGCCCTCCTGAAACTCCTCTGCCTCAGCTAGTATTTGAGATTAGATTAGTTCGAGGAGAAGAAAAGAATTATGGAATAAGATCCTTGCTCAGTCAGATTAGGTTGTTTCTCTCAGTTCCATTCTGCCCATCCTCCTTGAGGATTATTTTGTTCTGAGTTGAGGACTTTGCCCCTTTATTTGCACTTTGTGCACTCAGATTTTTTTTTTCTTTCTTTTTCATCCACAATGCTGCACAACCCATCACTTTTCAAGAGTAGCGAGTCCAACTTTACTCAGATCCGGGGCATTTTTCATGGATGTATTTTTTTGCTTTTGCTTTTTCTTTCTTTTCCTCTTAAAGGAATGATGGATAGTCAGGTTCCTTGATCACACACCTTCACTTCCTTCACAATTCACTTAAGGGGAAGGGAGAAAACCAATCACCTCTCTCCTACTAGCCTTGACAAATTTGCCACATTCGGGTTCAGCTAGTCTAAGTGGCTGTGTAGTGTGTGTATGAAAACTTTTGCCATAAATCCTTACATAAGGTAGACAAGAAGTACATGTAATCTTTTACTAGAGGCTACCTAACATGGATGTTTGTAAAGGAGTGTGACAACCACAAAATTTTAATGGTTAAAGATCATACACCTAGTCTGGGATGCGCAAAGCCACGCAGTTTTATTCAAAGATGAAACATTGTGAAATTTTTATTTGCATATGTACAAGCTCAAGAAAAAGAAATGAAGCAATGTTCGGGATGAGGACTATGAATGCATTCTTATTCTACCTCTCCCCCCTACTTATTCACATGAAAAGAAAGTAAGACAGAGAATTACCTGATGAAGGAAATCTGTACATTGGGTTGCCTCCCAAGAAGCGCTAAGTTTATCGTCTTCAGCCAGACGCAATTAGGCTTCATTTGGCTCAGCTAGCTTGGTAGAATCAATTTTTACAGAAGATGGGCTTTCAAAGAAATGTTTTAACCTCTGTCCATTAACAGTGAATGATTGTCCCGTTTTAGGGTCAAGAATGATGACAGCACCATTGTCATAAGCTTTAACAATAGTGTAAGGACCATCCCATCGGACTTCAATTTTCCGGGAAACAGACGAAGCCTAGAATTAAACAACCAAACCTTATCATGCATTTGAAAAATTTTTCTATGAATGTGTTTATCATGGAATGCTTTGGCCTTGGCTTTATAAATCTTGGAACTTTCATAGGCTTCGTTTCTGAGCTCTTCTAGTTCATTCAGATGCAGGGTCCTTTGTTGACCAGCTTGGGCTAAATCAAGATTTACCTGTTTGATAGCCCAATAGGCTCTATGCTCAAGTTCGACCGGCAGATGACAAGATTTTCCAAAGACAAGCCAGTAAGGGGACATTCCAATGGGAGTTTTGAAAGCAGTTCGGTAGGCCCACAATGCATCATCTAACCTCTCTGACCAGTCTTTCCTATCAGGCCTAACCGTCTTCTGAAGAATGTTCTTAATCTCCCTGTTTGAAACTTCTACCTGGCCACTGGTTTGCGGATGGTAAGGTGTTGCCAGCTTATGGGTGATCCCATACTTCCTTAGAAGGGTTCTAAACTGAGTGTTAATGAAATGAGGTCCTCCGTCACTAATGATTGCTTTGGGCCACCCAAATCGAGAAAAGATGTTTTTCTGAACAAATTTGATAACCACCTTATGATCATTGGTCTTTGTGGCAATGGCCTCTATCCATTTGGACACATAATCAACAGCAACTAGAATGTACGTGTATCCAAAGGACGGTGGAAAAGGTCCCATAAAGTCTATTCCCCATACATCAAAAATTTCTACAACCAAAATGGGGTTAAGAGGCATCATGTCCCTCTTAGAAATATTTCCCATGGTTTGACATCTAGGACATGCCTTACAAAATTGGTGAGCATCCTTAAACAATGTGGGCCAATAGAAACTAGAGTCTAAGACCTTAGCAGCGGTCTTCTTTCCTGAAAAATGCCCTCCACAAGCAAGAGAATGGCAAAACTTGAGGACACTTTGATGCTCACTCTCAGGGACGCATCTTCTTATCACTTGGTCTGGTCTAATAAAAAATAGCTCCGGGTCCTCCCAAATATAATACTTGTCCCTAGCAAAGAATCTCTCTCTTTCATTTTTGGTCCAATCTTCAGGTACTCGTCCAATGACTTTGTAATTCACAATATGTGCATACCATGGAGATGAAATATTAGAGATAACTAAAATGTGCTCATCTGGGAAAGCATCTCTAATAGGCATGGAGTCTGGGGCAATTATTCTGGACAAATGGTCAGCTACCACATTCTTGGACCCTTTCTTATCATGAATTTCCAGATCAAACTCCTATAATAAAAGGATCAATCTGATCAACCTAGGCTTGGCATCCTTTTTGGCAAGCAAATGCCTCAATGCAGCATGATCAATGAAAACAATGATTTTGGCTCCTAAAAGGTAGGATCTGAACTTCTCTAAGGCAAAGACAACAGCTAGGAGCTCTTTCTCAGTGGTTGTGTATCGAATCTGGGTGTCATTCAATGTTCTGCTTGCATAATAAATCACCACAGATCCTTTATCAGTTTTCTGACCCAAAATGGCACCTACAGCAAAATCTGAAGCATCACACATTATCTCAAATGGTAATGACCATTCTGGAGTTTGTAGAATTAGAGCTCTGGTCAAAATGTCTTTTAATTCCTCAAATGATTTATGACAAGCTTCGTCAAAAATGAAAGGAGTGTCTTTCAACAAAAAGTCAATGGTCTTGCAATTTTTGAAAAGTCTTTGATGAACCTCCTATAAAATCCAGCATGACCAAGGAAGGATCGAATTTGTTTGATAGAGTTGGGAGGAGGCAATTCAGAAATGAGATTTACTTTGGCTTTATCTACCTTTATCCCTCTCTCTGAGACAATATGCCCTAAGACAATCCCCTCCTTAACCATGAAGTGGCTCTTTTCCCAACTTAAGACAAGATTGGCATTAATGCATCTTTTGAGCACTTCAGTCAAATGGTCGAGGCATGAATCAAAGTCATTTCCAAACACAGAGAAATCATCCATGAAGACTTCTAAGTAATCTCCAACCATGTCTGAGAAAATAGACAGCATGCAACGCTGAAAAGTTACGGGGGCATTGCACAGCCCGAAGGGCATGCGTCTAAAGGCAAAGGTTCCAAATGGACATGTGAAAGTGGTCTTTTCTTGGTCCTCAGGGTGAATAGCCACTTGGTTATACCCTGAATATCCATCAAGGAAACAAAAGAATTTTTGGCCTGCAAGTTTCTCTAAGATTTGGTCAATGAAGGGCAAGGGGAAATGGTCTTTCTTGGTTATCGCATTCAATTTGCGATAGTCAATGCACACTCTCCATCCTGTAGCCAGCCTAGTGGGAATGAGCTTACCCTTTTCAGTTTGAATTACAGTTAGTCCAGACTTTTTAGGCACAACTTGGATTGGACTAACCCACTGGCTATCAGAGATGGGATAAATAAAGTCAGCATCAAGCCATTTGATAATCTCCTTCTTAACAACTTCTTTCATGTTGGGATTAAGCCTTCTTTGCATTTCTATTGAGCTTTTGGCATTCTCTTCTAAGTATATGCGATGTGTGCACACTGAAGGACTTATCCCTCTCAGATCATCAATTGTCCAACCTATAGCTTTCTTATGACTCTTCAAAATATCAATCAATTTCCTTTCCTGCCCTTCCTCAAGATCACTAGCGATTATGACGGGCCATGTCTCATTCTCTCCTAAAAAGATGTACTTTAAATTAGCAGGGAGTGGTTTTAGCTCAACCTTAGGAGGACACTCTAAATGAAATGATGGCTCATTATTATGCAACATGGAACTGAATTGTCCTTCTTCTCCCTCAAACCCTAGAGCACAGGGTTGGTCTACCATTTCTTCCACACAAGATTCTTCTAAGGTATCTACCACTAGACAACTTTCTCCTTGGTCATGGTGCCTAGATGCCCTAAAAATGTTGATACTAACCCGCCTATCTCCAAATGATATATCCATCATCTCGGTAGCACAGTCAATATTGGCTCTAGCTGTGGCCAGAAAAGGTCTACCAAGGATAATGGTGGACTGAGTCAAATCTTGAGGAGTGTTCATGTCCAAAATGATGAAATCGGCCGGGAAGTAACAATCGTTAATTCTCACAATAACATCTTCAACTAAGCCTTTAGGAGTGGTGACAGAATGATCGGCTAGTTGAAGGACAACAGAAGTGGGTTTCAACTCTCCTAGCTTGAATTTCTCAAAAATGGCAGAAGGTAGGAGATTGACATTGGCTCCCAAATCTAAAAAGCCGCTCTCAAAAGTGACTCCACCGATGGTGCAAGGAATTAGTGGAGTGCCTGGATCTTTGAGCTTTTTAGGGAGTTGGTTTAAGACAATGGTACTCACAATTTCTGGAAGAACTATTGTTTCAGTTTTGTTTCTCACTTCTCGTTTTAGAGTACACATTTCTTTTAGAAATTTGGCATAAGCAGGCACATGCTTGATGGCATCAAGCAGAGGAATGTTGATGTGAACTTGTTTAAATAGTTCCAAGAGTTCTTCATTACCAGTGGATTTGTTTTTAGATTTTGGCTTTAAAGCTTCAGGAAAAGGAACTCTTGGGACTTGGGTCTTCACTTATCTTGGTTTTGTCTAGGGGTTCTTCAATTATTTTCTCTTTTCCCTTGGATTTCTCTTTTTCAGCATTTTCTTCAATCTCTTCCTCAATTTCAATTTAATTTTCATTTTCTTTATCCTCATTTGACATGTGTGGGTGAGGATTTGTTCTGATTTTTCCATTTCTTAAGGTAGACACAGTTTTTACATTTTCTACTTGAGGGCCCCTAGCTTGGGCAGGAGGATGATCCTGTTGTATAGGTTGATTTTGATTTTGTGGAGCAGGAATGTTCTGAACAAAAGCTTGTTGTGTGTTTTGTGGTGGAGGTGCATTTTGTCTAGTAGGTTGTGGTCTGTACCCCTGAGCTTGATGGTATTGCTGGTTCTGATAAAATTCGGGAGGGTTGTTTCTTGGGTTTTCTACAGCTTGACTGGGTAGCTGACCGGACTCCCTCCTTTGACATACATCAGCAATTTGGGACTCTATCCTTGCCAAATTTTGTTGAAAATTTTGATTTTGAGTTTGTTGTTCTTGCACAGTTTGGGATAGAGTCGCCATCATGTTTTGGAGTTGGTTCATTTTATCATCCCAATTAGGTTGAAGATCATATGAAGGTTGTTGGAAATTTGTATGAGCAAATTGATTGGAATTTTGACTTCCTTGGAATTGTGGAGATTTAGAGTAAGAAGATTGGCCAAATCTCGGATTCTGATTGGGATAAGATTGACCGTACATGGATTGCTTGAAAGAAGGTTGAAAAAATTGTTCAGATTGATTTTTCCAAGAAAAGTTCGGGTGGTTTCTCCAAACAGGATTGTGTGTGTTAGAATATGGATCATGAGAGGGTTTGTAGAAACCTTGGACAGCTTGGACTTGTTCTTGATAGGCCATGATATGAAAGAACCTCTCAATCTCTGCGATAGGTTGAGCCAAATCTAAATTGAATAATCGTCTACCAAGCATGCACAGTTGAAAAGCCTTCTATTTTTGATTTTTGATTTTTTTTAAAGATTTTTATTGATTTTTATGAATTTTATGAACAAACACAAACAAACAAACAATTTCAAAACAAATTAACCTAAACACTAATGTTCCTTGGACTTATGTTATTTTTCTCAAAATCAGATTTATACTTGCTTAAATCCAATTCTAACTCTTCTTGTACCGGCCAGGTAAGAGGTGGAGTAGAGGGAGGCCCCCCTTGCTTTCGCAAGGACCCAATTAGATAACCTCTGACTCACTTAAGCATAAGCTTCTAACCTCTAATCCTAGACACCAGACTTAAAGAGAAGTTTTGAATTTAAGAAAGAACAAATCTAATTATGAACCCTAGGGCTAAGTTTACTGATCTTTATTGAAAGTTTAGGCAAATGCAAAAATGTGAATTTTTTTTTTATTTTTGGGCAAAGGAAAGGGTGATGAAATCCCTCACCTTATCTTTTTATTCTAATGGGTGAAGCCCTTAAGCAGTCCCATTTTCAAATGTGAAGTGTAACAAACAAGTTCAAACAAGAGATTATCCAATGCTAAGTCTAATGCATGAATCGAGCGATGGAAGTCTTATCTTTCCCCCGCACTCTTCAATGCAAGAAAGAAATAGAATTCAAATGACAATTAAAATGATGAATGTCCTAAAACATGAGATTCTAATCTTAGGAAGATGAAATTTTTAATTACAAAACAAACGGCTTACATGAAAGAGCGATTTGAAAATTTTTCAGATTTAGATTTTTTTAATTTTTATTTGGTTTTTTGAACTAAATGAAATGAAACTTGCCTAATAAAGTATAAAATGATACTATAAACTAATGTCAAACCACTCAAACCACAAAAGTCCAATTATTACTTGCCAACTTGAAAGAAATCTCTGTACATGCACAGAGAGTACATGAAATCCTCACTACAAACTTCACTCACACTCTTTCTATATAAATTTCTGAATTAAAAACAATTGGAAAAAGAAATCAGCAAGCTCCTCCAATGGGCTTCAAATGACAAGCCCAATCTCCAAGTTCTTCTCCTTGTGCAAATCTGAAATGAAAGCCCAACAACAAGTCAATGAAAGCCCAAAGCAAATGAAATCAAATCAAAGCGGAATTAAATCAAACTCTAATGCCTCCCCGGCAACGACGCCAAGATGAACGTGCGCATTGTTGATTGTGCACTTCCGTTGTCGAGAGTTCCGTCCACGAATCAATACACTCACCTTCTCTAAACTGTCTCACAGATATAAAATTGCAAAGATGAACTCATACAGTGATGAGAACATGTCATGTCCACAGGGAGGCTGAATAGAAATTGAATCAAACTACTTTGATTTGACAACATTCTCACGGACACAATAACACTGGGATAACATTGCATGAGTATTAATTCTGTAAATTGCACCAGCCAAATTCCTCACAACTCGACGGATCAAAGATAACGAACGAACGAACTGGATTGAAAAAAAAAAAAAAAACTTGTTATCACTGTACCCTCTCAGCTCGAGGGATCAAACAAGTAACAATATCGACTCTACACAAATACCAGTCACTATTTCCAGAATTAATGATCAAATAGAAAATAAGAAACAGAAGTTTACTATTGCTAAATTGGAATTCTCAAGCTATGAAGAACAGAAATAAGAACACAATTAAGAATACTAAGAATGTTATGCTCTGAATTTTATTCACTTATCGTTTATGTATGTGCATTTGATTGTAGCAAGTATGGTAGGTGTATTTGGTAGTGTGTATTGTAATTCTATATTTCTCATGAATAACATGCATGTATTTTATGATATTTAGGTGAGAATAGGCAATTAGCTAAATTGTGCATATTGTGTGTATTAAGCATCCCATGCATATAGTACTTAAGTAATGTTGTGCAAGTTTAATCTAGTTACCGGTGTGCATGTGGTATCTATCTATTTCATGCATAATGTACATAAGTATGCTACACCCGTGTGTGTATACCATATATATTATATGTCAAATTAGGTGTGTGCGTGCAAGAACTACTTTGTGGAATAGATTATTCCTAACTAACTTAATTCATATTACCTCCTAATGATTGCGAGGCTCTCGCAATTCTTGTCATTTTATTTTGCCATGTGTTGAGTCACGCTTATGTAAAACATCATGTGCGCATAGGTAGATATCTACGTACATCTTATCTTAGTGTACTTCTGTATGCATGTGTATGCCTAGGTATAAATGTTATTGATTGCATGGTGTAGTAATATACGTGTTATACCCTATACATTGTATGTATATACGTAGTGTAAATACAATTCTTTGTGTGTTGAGTCATGTTGTGTATATGTATATATATATATACATTGTATGCGTATGTAGATGTTCATGTACGTGTTATTATCTTGATGTACCTACGTATGTATGTGTAAGATTAGTAGTAAATATTGGATGTTTACATGGTATAGTGGTGTATACATTATACTACATAGGTTTCATGTACATGTATGTATGTATGGATTAAGCATGGTTTCTGCATGATTTTAAGTTTTGGCCGAAGGGCCAATTGGCGTCAACATGTATGGACGCCCATGAGGTGTCGGCGTCCATATCGATGGATGCCAAGCCCTCAGTAGCCATCCATATAGGTGGACGTTTACTTGTCTGACCTGCATGCGCAGCAGACCCGAAATTCCGGGGACAAGCAACCCCAGCCATTGGGGAGCTTTCCCCAACGGTTGTGAAGCCCTCACATCACCATCTGCGTGATAGGAGAGGCCTCTCTCCTATAAACCAACCACTCCTTGCAACCCCAAGAGCTCTCTTTGGCTCTTTGCAAGAGGAGAGAAGAAAACCCTAGCTATGGGAGAACAAGAGAAGACCTGAAGTTGGTGGCCTTTGATCCGTCGACTGGAGGTGCAAACCAAGGAGTTACAACGTCTGGAGGATAGCCCACGCATCCAAGAAGAGATCCCAACCCCGAGGTGCCATCTACATCGATAGGGGAAGAGGATCGAAGGAGTTTCTGAGCACCTTTTGGCAAGGCCGAGAAGGGCTTCATCAACATATTCTGATCTTTGTAGAATTTTTAGAAAGGCAAGTAAACCTAGATCTTGATCCTATACATGTCCCCTTGAGTCTTAGTATTTTTACGGATTTTTCCTCGAGTCCTGGAACCCCACATTCACCAAATCCCTGGAGCTCGGTCTGTGTTTTGCATAGACCGGAACTTAACGTCAAGATCACTTGCCGCCAAGTTCTTCTATTAGCGGCCGTCGATATGGCCGTTAATCTCCTTTAAACGGCCAGACTATGCCGTTAAGTTCCTTAGGACAGAACAGTGAGCTGTTCTCTCCTCCTATATGATAAATTTCCGATGTGTTTCGCATGAGGATATATTGTAAACACTATATGTTATCTAATATGGTTAATGGAATGTGTTTGAGAGATTTTTATACTTTTTTGTGATTTATCTAAATTGTTAGAATTATGTGAAATGCATGTGAAATGAAGATTATGGGTATGGTAGCTTACTATTTGTATGATCCATGTGTAATTAGATTTCCATAAAATTTCCAGATGAGGTAAATGCATGCCAGTCCATGTTCTGAGAATTTGGGAATTTTTCCATGAATATGAAACTGGTTAAAATTTTTGTAGTAGAAAATAGAGAGCATGCCTAGATTGGTTTAAAACTCCGGAAAATTTGCATGTTGTGTAAAAATTTCGGGGAAAATTTTTGTGACATTATGAATGATAGGTATAGACCTGTGAATAGTTAATTCGAACATTCATGTTATGTTCCATGATAAATTAAATTATAAATGGCATGAGATTGTATGTCTTAATTTTGTAAATGTAATATGATTCAGAAAAATATGAAAATTTGCATGTGTGATTATAAACCTTAAATTAGTATGTGGTTAAATTCTCATGTTATTTGGATAACTGTAGAGTGCTCTACATGTGAAACTGTGCAAACATGTGAAACAAATGTGTTAGATTGTGAAATTGTGATCCATGATATGTTAATGTGAAATAATGTTATAACAACAACCTTAAAGTATATGAAGTGATAGTGTGCTTGCATGTGAAAACTAGTTTACTAGCATGCCATGTTTATGTTTTTCCATATGTTAATATCTCAATCAAAATGCCATGCTTAGTATCATATCATGTAGTTTAACATTCGTCATGTAATGGTGTATGTGAGTAAACTTAGACAACCATGATTATTTATGCAATACAAAAAAAAATGAACATGTAGACTTATCTAAGGGATAAGATAATATGTGAATAATTATAGATCCATGTAATTGAATGAAATGCATACAAGAACCAAATAAAGTGTGATTATGAACATGGTAAATGCATGAATAATATTTGGATTCCATGCTAGTTGAAATGCTCAATTAGTATAAAAGTTTCATACTTAAGTGCTTATTGATTGCTAAATGGTTCCGCCATGTTTTAACCCTCAAGTCATGCTATAAAATGTGAAGCTATGTGCATGTGATTTTATTATGTTAAAACAATAAGTAAATTGTATAAATAAATACGAAAAGGGCATGTGAAAAGAAAGTAGTCATCGTGCTAGCTTGTTCATTTTTCCTTATGCTCACTTTGATGCTTCAGTGGTAGAGATATCTATGGAATGTAATAATGTGTGGACGAACCATGCTATACGTTAGGTGTATGAAATGTGTACATGTGTATGATGTAATGCTCATGATTTAGAATAGAAATATGATAGACTAAAGCATGCTCATGTGACTATAATACGTATTGCTAGTTAAGAGTAAGGACCATGAGTACCCTTGCGATTTGATGATAGTGTGCATCTCTTTAATGTTAATGCCTTATTGTGAGTGTGACATGTTTAAGTTTAAGACTTTGGTTTGCTTGCTGAGTCTTTGGACTCACCCTTGCTTCGACATACTGGTTGACAGGTATCATGCACTAGAAGGAAGCTTAGTGAGGAGCGCCAATTAGAAGACTGTTTTGTGGAGCTGCGACTAGTTGTACTTTTCTTTTTCTCAGAGTATGACAATAATTATTGTATGGGCAATATTTGGACAATGTAGTTCTTTTATCTTGTAGTAATGTGGACATTGTCTTTCTATTTCTCTATTTAGATTGTGGAATGTGTGTTGGTGATGGATTAAAAGTTGAGTTATTTATTTTATTCTGCTGTACTCTATTGCTATCCAAGTACATATCAACCTATCGACCAGTGTTGGGTACATGTCCCACTGTGACGACGCCCTTTATACCGATGGGGATTGGTATAATCGTACCGGTATGAAGAGGGTCGTTATAAAGAAGCTCCGAAATCGCTCGTGAAGTCAAAACTAGATCTGTTGCAATAAGAACTGAACTCATGACTCATATGTAAATCTGAACTATGTAAGCTTCTGAAATCCCTTTAGAAGCCGTCGAACCAAGAAAAAAGCAATCACTAGATCGATCTCTCTCAGCACAACTAGTCCATTCTCACAAAAGACCGAAGAACTAAAAAAACTCCAATTCCACTGCATCGCTCTCCAGCACAGACGAAATGGCGAAAATTCACACAGAAGAAAAAAATTGGAAGACTCCAAACAGAAGAACTGAGAAATTAAACTGGATCGAAATCTCTCACAGCTCTCACAGGAGAAAAGAAAACAACATGTCTACCTCTCCCGGCAGTAGTGATCCCAAAACGAGCCAAGGATGGGTTCCATTGGTCGCCCTATATGCCTTCTCTGCAGTGAATACCTCCGGAACTCCTCAGACGCACCAGATGCCAACAGAAATTTTGCAGGACAAACAAAAAGGGAACATCTCACAAGATAGATTAAAATTGCTAAGAAAACTCACAGAATTCTCAAGGAAAGTGCAAGAAGAAGGCACTAACGAAACAATTATCAAATGCAAATCCTAAACACAATTTAAAATCAAAACCTCCCCCACAGAATACTAAAATACGAACATCAAGAACAACTACTACATAACTTCTCCAATTCACAGTGGAAGGAATAATGAGCAGTAAAAATAGAACTATTAAACAAGGAAATTCTCGAACACTAGGAAGAACAGAACAATCAGAAACCAGAAATTAACAAGATCTCTCGTCTCTTTATATTGCCAAGCTTCCAAAAGGAGAAACCATTGAACTCCAGAATACTAAACTCAAAATAAGAAAGAAACTAAAACCCCCAAAATTCTAAACCTAAAAACAAAAAAAAAAACAGAGCTACTGAAATCTCCAACCCTGGAAGAACAGGAACGAAAAAAAGTAAGAAAACCAAAATAATCCAACTACCCCACTTGTCCCACCCCCTACAGAAGGATGGAAAGAACAACAAGAACTAACAACAACAAAAAAAACTCCCAAAAAAAAAAACTCGAACCAGCCAAGACCCCCAACTGTGAGGACCTTGGGGTCCTTTTATAGATGCTTGGGCGCCTCCTCTCGAACTCCTCTTGCGCAAGCCCTGCACACTTGGCCGCCACCTCAGCCCAGCATCTGGTCCGCATCAGGGCGCCAGAAGCCACCTCAGCTGGTCCCTGGTCCAACCGCATGCGGAGATCCATCAGCTCTCATGGCCACATCGCACAGCACCGGCCACACCCGCTTTCATCGCGCCGCTTCAACAGGTTCCCCGCACACCCCTGCAGCGCACCAGAGCTTGCTCGCCATCGCACCATGCCGGCTCCATCTATACGAGCCCAGCCCGCCATCTTCACCAGCTCGCCGTGCCCCTGGTCCCTGTAGCACAGCACCAGCACCGCCCACACCTTCTGGCGCTGCATCTGGGCGACCAGCACACCCAGCCCATCGCCATGGCAACTGCCACCTTCACCTGCTCTGGCCACAGCACTACACCCGGGAGCTCCCAGCAGCTTCCTGTTGCTTCCCGAAGGCTCTTCTTCTTCCACCTGGACCATGAGAAAACGATTGGGTGAGATATATTAAAAACAATATTTGCTTAATAGGATTAGGTGAGATATATAAAAACTATTAAAAAATTATTTATTTACAAACTCCTATTAAAAAATATTTACAAAAGATATTATTGTACCAGGAATTTATCTACAGTGTTTATTTACAAATACCTAATTAGTCAATCTAAAAAAAAAGAATGACTTATTTGAATGAAATCTAACATGTGTATTCTAAATATCAACTAATATACGAATCTAATTAATATTTACAAGAATTATTCATGAAAGTATAAAACCAAGATTTATTTATGTACAATGTATTTGCAAAAAGAGAAAACACTTTATTTGTCACACTATTCAAAAGACATTGACTTTATTAAATGAGAATCTAACTTTGTGTTCTACTCAAAATTATTTAACTAATATGCTTGAAACCTATTAATGGATGAAAATGAGAATTAAAATTAAATTGTGCATTGTTTATGGACAAAGATGTCTAAAATTACTATATGTATGAAATTTAACGCGAAAATTTGTGTCGTTATCAACCACCTGCTACTACCTGCCCGGGCTGCCATGCTTCCTGGTACATGTTCCTGAAGAACTGCTTTGCCAAGGGAAACCAGTCTGCATACTGCTGCGGCTGAGGCTGGCACTCCTACTACTGCTGCCCGCCTGCTGCTGCTGCTGCCGCTGCACCTTGAGGCTGTGCCACTGACTCCTCTGCTGACACCTCCTCCTAGACCTGCCCCTACGCGGGCACATCAGACTCATCCTGATGTTCTACCAACTCTCTGACCTGCCTGTGCGTGCGCGGAGCCATGTCCTACACAGCACGCAACCAACAAAGCTTAACAATACCACTCGGGCGGCTGGCAGTGTACTTGTACTACCGTTGGGACTTCCTGTTGCAGTTTAAATCCACTACAAGTCCTGTTATACTCTCGCTCTGATAGAAATTGTAACGACCCTGAGAACCCGACCCTCGGCCCATGCCGAGGACCCGATTTTCGCGATCGCCGCCCACAGATCCGGAGACCCAGAAGGGCTATAATATATATCTAATAGGATATGTAATGGAAGTAAACGTCAACTGCTAAACTTGAAGCATACAAGTGGAAATAGGAAAGAGAGCGAGACCACTACGTACCGCTCTAAGTACAGTCCCAACGCATGCACGCTAGTACAAGTAAAAGGCAGGGGAAGAACAAATCCCTTAGAGGCATACCCTGAGGGTGACGTAGACTAAAAAGGGGAACCACTGCTAGCTATGGGGTCCTTGCCTACCGCCCCGTCTCCTCTGCCCGGCGTGCGCTCTGCCGTTGCTGAGAAGTCTCACCTGGGAAGAAGGAAGGATGAGCTTCACAACAGAAGCTTAGTAGGGGCTACCAATCTCCTACTGGCTCTAACAGGCAGAAGAATATATATAACAATTAAAATAATAGAAGTTTATATCTTCTATCTCTGAACGGAAGTGCGGAAGCGAAGCTACATCTAGCACGGTGCGGAAGTACAACACGATCGGAAACTCCGTACGACTGCTCGTCGTGACCACCACACGGCTAGTAAAATACAAACAAGGGGAACCCCGCCTGAACAAGGAACACTAGCTACGGAAAAATGCTACCACTAGTCAAAGGTCAGGTGCACCCACCAATGTCTTACCCTCGACCCAGGTCCTGACCCTCACGTCTCGTTAGAGCGAGGAAGGACACAAAGTACACAACAGTAACTGCCATAGTCTGTCCGGACGACGATCCCACGTCTGGCCTCTCTAAGCGGTTCCGGGGCCGCAAAGAGCGAGGCAGTGAGAAAAGGACTGGCTAGCCTGCACCAGGTAGAACTCTGGCGTCCTCGGTGTCCTAGGCCTAACCAAGAAAGCTCTAAAAATGACTAGACGCTACTGTCCAAACCACCATTTTCTCCTCACTCTAGAGTCCGTGACTCGAGTACACTCGTCGCCCCGAATGCTCCCTCTAAGGCGCATGAGGATGGGGGTCCCAGGCAATGGTAACAATCTCTCTCACGAGACAAGCCCTCAAGTGCTGAGCACTGGGCGAAGACTAGTGTAGGACCATACTAGGGAACTAGCACAGGTGCCACGGGTACAGTAAAAGAAGCGGAAACGGCGAAGACCAAACCTATCTCTCGGTTGAAGTCACGACGCATCGGGCCATCGTGACCAGGTCGCGATGCCCTACCCTACCGTGACACTATCGCAGCGGCCTTAGCCGTCGCGATTAGGTCGCGACACTCAAGAGCATCACGATCCGGTCGTGATCGGCCAGGCTGTCGCGACAAGATTGCGACCTCTATAATGGTCGTGTCTTCAGCAGAGGGGGGTTCCAGAGCGACCTTCCAGAATCCACCCCAAAAACATGAAACAAACAAGCCACAGGGGGAGGGGGACATGCTCAACATGTATGAAAGCTGTAAATCTTCACATACCACCCTTGCAACCCCACAAACATGGATTTATACAAATCTACGCTCGAAGGAAAACCTCACTCAACCTCGAGCATGGATTCCTCACACCCCCAAGTCACAACCCACGGAGAAAACACGATCTAAAGGGGGAAGGAAGCATGCTTAGGGCAAAGGATCAAGTGTCCCTACCTCCAAGTGTAGAGCCGACCCGTTGGGGCCTTCACATAGGAATGACCACCTCCTCCTCGCTCCACGCAACACGAACATGCCCCCTGCACGGATAGGACGACACCCTCCTTAGCACGAACACCCCGAACATGAAGAACCACCAAGAAACAGAAGCTCGAGGGAAGGAGAAGGGGGAAGAAGGGAGAGTGAGAGGGTGTGAGGGGGAGAATGGGGCGCACCTTCGGTTTTAAACTGACGGCCCCCAGAATGCAACGGGCCGACCCGGAGCGACAACCAACGTGTCGTGACCCCCTAGGCGTCGCGACCTTGTCATGGCGGCCGCCCCCAGCGCCACCCCAAAAAGGCGGTCAAACCTCAAAGACCAGAAAAGCAATCGTGACGGCTGACCAGGTCGCATCAATGCTGCACGCGCCTAACACCAGACAAAGCCATTCTGAAAGAAAGGACACTGGTCACATCTGTCAGAAAAGTAGTCACGACACCTTCACATGCCGCAACAAGGACGCGACGGCTACCCCTGTCGCGACAAGAATGCGACGGCCTGGTACGACGCGACCCAAACCTGTTGCGGCAGGCCGCTCTGGTGTGACCAAGTTGTGGCCAGGGCACCTGTCGCGACCCTAAGACGGGGCCAAGGCCCAGGAGCGCCGGTCTTATAGTTAGACTCTCGCTTTGATACCAACTGTAATGACCCTGAGAACCTGACCCTCGGCCCAAGCTGATGACCCGATTTTTGCGGTCGCCGCCCACAGATCCGGGGACCTGGAAGGGCTATAACACAAGTATAATAGAATATGTAAGGGAAATAAACGTCAGCTACTAAACTAGAAGCACACACGCGAAAGTAGAAAGAAGAGCGAGACCGCTGTGTATCACTTTAGGTACAGTCGCAACACACACACACACACTAGTACAAGTAAAAAAAGGGGAAGGCAGAGCCCTTAGGGGCATACCCTGAGGGTGAAGTACAACTAAAGGGGGAAAACCCACTGCTAGCTATGGGGACGACGACTACCGCCCCGCTTACTCTGCCTGACACGCACCCTGCCGCTGCTGAGAAGTCTCACCTGGAAAAAGAAGGGATGAGCTTCACAACAAAAGCTCAGTAGGTACTACAAATCTCCTACTGACTCTAACAGGTGGGAAGGAATATGCATATAAAGAAATTGAATAACAGTAGTTACATATTCTACACTACACGGGAAAAGTGCGGAAGCAAAGCTACCAACTAACGACGGTACGGAAAGAGACAATGTGGTCGGAAACTCCATAAACCTGCACGTCGTGACCACCACACGGCTGGCAATGCAAACAGAGAGAACCCTACCTGGACAAGAGACACTAGCTACGGAAGCCACTACCACTAGTCAACCGGTCAGGTGCGTCCACTAACATCTTATCCTCAACCCAGGTCCAAACCTCCACTCTTGTCAGAGTGGGGGCACGAACACAAGTACACAACAGTAACCACCGTAGTCTGGCAGGACTACAGTCCTACGCCTGGCCTCTGTAGGTGGTTCCAGGGCCACAAAGAGTGAGGCAGTGAGAAAAAAGACTAGCTGGCCTACACCGGGTAGAACTCCGGCCATCCTCGGTGCCCCAGACCAACCAAGAGAGCTCTGTAAACTCACACGCGCACAAACTTATTGCAACCTCAATGACTTACATTTAAATTCTCTTTTGAAGGAACTTAAACACTAGCAATGGCAGCGGAGCGTGCTCAACTCCGTGACATGCAACACACCATCCAGCAGCTTACCCAGGCTTTACTCCAGGCTGCTGGAGCTAATAACAACGATAACCAAGGAGCTGGAGAATTACATCGGAACTTCCGCAAGTAGAACTCGCCTTGATTCAGTGGGACCACTGACCCTGATGAGGTAGAAAACTGGCTCAAGGAGATTGAGTGTATCTTCTGCGTTATGCAGTGCGCAAATAGGGACAAGCTTTTAATTGCAACATTCTAGCTCAAGAGGGACGCCCGCGCGTGGTGGGAGTCTGTTGAGGCGACAAGAGCTGATGCACAATTACATGGGAGGAGTTCAAGGAGCACTTTAACTCCAAGTACTTCTCAGAACGAGTCCAAGAGAGGAAGGCATCTGAATTTGCTGCATTAAGATAGAGGAACCTAACTGTTGCTGAGTATGAGGATCAGTTCTCTCGGTTGGCGTGCTATGCCAATCATCTGTCGGCACAGAAAGGATGAAGGCCAAACACTTTCTTAATGGGCTTAGGCCCACATACATCACATAGCTAGCACCTATGGACATTCAGACCTATCCAGAGATGGTCAAGAAAGTACAGTTACTGGAGGATGAGACCGAACTCACCAAGCACATCAAAGGTAGAATGGTCAAGAAGGAGCAGACATCCAGAGCACCGATCAAGCCCACTAACGGCAAGAAAAGGCCATTAAGTATCACTAACGGGCAAAGCCAGGAGCGGAAGCCCAAAGTCCCCACCCATACTGCTCCGAACAACAAGCCTATATGCAAGCACTGTGACAAGCTAGGTCACACAGTAAAAGAATGCTAGAGGAAAAGGGGGCACATGCCTACGTTGCGGGAGCCGAGACCACGTATTCCTAAGTGCCCTCTGCTGAAGTAGAACGAGAAGCGTCCTACGGGACAGAGAAAACCTGGTCAACTGTAGGCCCTACAAGAGGTGGAAACCACCGAGGAAGGTGGAGTTGTGGAAGGTACTCTACTGGTCTTTTCTCAATCAGCATTTGTTTTGTTTGACACTGGTGCAACACATTCATTTATATCACAAGTATTTACTGATACATTAACTGAAAAACTTGCATCTATGGAATTTGAACTACCTATCACTACACCATTGGGAGAAAAAGCTCAATTTAACAAATACTTTCCATTAGCTGACGTTAAGATTGGTGATCTTAATTTGAGAGCTAACTTGATCTATATGCCCATGGAGGACTACGATGTCATTCTGGGATCCGATTGACTATCTACTTATGGGGCCATTGTTGATTGTAAGAGAGGGAAGATCTCCTTTAGTGAATTCCCTAAATTGACCTTCACGGGACGTAGACACAAGAGGCACTTGTCTCTCGTCTCTACTATTAAGGCACAGAACATGATAAGGAAGGGTTGTGTGGCATTTCTTGCCGCAATTGTGGTTGAAAAGAAAACAACTAAGATATCAGACTTACATATAGTGCAAGAATACCCCGATGTGTTTCCCGATGAGCTGCCAGGCATTCCACCTGAAAGAGATGTCAATTTCTCAATTGACCTCATACCTAGAGCCGCACCGGTTTCATGCCAACCCTACAGGATGTCCCCCACTGAATTGAAAGAGTTAAAGGAGCAATTGATGGAACTGCTGAAAAAGGAATTTATCCGACCAAGTACTTCTCCTTGAGGAGCACCGATGTTGTTTGTCAAGAAGAAGGACGGATCTATGAGGTTATGCATCGACTACAGGTAGTTGAATCATCTCACTATCAAGAACAAGTACCCTCTGCCTCGTGTTGATGAGTTATTTAATCAAATATCAGGAGCTGAATACTTTTCTAAGATTGACCTTAGATCGAGATATCATCAGATGAGAACTAAAGATGCGGACATCTACAAGACAACTTTCAGGAGCAGGTACAATCATTATGAATTTGTAGTCATGCCTTTTGGACTAACCAATGCTCCTGTAGCTTTTATGCAATTGATGAACAACATATATCGGCCATACCTCGACAAGTTCGTCGTGGTGTTTATTGATGATATTCTCATATACTCCAAGACCAAGGAAGAGCATGAGGAGCATCTGAGGATCGCTCTGCAGATCTTGCGAGACAACCAACTCTACGCCAAATTGAGCAAGTGTGAATTCTGGCTCGAGGAGGTGTCATTTCTAGGCCACGTTATATCCAAGGATGTATCGCAGTCGATCCTTCCAAGGTTGAAGCTGTACTTAACTGGGAGAGACCGACTAATGTCACTAAGATCAAAAGCTTTCTTGGACTGGCTGGCTACTACAGGCGGTTCATAAAGGACTTCTCCAAGATAGTTGTACCTCTTACGCGTCTTACGCGGAAAGAGAACCCATACGTCTGAAGAAAGGAGTGCGAGAAGAGCTTCTAGACACTCAAGCAATTGTGGACTTCTGCACCTGTCCTCACATTACCAGTCGAGGGCGCAGGATTTTCAGTCTACACTGATGCATCTAGAATCAGTCTAGGCTGCGTATTAATGCAGAATGAAAAGGTGATAGCTTATTCTTCAAGGCAGTTGAAGCTTCATGAAGTCAATTATCCGGTCCATGACTTAGAATTAGCTGCTGTGGTATTTGCACTCAAGATATGGAGGCATTATCTGTATGGGGAACAATTTATTGTCTACTCCGACCACAAGAGTCTGAAGTACTTGTTTTCTCAGAAGGAGCTCAATATGAACAAAGGAGATGGCTGAGTACTTAAAGGATTTTGATTTCAACATTCAATATCACCCAGGCAAAGTAATGCAGTAGCTGATGCACTTAGCAGAAAGCCAGTAGCTTCATTATCATGTTTAATCATGGGCGAAATGCAATTATTAGAACAGTTCGTCAGTCTGGATCTGAATATTGAGCAAAGAAGTGATAAGATGATAGTTGCCAATCTTAGAGCACAACCTGACATTTTTGTCGAGATCAGAGAGCAACAGGTTAATGATCCATTTCTAGTCAGAGTCAGAGAGACCATAGCTGACAAGCCGGATTTCTCCATCACTGAGGATGGAAGAATACTATTCCAAGCCAGGACATGCGTGCCTGACAATGAAAAGCTGAAGAGAAAGCTAATGGATGAAGCCTACAAGACAAAGTACACCATTCATCTAGGCACAACCAAGATGTACCAAGACATGAAAAGGTCATTTTGGTGGCCAAACATGAAGCGTGAGGTGGCTGAGCATGCCGCGCACTGCCTCACATGCCAACAGGTAAAAGCTAAACATCGTCGTCCTGCAGGTGTACTTAGACCCCTGGACATACCCGAATGGAAGTGGGAAAGTATTGGCATGGATTTTATCATGGGTTTACCCTAAACTCGTGGTGGACTTGATGCTATATGGGTTATTGTGGACAGTTTGACTAAGTCCGCACATGTTCTTACCATTAAGAGCACCTGGAGTGTTGATGTGCTTGCAGCCTTATATGTGAAGGAAATTGTGAGATTACATGGAGTCCCCGTGTCTATAGTCTCAGACCGTGATCCCAGATTCACATCTAGGTTCTGGAAGGGACTTGAGACTGCATTGGGCACGAAACTCAATTTCAGCACTGCCTTCCACCCACAGACGGATGGACAAATAGAAAGGACAAACCAGATAGTGGAAGACATGCTACGTGCCTGCACTATAGACTTTGAAGGATATTGGAATGGGTAGCTATCCCTGATTGAATTTGCCTACAACAACAATTATCAGACCAGCATTAAGATGGCACCATTTGAAGCACTATACGGTAGAAGTTGTAGATCGCTGTATGCTAGAACGAAGTGGGTGAACAGCAGTAGTTGTGACCCGATATGGTGCAGACCACTAGCAGGGATATACAGATTATCAGAGACAGGATTAAGATAGCTCAGTCCAGGCAGAGGAGCTATGCTGATAAAAGAAGAAGAGATTTAAAATTCCAAATCAGAGATCATGTGATGCTCAAAGTATCCCGACCCGAGGATTTCAATGGTTTGGGATGAAAGGCAAGCTAAGGCCAAGATTCATAGGTCCATTGAGGCCTTGGATAGAGTTGGTGAGGTGGCATATCGCTTGGCACTACCTCCTTAGTTTTCAATAGTACACAATGTTTTTCATGTGTCAATGCTGAGGAAGTACGTGTATGATCCGTCACACGTAATCAGCTATGATGACATTATTTTGAATAAAGATATGACCTATGAAGAAAGACCCATGAAGATATTGAACAAGAAGATGCAACAGCTTCAGAATCGATCTATACCCATGGTTAAGATATTGTGGAGGAATCACGAGGTCGAAGAAGCCACTTGGGAACCCGAAGCAACGATGTGTTGAAATTATCCGAAATTATTCAGTAAGTCTCTCTTCCTCTTACGATCATATGAATTTAGAGACCAAATTCTTTTTAAGCGGGGGAGGATGTAGTACCCTTGATTTTTAAAATCTAAATAAAATAAATTAGATAAATGAGATAAATAGATTTAATTGGAATAAAGAGATCATAAATAGAACTTAAGGGAGGAACCACTACCCATTAAGCTAAATTAGTAATTGTGTAGCCCAAACATAAAAGAATGGGCCCAATTATGAAGAGCCCATTATAGGATGAGAGTTAATTAAGTAAAATTCATATTTAAAAATAATAGTAATTATAAAAGGGGTAAGATCAATATTAAATAAGTCATAAATATCCAAAAGAAGAGTCCTAGACTTACCTAACCCTTTACCCACGAAATTGGCTCTCTTCCCAATCCAAATTAGGAGATAATGGCAAAGGGAGAAGGAGATAAAGAAGGAAATTCGAAATTTAATAAGAAAGAAAGAGTTTTGGAAACCTTGGACTCTATTAGCAACCAAATAAACCCTAATCTGACCCTATCAACCCTCATTTGTGTGTTGAGACTTTGGGAGACAAAGGGAGAGGCTGGAGAACGTAGGAGCTTGGAGAAGGCTTGGAGCAGGGAAGGTTTTTCTATTTTCGTCTCCAAACTAGGGTTTTCTTTACTTCAATGAAAGGTAGGAAATCTCTCAAGCTTAACTCATGTAAAAATTACTCAGGGTAGTCTTCATGATCCCCTTTGAAAGCCCTCTAATTTTGCTCTATTTCGTTCTTCCATGAGGGCGAATAAATGCCCAAACTTCTGATAACATGTTGTGCCCGAACCATCATATTTGTGTTCAATCCTCGTTTGTACATGATCCCGTGTCCTGATATAATTCTCTTAAATACTACATGATCCTAGCTTTCTAACGCCCCTGGTTTCCCTAATTTTCATCATGCATCCTTAGTGAATTAAATCCTTGATCCTTGACTGTGCATAATTAGGTTATCGAGAAATAACCTATTCAAAGCATGCTTATATATGTTTGTTTTCTAATTAACCATGCTCAATGATAGATCTCTATGTCTAGTTCATTTAAAATTGATCTCGTATTTTTTGAGGTTTCTGTGATTTGATACAGATTTTTGAAGTGACTAGTATCGAAGGAGCCCCACCTGGAACAAAGGGCAAACCCCTTTTCTGGGCTCGGGCCACCCTCTGAGATTGCGACACTCCGATGCATCGCGACCTCAGGAGGGGGTCACGACAAGGAGAACCGTCGCGATCTATCGTGACGAGTCGACATGTCGCGACCTACCCCGGTTCACCCCAGCGCCGTTTCAGTAGAACGCGCCATGCAAGGGCGTTGTGATGACCTTAACGTGACACCTCTGTGCGTCGTGACCTGAACTCTCTGATCGCGCCAATTACTGACATCGCGACCTGAACCCTGAACGCGCCGGTCTGCCTTGTCGCGACCTGATCACGACAGTGACCTACGTCACGACCTGACTGTGGCGGCCAGCACCCTAAATTACCATCATAACCCTGCTATTAATGACATATAAGCCCTGATTTCGCTCAACTAAGTACTGTCATGATTAGTTTCGAGTTGTTAAATGTAAATGGATAAATTCTCCATGAAATTTATTAATTCAAAAGTATGTGCACAACCATACATGTTCTCTTGATTCATCTACACTTGCACACACTAAACATTAGTGTTTGCCATTTGCCCCTATTAAATTACTCAATAATATATCTGGTAATTTAGATAAATAAATTACTAAATTTCCCTATTTTAAATAATTACACTTGTCTTTGTTTTCTCGTGCGCTTTATACACCGTTACCGCTTTCCTCGGCCTTCGAGCACTCGAGGCACGACGGACCCTAGTTTTCTACACACTCTCTTGGCATGGACTACCTCTCCACCGGGAAGACTCCTGACTAGACCAGGGAATCCTTGTCAAGGCTTCCATAAGTCTTCTTGGCTTTGGCGCACGTCCTTAGCCAACGAGCTGGTTGTACCCTAAAACTGTTACACCCCTAGGATCAGTACGGTTCAAACGGCCTTAGTGTTTTGTTCTTACCTTGTGTTCACGCCGGACCATTTAGTCTGTGTTCATAGCACGGCTAGTGGGCGGTTGTGACTTCTACCAGACTGTCGGTACCCGACCTGGTGCTGTGCAACTGTTACTATCCTGGTTTAACGACATTTTACGGTTATACCCCTATCTCATCTACTATCTCGTTACTCTCATCTGTTCACTTTCACTCTATACTCTCATCTATCGTCTATTACTCTCATCTCTTCTTGGTACTCTATTTGGCCATACAATTGATTCTCAAGAATAATAAACAAGTGCTATATGCCAGTGCAATAGGGCCCAGTCTGGTCCTGGGGAGAGCTCCCGAAAAGTGCTATTTCCTTGCAAGGGTTACATGATCAGGATGTGTACGGCATGCATCCAGTGCCATTTAATACTATAACAATTAATCATTGACAATCAAAGTGCTATCTATTCAAAATGCTATCTGTTCAAGTGCTATCTATTCAAGTGCTATACAAGTGCTATTATCGTTACATGGCCATTCTATGATCGTCATCGTTGTGCTATTTTCACTATACCAGTGCTATTGCTCTCTTGCTATCGTTACTTGCTCTACATGACTATACTCTTTCGTTACCCTGTCATTCAAGACATTAATTATTTAAAGCATGCTTGTTCTCATGAGATATTAAGTCCTACTGGGCATTATTCGCTCATCCTGCGTGCTTATTTCATGTGTTCAGGTGAGTCGGATGGATATGACCACACTCACGAGGATGGGACTGATGAGGATGTTGTTCAGGAGTGACCCGATCAGCTATCATGGCGTAGTAGTTATTTAGTTTAGTAGTCAATCAGTCAATATGTATTAGTTTGAATTTGAATAAATACTTTGGGCCCTAGTTATGGCACTGATGGAATGATGTAATAGTTAGTTGATATTATTTCCAATTGTGCAATGGTTGGTCATTTATTCTCGCTCTGTACTATTTAATAACTGTAATTCCGCTTCGATATTCTGCATCAGGGTGTTACACACACACACTAGTACAAGTAAAAAAAGGGGAGGGCAGAGCCCTTAGGGGCATACCCTGAGGGTGAAGTACAACTGGGGGGGGGGGACCCACTGCTAGCTACGGAGATGACGACTACCGCCCTGCCTACTCCGCCCGACACGCGCCCTGCCGCTGCTGAGAAGTCTCACCTGGAAAAAGAAGGGATGAGCTTCATAACAAAAGCTCAGTAGGGACTACCAATCTCCTACTGACTCTAATAGGTAGGAAGGAATATGCATATAAAAAAATTGAATAACAGCAGTTACATATTCTACACTACACGAGGAAAAGTGCAGAAGTAAAGCTACCAACTAATGACGGTACGGAAAGAGACAACGCGGTCGGAAACTCCATAAACCTGCACATCGTGACCACCACATGGCTGGCAACGCAAATAGAGAGAACCCTACCTGGACAAGAGACACTAGCTACGGAAGCCACTACCACTAGTTAACCGGTCAGGTGCGTCCACTGACATCTTATCCTCGACCAGGTCCAAACCTCCACTCTCGTTAGAGTGAGGGCAGGAACACAAGTACACAACAGTAACCGCCGTAGTTTGGCTGGACTACAGTCCCACGCCTAGCCTTCTAGGTGGTTCCAGGGCCACAAAGAGCGAGGCAGTGAGAAAAAGACTGGCTGGCCTACATCGGGTAGAACTCTGGCCATCCTCGGTGTCCCAGACCAACCAAGAGAACTTTGTAAATGACTCGACACCACTGTCCTAACCACCATTTTCCCCTCTACTCCAGAGTGACTCGAGAGTAAGCTCGTCGCCCGAACGATCCCTCTAAGGTGCACGAGGATGGGGGTCCCAGGCAAACGGTAACAACCTCTCTCACAGGACAGGTCCTCAGGTGCCGAGCATAGGGTGAACGACTAGTGTAGAACCGTACTAGGAACTAGCACTGGTGCCACGGGCACAGAAAGAACCGGAACGGCGAAGACTCCACAAGAAATGGAGCCTCACAAGATCTTACTTGTATCTGACACTGTCACGAAGCCCATGGCCATCGCGACACTGTCGCGATGCCAGGGTTGGTTGTGACCATGTCGTGATGCCCTAGGGTGTCGCGACCATGTCACGACGGCCTTGCCGGTCGGGACATGATCGCTACCCCTAAACTGGTCGCGACCTCATTCGAGAGGGGTCTCGGGATAGCCCTCCCAAGAACCACCCCAAAATTGGTACAACCACATCAATAGGGGGAGGGGAGCATGGGAAACACTATAAAAACTTCCAATCAAGCCAAGCCACCTCAAACCCTAACAAACATGCATTATAAGGAAATCTACGCCCGAGGAAAACCTTACTCACCATGAGCATGGACCTCACACACCCCATAACCCCAAAACCACGGAGAAACAAGGAATCTCAACGGTAGGGGAGCATGCTAGGATGAGTGGAGACGACGAGTCCCAACCTCAAGGAGTAGAACTGACCCATTGGGGCCTTCACGTCGGAATGGCCACCTCCTCCTCGCTCCAAGCACCACGAGCACATCGCCTACACAAATGGGGCATCACCTCCTCGCCCAAAACTCCCAGAACCGTCGGAGAACTAAGAAGCTCGGAGGGGGAGAAGAAAGGAGAAGAAGAAGAAAGGAAAGGGGAGAAGGGGGAAAGGGACGCCGGCCTCGGTTTGAACCGATGGCCCCCAAGACGCGACGGATCGGGCCGACGCGATAGAAAGCATGTCTCGACGCCCCCCGACGTCGCAAGCATGTCGCGACCGCCGAACCCAGTGCGACACCCGAATACTGGGAAACCAGAACGCGACGGCCTGCCAGGTCGCGTCAACGCTGTATCCACCTGACACCCGACAAGGCCATTCTGACAGAAAGGAAAGCGATCAGAACGGTTAGAAAAGTAGTCGCGTTGTGATAAGAACGCGATGCACACCCCTGTCGTGACCTGAACGTGACGGCTAGGTGTGCTGCGACCCAAAACATGTCGCGATCGGCTCCTCTAATGTGACAATGTCATGACTAAGGGGTCTGTCGTGACAAGAGGACAGGGCTAAGGGCCTAAGAGGGCCGGGTCTACAAATGTGGTGGCAGACGCTCTAAGTAGATAGCCACGAGCTTTGCTAGCTAGTATGATGCTGGGTGAATAGAAGTTTCTAGAACAATTTGCAAGTCTAAATTTAGATATAGAAGAGAAGGAGGAACAAGTGATGGTCGTAATATCAAGGTACGATTTGACATACTCACTGAAATCAAGGATAAGCAAGGAGCGGATCCTTTCTTAGCTGATATTAAAGAGAAGCTAGAGCAAAGAGCAGATTTCTCTCTAACGCATGATGGAAGGATGTTATTCCAAGGCAGAACATGTGTACCCAATCATGATGACCTCAAAAAGAAGCTGCTAAATGAAGCCCATCAGTCTAAGTACACCATTCATCCCGGATCAACAAAAATGTATCAAGACCTAAGGAGGTCTTACTGGTGGCTGAATATGAAGAGGGATGTGGCTGACTTTGTGGCACATTGTTTAACATGCCAGAAAGTCAAGGCTGAGCATTTCAGACTGGCTAGTGGACTACTACTACTGGACATCCCAGAATGGAAGTGGGATAGTATCAGTATGGATTTCAACATAGAATTGCCCAAGACTAGAAGAGGTTTGGATGCAATATGGGTGATAGTAGACAGGTTGACTAAGTCAGCTCATTTCTTGCCAATTAAGAGCACATGGACAATAGATGTGTTGGCTGCACTCTATGTCAAAGAAGTGGTTAGGCTGCATGGGGTTCCGTCTACTATAATATCTGATCGGGATCCTAGATTTACCTCACACTTCTGGAAAGGGTTACAAGTAGCACTGGGTACCAAGTTAAACTTTAGCACTGCCTTCCATCCACAGACGGATGGACAAAACTGAAAGAACAAATTAGATAGTAGAAGACATGCTCCGGGCTTGTGTGATTGATTTTAGGGGACGTTGGAATGAGCAGTTATCTTTAATTAAGTTTGCATATAATAGGAGTTGTAGATCACCTCTTTGTTGGAGGAGGTTGGAGAAAACCAATGGGGTTGGACTCGACTTAGTAGAAGAAACTGTCAGGAAGGTCCAGGTTATCCGAAAACGTCTGAAGATAGCCCAGTCAAGATAGAAAAGTTATGCAAACAAAAGGAGAAGAGAGTTAGAATTTAAGTTGGTGACCATGTTTTCCTATAGGTCTCATCTTCACGGGGAATTCAAATTTGGGATCAAGGGTAAGCTAAGTCCCAGATTTATCGACCCTTTTGAAATCCTTGAAAGGGTCGGACAGATAGCCTATAGACTTGCCTTACCTCCACAACTAGCAAATGTTCACATCGTCTTCCACATATCCATGATGAGGAGGTATGTGCTTGATGCTGACCATGTGATTCACCATGAAGACCTGGAGATTTGAGAGGACTTAATTTATGACAAGAAACTGATCAAGATATTGGATCAGAAATTGTAACAACTAAGGAATCGTTCAATACCTATGGTTAAGGTTCAGTGGAGTAGGGAAGGAGTTACGAATGCTACATGGGAATCAGAGGAAAGAATGAAGAAAAACCACCAGGAATTATTCTCAGGTATGGCACTGCACCGTCGTGTATAAATTTGGGGACCAAATTTTCTTAAGTGGGGGAGGATGTAACACCCCAAAAATTTAATTGATTAAAAATTGAGGAAAATAGTAAATGAATAAAAATGTTTAAATAAAAATAAAATAAAATCATAATTAGACTCCCAAGAAGTGGAATCAACTATGTAAATTAATTGGGCCAAAAAGTCTTATTGGACCAAAGAATAAAAACCCAATGGCATTAAATCCCCAAATTCGTAGGTTTAATTGGGCATAATTGGAAAGGCCAATTAGAGTTAAGCATATGGTTAGTGGACCCTAAAACTAACCTAATTTCGTGCACAACCACTATGGGAGGTTTCCTAATAGCCATTCTACCTAGATTGGAAAGGGAATCACCAATACTTGGAAGGGCCCAAGCTAGAACTGCAATCCTACTTTCTAGTTATATTATGACTTGATTTAGCCCTAAATTTATCAATGATCATCATGAGACTCTTGGGGAAGGGTGACCATCATGCTAGGGTCGTGAGAGGAGCTCTGGAAAATTGCTCAATGACATGCCTTTCACACCCAGATTGGATCTAGTAAGGGTGCTCTTCACTTCACGTTAATCTGAAAATTCAAATTGAATTGAGCAATTTAACTCGATTAGGTTGTCTTTTGGTTCGATTAGGAGAAATTCTCCAAACTAAATTGAACCAATGTAGTGATGACACCACATTGATTTAATTGCCCCTGTGATGTTCCGGCCGTTCGGATCGTTTCCTGTGTGTATGGAGGCCAGTGTGTGGCCAATGACGTGAGTAGCAGGTGTTTTCCACAGGTTGTGAGGCTCTGTGGGCCAGAGATTTAGGCCCAAATTGCTCACTGATTCACTATCTGTGGATGCGACAATGAAGGGTGTCGCATTCCGAACGCGACATCCCAGGGCATCGTGTTCATGAAACCGCTGTTTTTGGTCTTCGTCTGCATGCGCGCCACATGTTGCGCATAGGGCGAGCTTGCTGACGTCGACTTATTGAAGGCGACGGCCTAGTGTGTCACGTTCAGGTCGCGACATAGTGTGGCGTCGCGTTCTTACCATGAAGCATTTTTTATAGAACCTCGGCAGAATAGAGCTCATACGAGCTCTGCTCGGCCAGGGGGTTGTGCTAGAGGATTTTTGGGTGATTCGATTTGTTGGAACTCGGTTCGACGCGTTCTCACCGCGAGGACACTACGTGGAGCGGGGGAAACGTCGTGCGGGCTCCGTACTTCGCCTGCTTCACGAAGGTAGGGAGATTTCCCGTGTTTTGTTTCGTGGATTTCTAGTGTGATGTGGATGATGCATTTCTAGCTTTCTAAACAGTAGATAGCATGAGTAGGAACACATTAAAGCATGTAAATGGAATGAGAACCATAGTTTGTAAGGTTTTGGGGGTGATCCGGATGAGGGATTCCGGATTAGGGTTTGCGCCTATGAAGGCGACAAACCTGTGCGTCGCGACAATGTCGCGACAGAACGATACGTCGCGTTCATGGTTTTAAAGGCGACATATCGAGCTGTCGCATTCTGAAGACGACACTGAACCCCCTTACGATCACAGCTGAGGTTTGTTATATGCATATGTATGCTAGTGTAATATTATCGGATTATCGTATATGTGTTGTACGACAATGGTAAGCGGTGTGCATTGGAACTCGCAGTGCTCAGGGAGCATGTGGTGTGTGTGGTTGGTGTGGTGTTCATGCGGTTTACGTGAAGGTTTCACGTGGCTTGTGCGGTGTGCACGTGGTTTCCGTGTACGTGGCATGTAGTTTGACACCTACCGTGGATACCTCTTCAGTTGGGAGCCCCAGGTTTTATGTGAGCTAGGCACATGTGTGCTATGGGCTTGTCCCGGTACTGAGTACCATCGAGGTTTTGTCGTCTTCCTGGACACCCTCACTCTTGTGCTGAGTAGTACGTTCGGCTGAGGGAAAGACGGCAGTGGGATAGCGACTAGAGAGAGTTTGTGTGTTGTCGCTTGTAGCGCTCTCATAGTTGGGGGAGACGGATACCAGTAGACGTACTGGGCCCCAGCTAGTCCTATTTTCCACTGCCTCACTTTAGGGAGCTTGGGCCAGAGTCCCTAAAGGTGCCAGGCATGGGCCTGCAGGGTGTGTGACCTACAGGTTGTGGTGGTTTAGTTGGACTCCACAGTTCTTTGTACTGGTTTAGTGGAGCGGCAGCTGGACCTTCCGTCTGTGGCTGCGAGACTGAGAGGTAGTCCTGTGTGGTTTGTCCGGGTTAGTAGCTGGTGTCGTGAGCCAGTCCACATGGCCCGAGTGAGGCGTTTTTCTACTGTAGCTCATACACTTGTTTGGGTTTGCTGTTTATTTATCACTATTGGTTTCTGTTAAGCGGCAAGTGGTAAGTGGCATTTACAGTTTTATATCCGGCTAGATAGTTCTATGAATTGTTAGTGTAGTTTCCTGCTTTACTACTTGTGTTGGTTTGCTCGGCTTCTAGGGAGTTTCCCTACTGAGCCAGTGACTCGAGAGGCTCACCCCCTACTCTTTCAGGTGAGGGAGAGTAGGAGACCTCACACCCGTCGTCTAGTTATGAGCCATACCATAGCGGAGGATCTACACCACCGGCAGTGTAATTTACTTTTCTGATGTTCACCTCGGGGTATGCCCTAGGTTGTTGTTGTAGTTTGGTTACAGTTGTGCTATGGCTATGTACATTTCTAGTAAATATATGTGAGATTGGCAAATCTTATATATTTTTGAGCTAATTTCTTTATATTTCTACGGACTAGTAGTTTGATATCCCTTGCGAGGCTTCGGCCTGGTCGCGGGAGGCAGACTCGTGTTAGGCACGTTATTGGGTTAACGGGTCTGAACAACAAGGACCGTCACAATTGGTATCAGAGCAAGGTCCATGTGGATATAAGGAATCAGAAATTGCATAGCCATGTCTCTATTGTAACCCACTGCTGGTAGCGACCTTGGTTTTGTATTGATTTATCGTATGTTGTGTCGTTGGAATGATGTTTGTGCAGAATTAGTAATGGCAGAAAGGAGAGACTGGGGAGGTGGAGGAGAGGGGTCAGGAGAGGACCCTATGCAGAGGAGGATAGATAGAATTTGGGAAAGTCTGACAGATATAAGGATGAGATTAGACCAGCAGCCACCGGTGCAGCCGGCGGCAGTAGTACCACCACTTCCAGAAGAGGCAGTGCTAGTAGCCCCAGTTCCACCACCACCCGGAGTAGAGGTACCTTCTGTAGTACCTATACTTCCGGAAATTCCAACGAGGCCAGCTACCGGAGAGGAGACTACAGTACTCGTGGAGCGATTTTTGAGGTTGCAGCCCCCTACATACTCAGGAGACCCCAACCCGGATACAGCAGAGCATTGGATACATGAGATCGAGACGGTATTTGTGATAATGAGCTGTCCCCAGGAAGATAGAGTGATTCTTGCAGCATACCAACTATGATGGTTTGTGCAGGAATGGTGGCGGTTAAAGATGCAGACAGTTTTTACAGGCAGGATGGAGGACACTATCACATGGTCAGAATTTTTGTTAGTTTTTAATGATTCTTTCTTCCCAATATAGATCCAGCAGATAAAGAGGGAGCAGTTCAGGACACTCCAGCAAGGGAATCTCTCAGTGCTTGAATATCAGATGAGGTTCATGGCCTTGAGTAGGTACGCCCCATATGTGGTAACTGATAATACCATGATGGTGGAGTACTTCATTCGAGGTTTGAGGGCAGAATTACAGGATGCGGTGATTCCACTGATGTGCAAAACAGTGGAAGAGGCAGCACAGCGAGCAGCAATACTTGACAGGACTGTTCGGGCTAGGCAGGGGCAGTCCCAGGCAGGTGGTTTAGGCTCAGGCAGCTTTCGGCATCCACAGCCGTCAGGAGGAATCAGTAAGGGGAAAGCACCTTCCGGAGCTTCTTCGTCATCTGGAATAGCAAAGTAGGGCAAGCAGATCAAGAAATTCTTCCAAGGAGGCCAAGGTAGAGGCAGGCAGCAGGGCTTTCAGCAGGGAGGTTTTCAGCAGGGTCGTGGCTACAGACCACTGGTTCCAGAGGAATCCCAGTAGAGAACGGTAAGGCAGCCTACAACATACCCGACTTTCAGATGTTATAATTGTGGGCAGCCAGGGCACTTAGCGAGGAACTTTCTGTATCCTTGAGAGCAGACTTATGGTAGAGGGACCTAATAGCAGCAGCCCTTTCAGCGGTAAGCAGAGCAAGGCAGAGGTGTACCATACCAGAGAGGAGGACGGGGCCGAGTGATGGCAATACCTGAGCACAGGCAGAGGCATCCAATCTCATTGAAGGTATATTACCTTTCTTTGATTTTACTGCTAGAGTGTTAATTGATCCAGGGGCTTCGCATTCGTTTATTTCCGAAGATTTTCTGGATAGTATAGTACATCCTTTAGAAGAAAGGCCCTGTGAGTTAGTGGTAGAGATTCCTTCAGGAGGATATATGCTTACTTCCAGTTTTCTAGAAGAGGTCCCGATAGTTATTCATGGAAATCAAATGCCAATAAGGTTATATTCTTAACATTGAAAGATTATGATGTGATACTGGGTATGGACTGGTTAGAGGCCTATGGGGCCATGGTTGATTGCAGAAAAGAAGAGGGTCATGTTTTACAGACCCAGTGGTGTAGTGTTTGAATTCCAATGTATGCCTTTTACACTCCCAAGTTTATTATTTCTGCACTTAGAGCTAAAAAGTTGATTAATGCGGGATGTGTAGCGCACCTTGCGTCAGCTAGTCTAGTTGAGTCTAGTAAGTCTGTAGATTTGGTGCCAGTGGTCAGAGAATTTAGATGTATTCCCAGAAGAGTTGCCAGGGCTAGCTCCCCACAGAGAAGTAGATTTTACCGTAGAATTGTAGCCAAGCAGTTTATCGATTTCCAAAGCACCTTATAGAATGGCACCAGCAGAGCTAAAAGAATTGAAAAAGCAATTGCAAGAGCTGATAGAAAAAGGTTTTATCAGGCCCAGTCAGCCACCGTGGGGAGCACTAGTATTATTTGTTAGAAAGAAAGATGGCAACTTAAGGATGTGTATAGACTACAGGCAGTTGAATAAAGTTACAATTAAGAACAAGTATCCTCTTCCTAGAATTGATGATCTGTTTGATCAGTTGCAATCAGCCAAGGTATTTTCTAAGATAGATTTGAGGTCAGGATATCATCAGTTGTGAATTAGAGAAGAAGACGTTGAGAAGACAGCTTTTCGCACCAGATATGGGCATTATGAGTTTGTTGTGATGCCATTTCGGTTGACTAATGCACCAGCAGCTTTTATGAATCTGATGAACATAATATTTCATCCGTATTTGGATCAGTTCATAGTGGTATTTATTGATGATAACTGGTTTACTCAGCGCCAGGGAGGAGCATGCAACGCACTTGCGGGTTACTTTACAAATATTGAGGGATCAACAGTTATTTTCCAAGTTTAGTAAATGTGAATTTTGGCTAAAAGAAATTTAGTTTCTGGGTCATGTAATATCAGGTGAAGGTATTGCAGTGGATCCCGCCAAAGTTGAGGCAGTGATGAAATGGGAAGAACCGAGGACAGGGTCTGAGATCAGGAGTTTTCTGGGTCTTGCAGGCTATTATAGAAGATATTCAAGATTTTTCCAAGATAGCAGCCCCTATGACTAGGTTGACAAGAAAGGGGGTTCCTTTTGTGTGGTCCTCAGAATGCAGACACAGTTTTGCAGAATTGAAGAAAAGGTTGACTTCAGCACCAGTGTTAGGAATACCGTCAGTAGTGGCGGGTTTGTTCTGTTTACAAATGCATCAAGAGAGGATTGGGTGTAGTTTTGATGCAGTACAACAAGGTGGTAGCCTACGCCTCCAGGCAGTTAAAGAAACATGAACAGAATTATCCCACCCATGATTTAGAGCTGGCAGCGGTTGTCTTTGCATTGAAGATTTGGCGGCATTATTTGTATGGTGAAAGATTTGAGATATTTACTGATCATAAAATTTTAAAGTATATTTTTCTCCAGAAGGATTTAAATTTAAGACAACGTCGATGGATGGAATATTTAAAGGATTATGACTTCAGTTTAGTGTATCATCCAGGCAGAGCTAATGTAGTAGCAGATGCACTAAGTAGAAAAGTGGTTATGAATCAACTTATGATTAGGGAATGGAAATTTTATGAAGATGTGTCAGAAAATTTCTTGTATGTGCCGAGTAGTCAGCGCAGAGCAATATTAGCAACCAGTGCAGTGGAGCCATCTTTATACCAGCAAATAGTGGAGGTGCAGAGAGCAGATAATAGTTTAGCAGATATTATAAGAATGGAAGAAGTGACTTTGGGAACGACAGTGTGGTCAGACTCAAAGGTTGACTATATGTTCCAGCAGATGCAGAAATCAGACAAAGGGTTTTAGAAGAGGCTCACAGATCAAGGTATACCATCCACCCAGGCAGCACAAAGATGTACCAAGATATGAAGAAACATTTTTGGTGGCTGAATATGAAGAGAGAAATTGCAGAGTTTATTGCAAGATGTGCAGTATGCCAGCAAATTAAAGCAGAACACCAGAAGCCAGGATGTCACGCCCCGACACGGAATATCGGAGTGCGAAGGCAGTTGCAAGAAAAAGGTATAGAGCGAATACTAGACATCAAACCATTGCACATTGAATAATACTAAAGCAAATCTTTCTCATTAATAACTTTTCAAATGTCTAGTTACAACCACTAATATCAGAGCCATTCTATAGGGCCCAATTACATTGCAATAAAAGGAAATAACTAACTACAACTCTAAGATAACATATTGACTCGAGGGTACTCCTGGCTTCACTCTTGGTCATTCCCTTCCTCGTGAGTGTATGTGTCATCCTTGGTCTCACCTGAGAACACAACATCAAATAACGTAGGGTGAGCGATAACACCCAGTAGGACTTAAATCTCAGGCTCAAGCAGGCTTTAAATAATTAACGCATTTAATGACAGAGTATCTAAAGATAGCAGGTACAAGAGAGTCAAAATATAGTAAGAGATAGCACAATAGCACGAGATCGAGTATAGTTTCCAAAAGTAGCACAAGTATCGAGTATAGCACGAATAGCAAGATGGCCATAGCACAACTAGCACGAGTATAATAATAGCACGACGAGTATAGCACTTGTTTGTCATTCTAGACATTGAGAGAGTATAGCACGTTTTGTGTTTTGATTGTCATATAGATAGTTGAGATAGATAGCACTTGAGTGTAATGCCAAACACTCCAATCATTTAACTCCCATGGGCACTAGCACTTTCGGGCGCACATCCCAGGACCAGATCGGGCCCTTTATATATTGCCAGGCATTGGTTATATTGTATCTTTAGACAATCAGTCAATGGCCAATATAGAGTACCAAGAATAGTTAAGAGCACTAGATGAATAGACGAGATAGTAGAGAGAATGTGAATAGACGAGCGAGTAGAGTATAGATGAGAGCTAAGGGTACATCACGTAAAACAACGAGTAAACAGGCGATAGTAACAGTTGCACAACACGCGCACGTCGTATTGGCAGTCAGGTGGAATTCACGATCTTCCCACTGGCCATGTTATGCACAAGTCCAGAGGTCCGACGTGATTCAAGGTAAGAGCGAACTTCTAATAGCCGTTTGGATCATATCGATCCCTAAAGGTGTAATGGGTGTTAGGGTACAACCGGCTCGTCGACCATGTGGGAATCCATGATCAGAGGAGACTTACGGAGGCCTTGTGCAAGGGTTCACTAATCAGGCGAAAGGATTATCCGACGGAGAGTTCACCATAAGCCAAGTAAAGTGTGTATATAAAAATAGGTGCTCGACGTTCTAGAGGAATTCTAGAACAGTGGAGCGTCGATATCGGTATATAAACAACACAAGAAACGAATACAAGTCCTTTAAAATAGGGCAATTAATATACTTTATTGCAATAAATTACCAGATACATTATGAGATATTTTATGCCAGATTTCAGCCATATATGGATGGTTCATATGTGTGCATATGTAAGAGAAATCATAGATAGAAAAGAAGTCGTGAATATGTATTTTAAAGCATTCAATATAGCTCCATTTTAAAACAGGTGTTTTTACTGCGTGTATGACTGTTAAAAAGGTGTAGGCCAGTAAGGGTCGCGACAGGGTCAGGGTAGATCGAGACAGGGCCTAAAAAGGGTCACGACAGGGCTGCCAGGACAGAAGGCTAGAACGCGACGTAGGGTACTGTCGCGTTCAGAATGCGACAAGGAAAGCGTCACGACGGGCTTGAAAACACGACCTGTCGGGCCGTCGCGTTCTCAGATTCGTGGCCTGAGTCTGACAGAATTCTACTCTATCTTGGATTGCAGTCCAGAAATATCAGATTTTGATACAGGGTCGTTCAGAAAATCATAACTAATTGTATACATGGTGAAAAATCATGAAACCAATGGCAAATGAAACTAGACATGCGAGAGTACGTCCAGTAAATAGGAATTAGAGAGAGAGCATGGTTTGAACATGGTTTGAGCATGAACAATAACAAGTAACATAGAACATGATACAGAGAGCAAGATTGATTTAATTCAAGCAACATGCTCAACAAAAATTAGGGCTTTCAGGGTCAAAAGATCCCTAACAACATGAAGTGTCTACAATAAAAATTTCGTAGCATGGGATCAAGTGTACATGGAGATATGATTCAAACATGATGACTCGGAGTTATCATGTTTACAGAACTTCTAAAATCAAGAACAAAAGATTAGCTCGATGAAAAATTATGAAACAAGAGGGATTTTGTTCCTGGTGATTGGAACTACCTATAGATGGATTTTGATTTAGTTTTTCTTGTGAGAATGCCTACCTTTGACTCGATTTGTCTTCTAGGGTTAAATCTCCAAGAACGAGGAAGAAGCTCCAAGAACTCCTTCTCCCCACGAGATCCTCTCCTCCTTGGCCTCTTTTCCCACGTCCAACAACCTTGGCAACGAGCTAGGGTCGGCCAAGAGGGTTTAAGAGATGTATTTATGCATGTATGGGTTCCTATTCCTACTTCTATTCTAATTTCTCTTTAATTACGAGATTTCCTAACTCCAACCTTCCTTTCTTGCTTTCCAACCTCTATTTAGGTTAGGATGAGATCTAAATTCGTGCTAAATCATAAGGGGTAGGCTTAGGAATCTAATTCCAACTCTTATTGCCTCTTTTAATGCTTAAAGAGTCCTTTTCTATTTAGGAGATATTAAGACTCCGAATTTAGGGTATTTTCTTTTTATTTACTATTTGTAAATTCATATTTTGACCCAATAAGTTCTAGAGGATCCATTAAGCAAAACCCATTACTCTTTTCCATTTAATGAGTTTTATTTAATGCTATTTTCATTGAATATCCCTTTAGCTGAGTTTTAATTTATTATTTAATTTTTTTTTTTATTTCTCAAAAATTCAGGTTGCTACACAGGAGGATTGTTGCAGCCACTACCCATTCCACAATGGAAGTGGGATGATATAGCAATGGATTGTATTATTGGTTTGCCCAGATCATCAGGTCACAATGCAATTTGGGTTTTTGTGGACAGTTTAACCAAAGTTTGTAGGTTGTTACCGGTCAGTATGACATGGTCAGTGGACAGATTGTTGCCCAGTTGACGAGCCCAGAGGGGGGGGGGGTGAATGGGTCTTTTAAAAATTGTTTGATTAATACCTGTACTTATAACATTCACACAAAGACATTCTTCGATGAAGGTTAGTGAAAGTTAGAATAAACAGCAAACACACACAGGAAATCAATCACACAACACACAGAGTTTATCCTGGTTCGGACCTCCTCTCCTTAGGAGTCCTACGTCCAGTCCCTGAGCAATAACTCAGGATTCCACTAACTAGGGTACAGTCGCCCTATGAACACTACAACACCCAGCTCAGCTGGTCTTCCTTCACACGAAGGGAACTACAACACCCTGGATGCCCCACCAGGTCTTCCTTCACAACAGAAGGGAGTAACTCAGCAAAAATAAGCAATAAAATCAAGCCCCTAGATCAAGCTTTAACAAGCCACGATCTGAAGTAAATAGCCTTGAGAGAAGGAGATCTAAACAATGGTCTCTCTCAGAACTACACAGGCTCTCTCTCAAGATTTCTATTAGAGCACAGAGAGCTAAGAGCTCAGACTAATGGAAATGAGGCTTGGCTCTTTTCTAGAGAACTCGCAGAGAACTTGAATGCAGTTGCTTGGAAGCTATGTTTCTCAAAAGGTCATATTCTCTGGAGTTTCACTGTTGCTTATATATATCTCTTATTTGAAATTTGAACGTTGAGATGTCCGTTGTCTCTAGCTTTGGTAGACGTTGACTAAATGGCCTTTGAAGCTGTAGTCAACAGTCTTTTATTCATTTGTGCACGCAAAATCTTCAGTGTTATTCTTTGGCTTCTATTTTGTCCAACGTTGTAAGATGGACTGTCATCAGATATCTGCACATATTTCAAGCTTAAACGATAGACAGCTAAGCTGTCTCTGATGTCAGTCAACGTTAGAACAAATATCACAGAAATAGTAATGCCAAATAGCTGTTCTAAAAGATACACACAGAGTAAGCACAAATAATGGGCGTATCGTCTGCATGCATGCAGAGATACGTTCAGTCTACATTAAATGCAAAGGTGTCAGAAGGATATGCGTGGCGACTTTGACTAAATGATTTGACCAATAGCAAATCATTGTACATAAGAGTCGATACATTCATGACTTATGAAATCGTTATGATCAAGTCAATTTAGCTAAATCATTGTAAGACATAACCAAATCGTTGTGGAGAGCAAATCGTTATGTTCAGTGAAAAAATCGTTATGAACACTTAGGAATCGTTGCATGAAGCAATCATTGTGTTCAATGAAGAAATCGTATGAACACTTAGAAATCGTTGCATGAAGCAAATCGTTGTGTTCAATGAAGAAATCGTTATGAACACTTAGGAAATCGTTGCATGAAGCAAATCGTTGTGTTCAATGAAGAAATCATTATGAACACTTAGGAAATCGTTGCATTGAGCAAATCGTTGTGTTCAATGAAGAATCGTTATGAACACGTGAGAAATCGTTGCATGAAGCAAATCGTTGTGTTCAAGGAAGAAATCATTATGAACAATTAGGAAATCGTTGCATGAAGCAAATCGTTTTGTGTTCAATGAAGAAATCATATGAACACTTAGGAAATCGTTGCATGAAGCAAATTGTTGTGTTCAATGAAGAAATCGTTATGAACACTTGGAAAATCGTTGCATGAAGCAAATCGTTGTGTTCAATGAAGAAATCGTTGCGGGAAGCAAATCGTTATGAGTTCTTAAGAAATCGATGCGATGTCCTAAGGAATCGTTGCGAAGACTTAAGAAATCATTGCGATGAGCAAATCGTTACGAGGTCAAGAAATCGTTGCGATGTCCTAAGAATCGTTGCAAGACTTAAGAAATCGTTGTGAAGAGCAAATCGTTACGAGGTCTTAAGAAATCGTTGTGATGACTTAAGAAATCGTTGTGAAGAGCAAATCGTTACGAGGACTTAAGAAATCGTTGTGGGAACGATTGGTTTGTAATCAAACAGAGTTTCTACACAAGAAATCGTTACGACATCAAATCGTTACAGCTTTAAGGAAATCGATGTGATTTTCAATAGAAGTCGATGTGGACTTAGAGATATCATACTGAACTTGACATGCTATAGATGTACTAATACTTACCAAATGGGCTTGATTTTCCTTGAGATTTTTCCTGTGCTCCAAGCTAATAGAATATATGTTAGAAAACTGAGAAGGTTTTGTGAATCACGTTTTGTTATTCACCAAAATCAATATGTAATTAATTAGAATTACATGAGAACAGACTGATCATCAAACATACTGATCACCAATCTACCCTTTTTGGTGATGACAAAACAAAACTAAACTTATCAATAAGCATAAGTGACCTAACTTTGTATTTCTAAAAATAAAAGCTTTATATGTCAGAAATGCTAAGGAAATTCTCCCCCTTTTTGTCATGAAGCAAAAAGATAAACTGAGACAAAGAAGAAGAGAAAAGACACACAAACAAAGATATGGTATTATTTTTGAGAAGGTACAGGAAGATAGACCAGAGGAGAAAGAAGAGAGGCATGCTGAGAAATAACAGTCCATGCCTAATCTCTTGGTCTTCAAAAGTTGCCGAAAAAACCAGGTGCTATGGTGAAAGAATCACCCATGGAAGGGATCATGTGCTGAATATACAACTGCCGTTGTGTCTCCAAGAATAGTGCATACTGACCCTTGTCCATAGTGAATCTGAAGTAGGTACTCTTCCCAAAGCTAGCACGCTGAAGGAAACCGATCAAGGGTGATAGGATAGAAAATCTGGTGATCATGCAGGTCCTTCTTCAAAGCAAAGAAAGTCGAATATCTTGAGGCCATTGAACATACAATTCTTGAAATGGATTTATAGATTCAGATCCAAGAAGGCTTCAGGATATAGACTCGACTTCCCTTCCTTGAACAAAGAACTGTTGACTGATTCCAGTTGGAGAGCAGACTGATGATAGTGCTTTGCCAGTCTGTGGGAGGAAAGCCTTTCACACTCAGAGATTAAGGGAGCCAGAACCTCAGAAGTGATGTGCCCCAAATGGTATATCTGAATATGAACCTCAGAAAGGAGGGGAGGCGACCTTGCTTAGCTGACTGACGGCCCATCACACGAGCAAATCTTTCAAAAGCATGAGAGCCAACAGAGGAATCAAAAACTAGGGAATGTAACTTGGGAAAGAAAAACAGTCCACTTGGAAGGAGCAATTTACTGGATGTTCAGTCCAGAGGTGAGCAAGGGCTCCATGGAATTGACCAAACTGAACCTCAGGAATCTTATTCAGATAGCATAATCGTTATAGAGCTGAAAATGCCTTGCTATTCTGATTTCCTTAAGAATGAACTTGCCCCAGACAATTTGATGATGAAAAACAAACCACTCAGAGAGAGAGAGTTGGTGATCTCGACGAGAAATACTGTTTGCTTTGGCTTTGAGGTATTTACTTTATAGAGTCTTGTGCCCTTTTGCCCACTGGTCTTCAGTCTTGCACTCAGCTGACTGGAAGATTTTGGATTGGTTGCTTTGGACAAGTGGCAATAGGGAAGAACAATGTGAAGATGTTCAGTGAGGTTAAGATGGGGAATCCCAAAATTGTAGAGAGAATGCATTCTGTAGATATTCTTGATAGATTGGTCTCCTTTCAATTTCAGCAGTGAGGGAGAACCAAAGAGGAGGAAATTTAGGTGTAGAGGGTAGAGAGATAGAGGTGGAGAGTTTCCTCTTTTTCTGAGTAGGACTGGGAGAATCGGTCCTGTGGACATGATTGGCAACTGCCAGAATTGAGGTGAGTGTTGAGTTCAAACTCATCCTCAGCTTGGGTGAGAAGGGCGCTGCCAAGTGGGTTTTCAGGTATGAAAGTAATTGATGTAGGTGGAGAAGGAGGATAAAGAAGTGACCTTGGATCAAAGGTGGAAGAGGATCTGGTGGAAGAAGGACCAGATGAGGAGGATGCCCCAGCTGATGAGGAGGCTGGAGGGTCTTCAGGGATAGATGGAGGAAGAGGAAGGATTGGGGAAGAAGTAGGAGAGAGGGAAGATTGAGATGGAAAAGGTGTTGGTGAGGAAATTGTGCGGGGCAAGGGTTGTTTAAAGGTGGGTGGAGCTGGAGGTGCTGTGGAAGAGGATGGTGGTGAGGAAGGGGCTGGAGTTGCAAGGGATGAAGACTCAAGGGCTTCAGGAGCAACTGCTGACTCTTCTACATCCTCCTGGCCAGCCTTGGAGATCACTGGCCCTGGTGGCTCAATACCAAGTGCTCAAAAGGTCCAATCTCTTCTACTGGCTACTTGCTTGCTGCTGTCTCCAGCCCTGATGGTCCAGCCTCGTGAACTGATGGCCCTGAGGGCCCAGCCTCTGGAATTGATGGCCTGGTGGCCTAGGAACAATATTTGCACTGCTTAGAGGGGCAGATGGAGGAGGATCTTTAGTTCCACTGCCTTCAGGAACTCAGAAATCAAGTTCTTCATATCGCCCAGTTCTTATTAAACCACTTCATGTCATTCCGTATCTGAGAAAGTTCCTTGGAAGTTGATGCCTGGCTCACAATAATAGAATTACATTGACTGCACTGAGCTCAAGATCTTACCTTGATCATCCAACCTCTTCAAGATAGGCTTCAAGTTCACTTTCTTTTGAATTTTCCTCTACCTTTTGTGAGCAATTTTCTTGCTTTTGCTTCTCCTTTCCACTTGCTCCTCGACCTCAACATGAACTTCATTTGCCTTTCATTTACAGGGGCATCTTCAGTATGCTCCCCCTGTGATGATGCTTCCTTCTCAATCTCTTGCTCCCCTGAATAGGAGCCTCTTCCACAATTCTTTCTTGCTCCCCCTGAATGGGAGCATCTACCATCACAGTATCTTCAATGTGGCCAGATGCCACAACCTCTTCTACCAAACTCCCACCAGTTTTGGAATCACTGGGGTGGAGTGAATGGAATCCAATACTTCCAGAGCATAGATGCCACTTTGGAGGTGGGTAGAGGATCCTCTGATATTGATTCAGCAGGAACAACAATCTCAGGAGGAACCTCCTCTATTCTTCTACCAGAATCTCCACTGCTACTTTCCTTGAGCTACTGAAGCTTTCACACATCGTCTCTTTCTACTGCTGCTTCCTGTGATGCTCTAGACTCTAAGGCCTCTTCTGCTGCTGGTTCTTCTACTGTTGGTGCTATATTGTTGGACATCTTGGGCTTCGCCAATATGGCTTCACTCTCAGCCACAGATGTTTTTGTCCATACACCATTGACCACTGAAAATCCACTTTTCCTCAAATTTCTGGACCTAATTGCTTGGCCATCTTCTCTACAACAGCTCCAGACACATTATTCAAAATGCTTAAAGACTTTGGTGAGCAGGTGAGCATATGGCAAGGATACATTTAACTTACTCTTAATATCCCAGATTTGATCATGGGCAAATCTCATTCTTCCATCATCACTTCGGGCATGTTATTTCCCTGTTCTGAATAGCCCAAAACCATCATATCCGAATCCGCCTTGGTACAGGTTGAATAGGTAGCACTTCTAGGAACTAAAATTTGACAAACAATGAAGTGCAGCAAGAGATTAAACGCATTCAACTGATTTATATCCATTTCCCATCTCTCAGTCTAAAACTAGGTCCTACAATTCCAAGACCCTTTACTTGGGCGTCCACGGTGTGAACCCCACTGTGTCCAGAGGTACTCACTCCAAACAGCAATTTCAAACAACTCATGATCTATTCTTATCTGGGTTCCCTTGACAGATGAGGTCAAGGACCCGTCTGCCTCTGTTCTTAAACAAACATAGAATGCTTTCACAAGGTCCGGGTAGCTTACCTTAGAGAAAGTAGCGATATCGGTCCACTTCATCCTGCTCATAGCTTTACTATTACTATGCATTCCATTCCTTTCTAGGTCTGCAACATCTACCTTCTTATTTCCACACACCTTTGTCTTCACAAATGTAAACTTTTCTACTGCTCGGCCGTTAGAAACTCAGCGCTATAGCCCCAAGACTGCCGGAAACAGCTGGTGCGGCCATGGATTTGGGTGGAAATGTTTTCTGGAGAGATGAGATGGTGGCAGGAGAGAGAACCCTCAAGAAATTCTTTGCGGGAAGAAGAGAGAGGCTTCGAATTTTGTAGAGAGTCGATGTCGAGTATTCTTAGGGCATCGGCTCAGGCACCCAGACAAAAGAGGGAAAAGGTTAAAAGGTAGGAGATGAATCGTTCCCACATCGATTTTGGAGTAAATAAATGAATACTTTATCAAAAAGTGAGGCGCCAAAAGGCGGGAGGAAACGACAAACAAGTTTGACTTTTCAAAAGGACTTTTCCAAGAGAGACCGTAAAAAAAAAGATAGTTGAGTATATCTTTTGCTTAACGCCATGGAGAGAAAGATACCTTAAATTCTAAAAATTTATATATCACTATAAACAGAAATCTTTTCAAAAATTACACATGCCCAATTCCCTTCTAAGAGATGTGAATCTCTCTTCGGGTAAGCCTTTTGTGAAGATATCTGCACTGACCATTTGTATCAATAAAAGATTTCTAAATTACCATTAGCTACATGATCTCGAATGAAATGGTATCTAAGCTCAATGTGCTGGTCCTTGAATGTTGTACTGGGTTTTGGTGAGATTTATAGCACTTGTGTTGTCACACAGTAGATGAATTGTTTTGATGTGAAGCCCATAGTCCTCAAGTTGTTGCCTGATCCACAGGAGTTGTGTACAGCAGCTCCCGACAGCAACATACTCAGCTTCAGCAGTTGATAGTGCCACTGAATTTTACTTCTTGGAGGACCATGATATCAAACATCCTGCAAGGAATTGACAACATCCACTGGTGCTTTTTCTATCTACCTTGCATCTAGCATAGTCAGCATCAGAGTATCCTACCAAGTTAATTTCACATGCTTTTGGATACCAAAGACCTAAGTCATGAGTTCTAGATAAGTATCTAAAAATTCTTTTTACTGAGATTAGATGTGATTCTCTAGGATCTGCCTGATATCTAGCGCACATACATACACTGAATAAAATATCAGGTCTGCTAGCTGTTATATAAAGTAATGAACCTATCGTACCTCTATATCTTTTGATCTACTTTCTTACCATCCTTGTCACTGTCCATCCTCGTTGATGTACTCATGGGTGTTGACAGTGGCTTTGCATTCTCGGAAACAAAATTCTTCAGGAGTTCCTTTGTGTACTTTGCCTGGCAGATGTGAGTGCCTTCCTTTCCTTGTTTGATTTGTAATCCAAGGAAGTAGTTGAGCTCTCCATCATGCTCATTTCGAATTCACCCTGCATGAGCTTCTCAAAGTACTTGCAAAGAGATTCTCAGTGGAACCAAAAATTATGTCATCTACATAAATCTGAACAAGTAAGATATGTTTGACCGTTGACTTTATAAAAAGGTGCTATCAACTTGACCTCTACTGAAAACATGGTTTAAAAGAAAAGAACTAAGCCTTTCATACCAGGCTCTGGGTGCTGCTTTAAACCGTACAATGTCTTATGAAGTTTAAAAACATGATTCAGAAATTTGTATCATCAAAACCTGGAGTTGTTCCACATAAACTTCCTCCTTGATAAAACCATTTAAAAATGCGGACTTAACATCCATTTGAAAAAGTTTTTAAATCTAATGCCGATGCATATGCAAGTAAAACTCTAATAGCCTCAAGTCTAGCTACAGGTGCATAGGTTTCATCGAAATCTATGCCTTCCTCTTGGGAATAGCCTTAAGCTACCAGTCTGGCCTTGTTTCTTAGGATCCACCATTCTCATCCAATTTTTTCTGAACACCCACTTGGTGCCAATAACTGGATGGTCTGATGGTCTGGAACAAGTGACCATACATGGTTTCTTTTGAAATGGTTTAGTCATCTTGCATGGCTATAATCCAAGATTCATCAGTTAGAGCTTCATTGACTGTCCTAGGCTCAATCTGAGAAACAAATGGCTAGATAATCACAGGGTATTACATTACCTCTCGTTCTTACCCCTACAGATGGATCACCAATGTTTTCAGGTGGGTGATCTTTCTTGTATCTCCATTCCTTGGAAGATTTTCATGTGTAATGTCCTTTTGTTGTAGGTCTTCCAGAGGTGGATCATCCTTGCTTCAATAGATATATCCTTTAGTTTCTTTGACAATTTATCTGCATCATCAATGCACTATCTTCTTCCTTTCTCAAGGAAGGGTAGTTTCATCAAAAAATAATATGAATGACTGTTCAATTAATAAAGTGCGTTTATAAACACTCTATATCCTTAGGTTTAGAGGTGTACCCCATGAAGATGCCTTCATCTGACTTGGCATCTAACTTACCAATATCTCTTTTTTCGTTATTGTGGATGAAGCTAGGACATCCAAATGTCCTGAAGTGACTGATCTTTAGCTTCTTTCCCTTGAATAATTCGTACGATGTCTTCTTCAGGATTGGCCTGATCATAACTCTGTTGATGATGTAACTTGCCGTGTTCACTGCTTCAGCCCAGAAATACCTTGGCAAGTCATATTCTGACAGCATGGTTCTCGCCATGTCCAATAAGGTTCTGTCTTCCTCTCAGCAACTCCATTTTGCTGTGGTGTCCTGGTGCTGAGAAATTGTGCTCAATTCCTTCATTTTCACAGAATTTTACAAACTTCTCGTTCTGAAATTCACCTTCATGATCTGATCGAATACTACAACAAGCTGAATTTCTTGTCTTTCTGAACTTCTTGCTGAAACTGACAAAGTTTTCAAATGTGTCATCTTTATGTTCTAAGAATGATACCCATGTAAATCTGGAGTAGTCATCAACTATGCCAAACCAAAATTCTTTCCTCCAAGACTAGTGGTCCTCATTGGCCCAAACAAATCCATATGAAGGAGTTCTAAGGGTTTTGAGGTGGTTACCACGGTCTTTGACTTGAAGGAGCTCTTAGTGTGCTTTCCTTTTGCACATGTTCTACAAATACCTTCCATTTTTGTGCTGACCTTTGGTAGACCTTCCACTAAGCTTTTCTTTAATAATTTCATCATACTATCTAAGCTGCAATGTCTAATCTTCTGTGCCATAATTCAGTTGATGATCTCTATTTGCTGCCAAACAGACATCTTGTTCTTTCAGTTCTTCAAGATATAGAAACATACAGTTCTTTTCTCTATTTGCTTCAAAAATAACTGCTCCATCCTTCATGATAATACACTTGGATTCTTGAAACTTTATTTGGTGACCCTTGTCACAAAGTTGGCTGATGCTTATGAGGTTATGCTTCAAACCCTTTACACAAAGAACATCTTCAATTATGGTTTTCCTTTATTGCCAACTGATCCAGTACCAATAACTGTGCCTTTTCCATTTGTCTCCATAAGTAACTGTTCCTTCTTCGGCTTTTTAGTTGAGGAGAATGTTTTCTGTTCCCTGACATATGCCTTGAGCACCGCTGTCCAGGTACCATTTTGATGCTCTAAGGCCTCCCTATCATCTGTATTTGCCATGAAAGCCAGATTGGCTTTCTTCATCACTGCCCGAGCTTGACTCATTGTCTGAGTCGCTGATGTTTTCCCAAGTGGCTGCCATTGCCTTCTTCTTGAATTTCTTGAATCGTCTGAAGTTGTCCTTTTTCTTGTGTCCATCTTTCTTAAGCTTGGACATTCTGCCTTGATGTGTCCAGGCTTCTTACACTCATAACATATTGGATCAGTCTTCTTCTGATCTATTCCTTCTGACTTCTTGAAATCCTGTGTTTCTTGAAGTGTCTTCTGCTGGATGGAACTTCTTTTTCTTGGTCAAAATTCGCTGCAATCTTCTTGATAGCATTGCTTCTTCATTTCACTATCCTCAATATTCTCATTTCATCTGAACTTACTTCTGACGAGTCCTCTTCAGCTTTCAGGGTATTGGACTATTCTTTCTACTTGAGGACTCTCAGAGTCTCTCCATATTGATCCCATAGGCCATAAGAGACCCAATGAGCTTTTCCACAGACATCGTTTTCAGATCATTAGCTTCCTCAATAGCTGTTACCTTTGGGGTCCATGAGGATGGTAAGGATCTGAGAATTTTCTTACATGTCTCCAATCTCATAAGTTTTCCCTAGTCCAGCCAACCATTTGTATATCAGTGACTCAACTGAACATTTGAGTTATGGACTCACCTGATTGCATCTGAAATCTCTCATACTGTGTAACAAGAATGTCAATCTTGTCTCCTTCACCCTGTCTGTGCCTTCATAGGTAATTCTGAGCTTTCCCACATTTCCATTGCAGATTTGCAGGCTGACACTCTATTGAACTCTTTTTGCTGAGGGTACAAACATAGAATGCTTTTAGCCTTACAGTTCAAGGAAATCATTTTTCCTGTCATCATCTGTCCACTGAGCCTTCTCATTTGTGACTAGGAGATCGCCTTCTTCTACTATGGACCAGATTTAATAATCGAAACCTTGCAGAAATACTCCATCCTGGTCTTCCAATAAACATAATCTTCACCATCGAAGAGAGGGGGTCGGTTGACAGACTGACCTTCAATGTTACCTTGGGCTGCCATGGATCTTTACTCTTCAGATCGTTGGATCTTCTTCTTTGTCGAAGAGACTCGCTCTGATACCACTTGTGCCCAGTTGACGAGCCCAGAGGGGGGGGGGGGGGGGGCGGGATGGGTCTTTTAAAAATGTTTGATTAATACCTATACTTAAAACATTCACATAAAGACGTTCTTCGATGAAGTTAGTGAAAGTTAGAATAAACAACAAACAACACAGGAAATCAATCACACAAACAGAGTTTATCCTGGTTCGAACCTCCTCTCCTTAGGAGTCCTACGTCCTGTCCCTGAGTAATAAACTAAAGATTCCACTAACTAGGGTACAGTCCCCTATGAACACTACAAACCTAGCTCAGCTGGTCTTCCTTCACACGAAGGGAACTACAACACCCTGGATGCCCCACCAGGTCTTCCTTCACAACAGAAGGGAATAACTCAGCAAAAAATAAGCAATAAAATCAAGCCCCTAGATCAAGCTTTAACAAGACACAATCTGAAGCAAATAGCCTGAGAGAAGGAGATCTAAACAATGGTCTCTCTCAGAACTACACAGGCTCTCTCTCAAGATTTCTATTACGCACGGAGAGCTAAGAGCTCAGACTAATGGAAATGAGGCTTGGCTCTTTCTAGAGAACTCGTAGAGAACTTGAAGCAGTGCTTGGAAGCTGTGTTTCTCAAAAGGTCATATTCTCTGGAGTTTCACTCTTGCTATATATATCTCTTGAAATTTGAACGTGAGATGTCCGTTGTCTCTAGCTTGGTAGACGTTGACTAAATGGCCTTGAAGCTGTTAGTCAACAGTCTTTTATCCATTTGTGCACGCAAAATCTTCAGTGTTATTCTTTGGCTTCTATTTTGTCCAACGTTGTAAGATGGACTGTCATCAGATATCTGCACATATTTCAAGCTTAAACGATAGACAGCTAAGCTGTCTCTGATGTCAGTCAACGTTAGAACAAATAATCACAGAAATAGTAATGCCAAATAGCTGTTCTTAAAGATACACACAGAGTAAGCACGATAATGGACGTTATCATTGCATGCATGCAGAGATACGTTCAGTCTACATTAAATGCAAAGGTGTCAGAAGGATATGCGTGACGACTTTGACTATTCAATGCTTTGACCAATAGCAAATCGTTGTACATAAAAAGTCGATACATTCATGACTTATGAAATCGTTATGATCAAGTCAATTTAGCTAAATCATTGTAAGACATAACCAAATCGTTGTGGAGAGCAAATCGTTATGTTCAGTGAAGAAATCGTTATGAACACTTAGGAAATCGTTGCATGAAGCAAATCGTTGTGATGACTTAAGAAATCGTTGTGAAGAGCAAATCGTTACGAGGTCTTAAGAAATCGGTGTGGGAACAATTTGTTTGTAATCAAACAGAGTTTCTACAAAGAAATCGTTACGACATCAAATCGTTACACTTTAGGAAATCGATGATTTTCAATAGAAGTCGATGTGGACTTAGAGAAATATCATACTGAACTTGACATGCTATAGGTGTACTAATACTTACCAAAGGCTGATTTTGTAAACACCGGCCCCCTGGGCCCTTGGCCGTCCTCTGGGTCGCGGCAGGGCGACTGTCGCGACGTGGTTTTGATCGCGTGGAGTCTGGTTCTGCTTGGGATTGCGACGGGTATGTCGCCTTCTTGAAGGCGACACACCCTCTGTCGCCTCCTGGTTTGGTGGATAGTGACATGGGGTATGTCGCCTTCTTGAAGGCGACATGGCCTATGTCGCCTTCCCATTGCGTCGCCCCAGACGCAGTCTGACAGACGTGACAGGCGTCCTTTGTGTCAGTACAGCTCTGGCGGTGTGGGGTGAACGCGACAAGATGGCTGTGCCTTCACTTTTTTGAATTCCGAGATTTGACCGTTGTCAGTGGGTGGCGACATGGGCTATGTCGCCTTCTCGTTCCTGTGGTGACAGAGGGGTATGTCGCCTTCACAGGATCCGGGCTTAAATCCCGGGCGCCCGAGCCCTTCCCCCTCTCTCGCGCCTCTCCTTTCCCCTTCTTTCTCTCGCCCTCTTGGAGCTTCCGGCGGTTTTGGGGTGCCCCCCGCGTTGAGGCGGCCGTGCTGAGGAGGGTGTCGCTCCGTTCGTGCAGGGGTCGCGTTCGTGCCGTGCGGTGCGAGGAGGAGACGTTTCTACCTACGAGAAGGCCCAAACGGTGGCGTTCTTCACGTGGAGGTAGGGACTCTTGATCCTCTCGCCCTAAGCATGCTCCCCTTCCCCTGCAAAGCGTGTTTTCTTTGTGGTTTGGGGGTTGGGAGTGTGAGTCTCCATGCTCGTGTAAGTGAGGTTTCCTCCGAGCGTTAGAATCCATGTTCTTGGGGTATTCGAGGGTGGTTTGTATGTTTAATGGCTTTCTAGCATGATAAGCATGCTACCCTCCCCGTGTGTAGTGTTTTCCCCGTTTCGGGGAGGTTCCCGGAAGAAGAATCTCCGGAACCCCCGACTGGCTTGAAGGCGACACACCTTGTGCGCCACCTGTCTGGTAAGGCGACACCACCCTTGTCGCCTTCTGACTGGTTAAAGCGACAGGGCATAGGTCGCCTTCTTTAAGGCGACAGGGCCTATGTCGCCTTCTCATTCCAGAGACAGGTTGTGCTTCCGCCGCTTCCGTTTTCGCTTTTACTGTACCCGTGGCACCTGTGCTAGTTCCTAGTACGGTCTCACACTAGTCGTTCGCCCGGTGCGCGGCACTTGAGGGCTTGTCCCGTACGAGAGGTGGTTACCGTTACTGGGACCCCCGTCCTCGGGAGCCTGTTGAGGGAGTACCCCGGGCTACGAGTGGCTCGAGTTGGCAGCCACTAGGCGGACTCTGGAGCTGAGGGGAAAACGGTGGTTAGGACAGTGGCGTGTGAGTCGCTTGCAGAGCTCTCGTGGTTGGTTGGGACGCCAAGGACAGTTTGGAGTTCTACCCGGTGCAGGCCAGCAGTCTTCTTCTCACTGCCTCGCTCCTTACGGCCCCGGAACCATTTGGAGAGGTCAGGCGTGGAACCGTAGTCCGGCCAGACTATGGTGGTTATTGTTGTGTTGCTTGTGTCTACCTCGCTCTGACGAGATGCGAGGGGCCAGGACTAGGTCGAGGATAAGACGTCGGTGGACGCGCTTGACCGTTTGACTAGAGTGTGGTGCTTTTCGTAGCTAGTGTTCTCTGTCCAGGCGGAGTCCCCTCCGTCTGTGTTTACTAGCTGTGTGGTGGTCACGACGAGCAGTGTACGGAGTTTCCGACTGAGAGTACTTTCCGTACCGTGTTAGCTTTAGCTTCGCTTCGCAATCCTTTTGTAGTAGATATATATATAAACTGCCATCTTTCCTTTATTAATAGTGTATATGTTCCTCTGCCTGTTTAGAGCCAGTAGGAGATTGGTAGTCCCTACTGAGCTTCTGTTGTGAAGCTCATCCTTGTTTCCAGGTGAGTCTTCCCAGCAGCGGCAGGGCGCGCGTCGGGCGGAGGAGACGGGGCGGGTAGTCTTGGTCCCAGTAGCTAGCAGTGGTTCCCCCTATCAATGTACGTCACCCTCGGGGTATGCCCCTAGGGACTTGTCTCTCCCCTTTCCTACTTGTACTAGTGTGCGGTGCGTTGGGACTGTACTTAGAGCGGTACGCAGCGGTCTCGCTTTACTTCAGGTTTCCGCTTGTACGCTTCTAGCTCAGCAGTGACGTTTACTTTCGTTACATATCCTGTCAGAACGTGTTATAGCCTTCCGGGTCCCCGGATCCGTGGGCGGCGATCGCGAAAATCGGGTCCTCGGCATGGGCCGAGGGCGGGTTCTCGGGTCGTTACAGATTTCCATGAGATTTTCCTGTGCTCACAAAGCTTATAGAAATATGTTAGAAAACTTGAGAAGGTTTTGTTAATCACGTTTTGTTATCACCAAAATCAATATGTAATTAATTAGAATTACATGAGAAACAGACTGATCATCAAACATACTGATCATCAATCTCCCCCTTTTTGGTGATGACAAAACAAAACTAAACTTATCAATAAGCATAAGTGACCTAACTTGTATTTCTGAAAATAAAAAGCTTTGTATGTCAGAAATGCTAAGGAAATTTAGATTAGCCAAGCTGTATGTAGAAAGAATTGTGCCTTACATGGTATTCCAGTCACCATTGTTTCAGATCGAGATCTCATTTACTTCAGGTTTTTGGAGGTGTTTGCAGAGGGTCATCGGCACAGAGTTAACGTATAGTTCAGCATATCATCCACAAACAGATGGGCAGACAGAGAGGACAATCCAGACACTTGAAGACATGCTAAAGCTGCTGTTTGGTGTGGGGAGGTATTTGGGAGTGCCACTTGCGATTGGTTGAGTTGCTTACAATAACAGTTACCATGCAAGTATTGAGATGGCACCATATGAAGTTTATATGGCAGACCATGCAGATCACCACTAAACTAGCATGAGGTAGGAGGAAAGACAGGTTTGGGTCTAGAATTAGTTCAACAAAGTGCAGAAACAATAAAATTCATCAAAAAAAGTTGAAAACAGCCCAGAGCCGTCAGAAAAGCTATGCAGACGTCAGACGTAGACCTTTACAATTTGAAGTGGTGACTATGTATTTCTAAAGGTTTCTCCTACTAATGGTGTGCTAAGGTTCAGTAAGAAAGGCAAGTTGAGCCAAGATATGTCGGGCCGTTCCAGATAAAAGAAAGAATAGGTGAAGCAGCTTACAAGTTAGATTTGCCAGCAGATTTTACTGATGCACATGATGTGTCATGTCTCAATGTTGAGAAAATATATTAGAGATCTATCCCAAGTTGTCAGTTATCAAAGAGATGATCTGAAGCCCGACTGACAATGCCGGAATATCCAGTGCAGATTAAAGCCATAGAACTCAGAAGCTCAGGAATAAAGAGATTGAATTAGTGAAAGTCAGATGGGAAAATAGAAAGGTGGAGAAGATACATGGGAATTAGCAGAAGAAATGATGAAAGCGTATCCATACTTGTTTGAGTAAGTTTAATTCTTTTAAGTGATAGTGTTATATAGGTTGAATTAAAAGTTTTCGTGTTCAATTTCTCTTTAAATTTCGAGGATGAAATTTCCTTTAGGTGATAGTAATGTGACGTTTCGGCCGTTCGGATCGTCTTCTGTGTATGGAGGCCAGTGTGTGGCCAATGACGTGAGTAGCAGGTGTTTTCCACAGGTGTGAGGCTCTGTGCGCTAGAGATTTGGGCCCAAAGTGCTCACCCACGATTCACTGTCTGTAGACGCAACAGTGAAGGGTGTCACGTTCTGAACGCGACATCCCAGGGCGTCGCGTTCATGAAACCGCTGTTTTGGTCTTCGTCTGCATGCGCGCCACATGTTGCGCATAGGGCGAGCTTGCTGACATCAACTTATTGAAGGCGACGACCGTGTGTGTCGTGTTCAGGTCGCGACACAGTGTGGCATCGCGTTCTTAATCGTGAAGCATTTTTATAGAAACTCGGAAGAAAAGAGCTCAATGAGCTCTACTCGGCCAGGGGGAGTGCTGGAGGATTTTGGCGATTCAATTTGTTGGAACTCGGTTCGACGTGTTCTCGTCGCGAGATGCTATGTGGAGCAGGGGAAACGTCGTGTGGGCTCCGTACTTTGCCTGCTTCGCGAAGGTAGGGAGATTTCCCGTGTTTTAATCGTGGATTTATAGTGTGATGTGGATGATGCGTTTCTAGCTTTCTAAACAGTAGATAGCATGAGTAGGAACACATTAAAGCATGTAAATGGAATGAGAACCACAGTTTGTAGGGGTTTTAGGGGTGATCCGGATGAGGGATTCCAGATTAGGGTTTGCGCCTGTGAAGGCGACAAACCTATGTGTCGTGACAATGTCGCGATAGAACGATACATTGCGTTCATGGTTAAAGGCGAATATCGAGCTGTCGTGTTCTGAAGACGACACTGAACCCCGTCGCGATCACAGTCGAGGTTTGTTATATGCATATGTATGCTAGTTTAATATTATCGAATTATCATACATGTGTGTGCATCAATGGTAGCGGTGCATTGGCACTCGCAGCGCTATGGAGCGGGTGGTGTGTGTGGTTGGCGTGGTGTTCACGCGGTTTATGTGAGGTTCACGTGGCATTGTAGTGTGCACGTGGTTTCTATGTACGTGGCGTTGTAGTTTGACGCCTACCGTGGATACCTCATCAGTTGGGAAGCCCCAGGTTTTGTGTGAGCCAGGCACGTGTGTGCTCGGGGCTTGTCCCGGTATTGAGTACCGTCGAGGTTTTTTTTTCGTCTTCCTGGACACCCTCACTCTGTGTGAGTAGTACGTCCGGCTGAGGAAAGACGGCAGTGGGACAGCGACTAGAGAGAGTTTGTTGTGTTGTCGCTTGTAGCGTGCTCATAGTTGGGGGAGAGGACACCAGTAGACGTACTGGGCTCCAGCTAGTTCTATTTTCCAGTGCCTCACTTTAGGGAGCTCGGGCCAGAGTCCCAAAGGTTCAGGCATGGCCTACAGGGTGTGGGACCTGCAGGTTGTGGTGGTTTAGTTGGACTCCATAGTCTTTGTACTGGGTTAGTGGAGCGGCAACTGGACCTTCGTCGTGGCTGCGAGATGAGAGGTAGTCCTGTGTGGTTGTTCGGGTCAGTAGCTGGTGTCGTGAGCCAATCCACGTGGCCCGAGTGAGGCGTTTCCTACTGTAGCTCTACACTGTTTGGGTTGCCATTTATTTATCACTATTGGTTCTGTTAAGCGCAAGTGGTAAGTGGCATTTACAGTTTTATATCTGCTAGATAGTTCTATGAATTATTAGTGTAGTTTCCTACTTTACTACTTGTGTTGGTTTGTTCGGTTTCTAGGGAGTTTCCCTACTAAGCCAGTGACTCGAGAGGCTCACCCCCCTACTCTTTCAGGTGAGGTAGAGCAGGAGACCTCACACCCATCGTCTAGTTCTGAGCCGCACCGTAGTGGAGGGTCTGCACCACCGGCAGTGTAATTTACTTTTCTGTTGTTCACCTCGGGGTATGCCCCAGGTTGTTGTTGTAGTTTGGTTACAGTTGTGTTAGGCTATGTACATTTCTAGTAAATATTATGAGATTGGCAAATCTATATATATTTGAGCTGGTCCTTATATTTCTACGGACTAGTAGTTGATATCCCTTGCAAGGCTTCGGCCCGGTCGCGGGAGGCAGACTCGTGTTAGGCACATTATTGGTTAACGGGTGACAACGAGGACCGTCACAAGCCCATTAATACATTAAAGGTGAACGACATCAAATTAATTTTTCATCAGGGTGCTAATTTTCAATTTATAATTAATCGACAAACTCATAATGTAAATGAAGAGGATGCCCACTGTATGGTACATTCTCCGTCCACTATAGGAAAATTCAAATTGTTAGCGGCTGGGAGCCGTTGCCAAAAACTAAAGACCACTGACAAATTGTTATGTCAGTAGTTGGGGGGCACTGACACAACTATTGCAAAAAAGTTCATGGACAGATCTTTTGTCAATGGCTATTGAAGGCTGCAGACATATGTAGGATCTGTCCACGACTACAGAAGTCTGCTGACACAAAGTAGTGCCAGCGATCAGAATAGTTGATGCCATATCTGCCTTTTGTTCGTGCTTAGTCTATGGAAGTGAAAAATAGCCGTGGGCATTGGGAATTATGGCCGCAGACACAAGCCGCTAAAATATCATGCTTTTGTTAGCTATTAAACAACTACCTTAAAAAAAGTTGTCAGCAAATAAAAAGTCGCGGCATATGCTTTGTTTTTGTCAATGGTTAATAGCCACTGACATATGTCCTTTTGGCAACAGATCTCCAGCTGTTGACATGTTCTTACATAAAAAATAAACACTTCTTTATTTGATTTTTATCATCATACCCTGTGCGTATATAATGAGTCAACCACCCAGGCTCACTAGATCATTCAATCACAGACATATAAGCCACCATCCAGACTTGCTGGATCATTCAATGACACACATAATTTATCAAATATACATAGAAAGTAATGCAGAAGCAATATTATACAAATTTAGACAGTCATAAAATGTCAAAGTGCAATAGAATAAGAGGGAAATCAAGAGACATCATCACAATCAAAATAATCATCTGCCTCCTCATCTATCTCGCTCTCTCTCTGAGCTTTAGGAGCTATATGTTGAGTACGTATCTATGACACCTGTATCTAGAAGAGGAGTGTGCTCATCTCGTCCACCTTCGTAGCCATATGCTCCAATTAAGTAATCTTTTCTCGCATTTGAGTCATCTCCTCTGTCCGTGCTTTGAGTTGTTCTTCTTGTGCTTTTAATTATTCTTACATTATCTTTTCTCGCTCTGAACTACCAGAAACCTCTATAGATCTATACCATGTGTTCAGCGTCTCTCCACTACCTGCACAGCGAACACAGACAGGTCGATCTTTTCCCATGACTGAAATGAAGGCCTCCTCAAGAGTCGTTGGGTTGTGGCTCTCTGAGGAAGGAGCCATCAACTGGGTCATAGTCTCCTACAACAAAATGTAGAGAAAAAAATATTAATGATACAACTATTGTAATGAAAATCGTTACATAAAAATGAAATAAAGTTACGTACATATCGTCTCCTGCTCTCCTCATCTACCTAGCTCTGATTGCCATCTGCTAGGTCTTTGCATCAACCTATCTTGAAAACCTCAAGTCGATGTAAATAACGTCTATGCATATTAGACTGCTTAAATTATGTCAAAATAAGAAAGAGTAAAATATATAACTAAATGAAGAGGAAAATAGTATTCATAAAAAGAACTTACAAAATCATTCATCAATAGATAATGACTAGTCCTAACCCATCTAGATGTCATAGACTGAGTGGAACAGTTCTGCTTATTCCGCTCAGCAATCTTCTAAGAAGACCAGAATAGATAGTTACTGTTTAATTTATATAAAGAAAATAATCATAAACAATTATAATCTAACAATTTTAAATATTACCCTATTGTCCGCATTAGTCCACTTCTCGCACATTGTCTGCCAATTAGACGAATTAACACCTACTGGGATGGAGGCAATCACATCATCTAAAGACTTGCCATTAAAATGCTGACATCACATACAAAATTTTTGTCAATATATAAACATAATAAAAAACTAAACTGCATATGAAAATGAACTAGTATATTAGCTTACTCTTTTTTTTTACTTGCTATGCCAACTATGATGCATGGCGCTCATGTGAGCAAGCATCTCTCTATCTGTTTTTTTTGTCCGCTCCCACCGGTACGTCAACTGCACAACATCATCATTATATTAAAAGAAATCTTCACATATATATCATTCACTTTAAATATTATTACCTGAAGATCTCTGAATATCAACTCCTTGGTCGATGCAGGAAGCTAGGCAAATATGTTTTGCCAAATCTTACAATATAATTTTGAAACAATGCCCATACGACTTGTAAATATATCTGCAATGGGCCCCACTCCATATCTTCAGATGAGGGAGACATTCCATTGCTGTCCATCACCCAACCTCCTCTCTGTAACTCCCCTAGTGGGCCCTCGATGGCTAGTGCCCCTCCCCCAAGACGGTGTAGACGATGGGCCTATTCAAATATAAACAATGAACAACATCAAAGATTATCTATTAAAATATTATATAAATAAACACATGAAATTAAAATACAAACCTACTACAAAAGATGTAGATGCCATCGAAGAGTCTTGAGGGCTGGAAGAGGGAGGTACTGTCTAAAAGTGGGAGGGAGAGGAAGTGCCTGAGAGGTGGGAGTGAGAGGGAGCGCCTGAGATGTGGGAAGGGGAGGGACTGCCAGAGAGCTAGCAGGGGAAGGGATTGCCTAAGAGGTGGGAGGGACTGTGAGAGTTCGATGCCTCCGTAGGCATGAGCCATCATGAGAGTGGGAGCGCTCACTATGAGAAACCATATGTTAAAAAAATGTTAGTATATATGTAAGCATTATAAGTTAAAAATTTCAATCTTGAACATCTATATAAATTTATTTTAAAAATGAAATGTAAACATTAACATAAATAATTCACCTAGATATCAATATGCTCGTCTACTCCTATGCTACTTTCTTGACAAAAATCTGCATATTGAATTTCTTCTCTAATCGGAACATCAATCAGACTGTTCTGAATCCTGTATGTTATAGTAATCACTTAGACATGCTTTAACACGAATGATCCAACCTTGTGTCATGTTATCATTTACATAGAACACCTATTCTACTTGACTTGCTAGGGAAAATGGTTCATCTGTGTTGAGCCTTTGACGAGTGTTCAGACTGATAGTTCCATATTTATCTATTTTGAATCCTCTATCTCTTCGATAAACATCCCACCAGTCACACTCAATTAAAACAACATGTCTTTGATTATCGAAGCATATTTCGAATACATCATTTAGACGTCCATAATATCCATCACACTCGGATTCAAGTTCTGCATTGACAATAACTCCAGACAATTAAGTGACCTTTGTAGCATCAATAGTTGTTGTACGAAAACTGAATCCATTGACAATGTAGACCGAGTGTGAGCGTGCAAACCTTAAAGGTGTTCGTGCCAGACAGTAAATGTGGTGTTTCTCGTCGCTTAGACCTGTTAACCTAATAACGAGCCTAATCCGACTCTACCTCCCGCGAACAGGTTGAAGTCTCGCAAGGGATACCATAACTCAAGTTCGTGAGAACATAAAAGAAACTAATTAAACAACATAAGATCGCATTTATTATACAATCTCACACATAATTACATGAAGTTTGCAGCTAGTTCCCAACTAAAGTCAAAAGACAATGTACAACAACGTGGGGCATACCCCGAGGTACAACAGAAAGTAAAATTACACTGGTGGTGGTGCAGGCCCAACTCTACTACGGTGCGGCTCCGAACTAGACGAGGGATAGGAACTCTTCTGCTCTTCTTCACTTGAAAGGAGTAGGGGTGAGCCTCACAAGTCACTGGCTTAGTAGGGAAACTCACTCAAAAGTTGAAAGAACACCAATCACAAGAGAAGCAAGAGTAGAGCACTAAATTAAACAATTAATAGAGCTACCTAAGCATGGTGCCACAACTATAATTAAATAACAATTCTATACTAATAAACTGAATTAAACCTTAATAAATAAATGGAAAACCATGCACAAGTGTACGAGCTAAATAAGGGTAACGCCACACTCAGGTCACGAAATCTGGTTCGCAACACCAGCTACTAACCTAGACAAGCCACACAAGACTACCTCTCAGTCTCACAGCCACGAACAAAAGGTCCAGTTGCCGCTCCACCTCTACAGTGCCAACAAACTGTGGAGACCAACCAACACCACACCTGTAGCGACACACGCTGCAGACCCATGCCTGACACACCTCTAAGAGTTCCGAAACCCTTAGAGTGAGGCTGTAGAACATGGGACTAGCTGGGGACTAGTACGTCTACCGGTGTTCATCCCCCAACCACGAGCACGCTACAAGCGACCAAATTGAGAACCAACACACCACAAGTCACTGCCCCACTGCCGTCTTTCCCTCAGCCAGACGTACAACTCGATAGAAAAATGAGGGTGTCTATGAAGATAGCACAAACCCTGACGGTACACACAGTACTGGGACAAACCACGAGCACTAACATGCCTGGCTCATAGAGAACCTAGGGTACCCGACTCGAGAGGTAACCAGGGGAGGCGTCATACTACCCAACTCACCACATATGCACAAACCATGTAAACACAACTTCCTTTAATCTCGACACATGCCAATGCACCTCTTTCACACTTTAAACACATAAAATAACACCACATAACACTCACATTAACAAAAGCATGCTTTAGCCCTCGGAAGCTAGAAGGCGACAAGGTCTACTATCACATTTAGAATGCGATGCTCCGATACGATGCATTCTGAATGTGAATGCGATGGGTCTGGCTATCGCATTCAAAACGTGACACTCGAAGTCGTCACCTTCACAGACAGAGCCCCGAAGTGGGGGTTCCACCTCTGGAAACCCCATAAAACACATGTAAATGCCTATATAAAACAATTATAATCGTCTAACAGCTACACTAACATGCCATCTATTGTTCAAAACTCATTCCATGGATCAAACGTTAGCTAGTGTACACCTAGTTTTCCACGTGTCTATGCCCAGGAGATATGTGCGAGATCCATCTCATGTTATTAGTCATGAGCCAGTGGAGTTTCAGCCAGACTTGTCGTATGTAGAGCAACCAGTAGCTATCCTAGACCGAAAGGTTCAGCACCTCAGGAACAAGAGTATTACATCCGTAAAGGTGTTATGGAGAAACTTCTCGCGGGAGGAGGCTACATGGGAGCTTTGGACGCCATGAAGAAGAAGTATCCCACTTGTTTGGTTAGTATTTTCGTTCTAACTTCAAGGATGAAGTTTTCTTTTAGGGGGAGGGTGTAAGGCCCTCGAACTTTGTTCATATTATGTTTGTCTATATGCATATGATATTTGTTGTAAATAGCATGTTTATTATTTACTTATGTGCATATGTATATACATGTTATTTCTGTACATATTGTATTTATTTAATTCTGTGCACATTTTATTTAAATAATGCTATACATATTGTATGTATCTATATGGTGTATATTGGTTATTAGATATTTCTGTGTTTCTGCCAAAATCCCTGTTAACGCCAACATCCATTGACGTTAATGGCAGGTTGACAGCAACCAATGTGTCGTTGACTTCATATTGACGTCCAGATCGATGGTCGTTGACTTCTTGTTAACGACAGCAATGTGGCTGTTTATTTCCCAGTTATGTTGCGATTCCAGATCTGAAAATGGCTACGTTTTCTCCAGTCTTTTTTTTGGAAACCTATCCCTAACGGTAGGAAATCCAATCCTAAGCGTACCCCAACCCATTAGCTCTATAAAACATAATGTTTCTGGCGAGATTAGGTCTTTTGGCTTATGAGAAAACCTAGGGTTTTTGTGAGAAAACCAGTGCGTTTGCAAGGCTTGATCTGACGTGTGTGGGCTTTTTTCGGTGATCTACATCGCCTGGGAGGTGCTCCTAGGATTGTTGAATCTTCCCCGACTCCAGAGATCTATCTACATCAGCAGGAAGACCGGATCTGGGAGGGGAAATCTCACCTTCTTGGCTTGGCCGAGGAGGGCTTCTTTGACTAATTAAACCCATTAGAGAATTATTTATAGGCAAGTAATCAAGGGTTTACATCCCTAGACATGTCCCCTAGGTCCCAACAATTTTTACAGATTTTATTCATGTCTTGGAACCCCTAATTCTCCATTTTATTTGCGTTCAGTCTGCACTTTCTGCAGATAGGAAATTGACGGAAAGCTTGTTGCCGTAATGATTCTAAGTTGGCGGCAAGATCGTGTGCCATTAACACACCTTGACGACAAGGGCCTTGCCACCAAGTTCGTCTATTTTTAACAGAATTGTGTTGATCATGTCTATGCTATGAATTTAGACTTTTGGATTTCTAAACATGCTGTAAAAATTGTGGTTGGTTGGATACTGTTTTTAGGTCATATCATGAGGTTCAGTCGAATTTATGTGCATTTTTAATTATTATAATACCTGTTGTGGTGGATTAAGCATGTTGTTACTATGTTAAATTCTGGAAAATTAGTTTTACTGCATGATAATGTCAGAGAAAATTTGTATGATATTAGGGTTACTGTTCTCATGTTTTGAACCTATTAGAACCGACTGCTCTACTGTTTACCATGTTAAGTAAGTATTTTATTTAAATTACCTGAATTCTATGTTAAATTGTTAAAATTAGTTTTTCTATTGCAAAAAATATGAAAAATTAGACATGTGACATATTACCGGTAAGAAGTCTGTGATAAAAATTTGACACTATTTTGACACCATGGGTACTATTTGCTTTGAACGAGGGTATTAAACCATGATTAAATGTATGTGAGTTTAACCATGTAAAAATTAGTGAATTACAGCATGATTAAGCACTGTTATGGTTAAATTGCCACTGTGAAATAGTAATATTATGTTCTATAAACTGAAGCATGTCTAATTGTTTAAAGTGCATGTGAATGAGTTAAAGTGTGTATATAAGTAATTGAGAACATGTGATTAAGTGATAATGTGTAAATTGTGCCGACATTAACACTGCTACCATAGAAGGCTATGGAGCCGTACTGTAGTAAAGTCCCTATGGGAAGGCTCATTATGCATGTGATATCCTATGAGCATTACGATGAAATCCTGGAGGTGGACAAGTACCACTGGTTAGGGTGGAGAGGGCTTCTCCCGGTTCTGCGCAGTTACCAAGATTTGTCACTGTGTTGCCTAGGTGACGGGTATGTGTTATGTGAATGTGTGTCATTCTTTATGGTGGTTCGGACTATGTGTCACGGAAAATTAAGTGTAAAATGTGAAAATGTGAATATGTGATAGTGTTATGTGAATGTGATAGCATGTGAAATGATGTGAAAACATGTGAATGTGATACAATTATGTTAAAACAGCAAGCTTACGATGTGAATAAGTGTTATAAACGCATGTGAAAATGATTAGATATCATGCTAGGTTTGCTAGTTATGTAACGACCCCCTTTATACTGGTACGATTATACCAATCCCCATCGGTACAAAGAGCATCGTCACAATGGGATTGTAACCCAACACTAAACGATAAGGTTGATATGTCCATGAATAATATAAGAGTACAGCAGAATTAAAAGATATATTATACTTCATTCCATCATCACCACATATTCCACAGTCTGTATAGTAAAAGAAAGTACTAGAGTCCACATTATTACAACTTGAAAAGAACTACATTGTCTGTACATTGTCCATATGAATAACATTATTCAAACTATAAATTTAAGCAACTACCAAAAATAAAATCTCCTCAAGTGCTATTCCTTGTATGCGGTATCAATCTTCACTATTCTCTCCTCAGCTACTGGATAATCTGTCACACCTGTACGCCGAAGCAAGTATGAGTCTTTCAAGACTCATCAAGTAATCTAAAACATCAAACTTATACATATCATATACACATTAAACTACCAACAATAGTGAAACATATGCTATCATACTAATCACGTTAATTCACATAGCATAAGCTTTTTATGGTTAAAACACCTATGTTTCCCAAACACATTCCAGATTAATACATGCTCATATTAAATCATAAAAATAACATACATCTACACAAGTTCTCTACACATTTTATATATTCTATGATACATGGTTCAAATCTTTATCATATCATTGCATAATTTAATCAAATTAAATACAAGGTAATGTACAAGATGATGCATACTTTTAGCATAGTATTGGTTTTGGTTAAATCTCATGTATTCACGTCACTTTATCATACAACTAACTTGTTGTTTTAATGTACAATTTATCATACACTCATGACACTTGCACATGTTTTCTAGGAAACTACATAATATGATATTAATCTTTCTATCATAGTCAAGCATAATCCAATTATACATACATGACATGAAACATATGCACTCTTAAACACCTATCATGTAAATGATATATTAATCTAAACATTTTTCCTTATTGTGTAACAGCTCTACCAATTAGAACATGCAATTATACATAACGTAGATAACAACCTAACATGATCTCTATTTATTTTCACATGCACTTTTCTCATTATATACACTTTCATTTGTTGTTTTAATATGAATAATTCACCATGATATCACCTTTATTAAACATGGAATGAAGATTTAATACACATTCAAATCAGATGGCAATCATCTACAAATTAAGTATGAAACTACATACTAAATGAATAGCAACTCTATCATGGAATTTAGACATTATTTCGTGTGTTTATCAAAAACAAAAATCTCATTTAGCTTGCTGTTTTGACATGAATTAAACATAATTACATAGATTTACACTTATTTTCATGCCATCTTATTCATTTGTCAATTCTACATACTCAATTGTCTACATTGCGTTTCTTTACATATTTACATGCACATATTCATACACACCCCATATGGAGATGGTTAAACTATATCACATAATACTAAACATGATATTACAATTATGATGGTGACACATGAATGACATAAGTAATTACACATGTATTAATATATTGGTTTTCACATGAAATTATACTTTTATATTTTACTCTTACCTTTCATATCAATTCACACTCCTTCCATTTCCTTTACTCTTACATTCACATTGATCACTTTACACTATATTCACATTTAAACTCTTAAGTTGCCATCACACATAGTCCTAACTACCAAGTAGAGAAAACAATCACTTTAGCACTTAGCGCTTATCACTTAGCACTTAGCACTCACTTTCACATATTTGTCACCTAGGCAATGCGGTGGCAAATCTAGGTAACTGCACAAAATCGGGAGAAGCCCTCTCCACCCTAGCCAGCAGTACTTGTCCACCTCCAGGATTTTATCCTAATGCCCTTAGGATTTATCTCATAACGTTGAGCCTTCCATAGGGACTTTTCTATGGTACAGCTCTCAGACCCCTATAGTAGTAGTGTCATACATGTCTAAATATTTCATTAATCACTTTATCATTCTTATCACCTTTTACTCATGCTCATACACATATTTTTCATCCCATTTCACATACACTTTACATAATATTCACATTTCCATTTATAGAAAATTCACCTTACTATTAAATAGTGATAAATAACTTAAGATAAGATATTACATGCTGCTAACTCTTAAATTATACAAAATTAACTCTAACATGCACAACATGGCTGTTTTCACATTTAAAACCATAAAAATACCTACTATCATCAAAACTTCATGAAATTTTTATAAGAGGTTAATAACAGCAACCATAATATGTACTCAATTTTCAAATTTTTATGAACAGAAAATATAATTATAACAGTTAAACCAAATCACAGGTGCATTGCTCACTAATTTCTCTAAAGTAGAAATTCTAGTAAGACAGTCTAATATGCCAGTGTCAATGCGTATATACGATAAACATATCGTTACAGAAAATTCACCAAACTCTAACTCACAACTATCCTTTTTACACAGATTAAACATGGTTATTTTATTATCATAATTCAATTTCTAGAATTTTAATAATTAACATATATCATGAAAATTCATGAAAACATCATGACATGACCTACTAATCACCCCTGACCCCACATAAAAGTTACAGCACGAACACATACCAGAAATCATTTAAATATATTAAAGAAGATCAAATAGTATTTTTCAGAACACTGAAGAACTTAACTGCACAGTCCTGGCCGCCAATTGGGTTAACTGCGGCATCTCTTGCCGTCAACTGATGAACTTGACTACAGGGGTTGTTGCCGTCAACTTCCAGACAGCAATCTGCACAATCACACTCACCTGTACGGGGAAATTGGAGGGTCCAGGACTCGAGGAAAATCCGTAAAAATTCTAGGACCTAGGGGACATGTATAGGGATGATGTACATAGGTTACTTGCCTCTAATAAAATCCTAGAAGATCAAATCTTGTGTTGTAGGTCGTTCCTCGGGGTTGGGGATGCCTCCTTGATGGTTGGAGTACGTTCCAATCGTTGTAGATCTCCTAGAAAATCCTCCCGTCACCAGATCAGAGCTTGGGAAGTCCAACTTTTCTCACAGAAAATACTAGGGTTTCACAATGACCAAAAGGGCTTTGTGCGGCCAGAAAATGGGTTTTTATAAAGTTGGATAGGTTGGGTACGCATTGGGGTAGGTTACCCAAGGTTTAGGAAGGGTTTCCTAAACTAGAACCGGCCATAAAGAATTAACAAATCTGGAACCGTTACGCAGGAGGATATTGACGTCAACATCGGTTGTAGTCAACTGCACAGTTGACGTCAAGGGGCTAGCCGCCAACAGGGGGTTGGCGTCCAGGGGGTGGCCGCCCATTGTGGGTTGGCATCCAGGGATGTGGACGCCAACCACATTGGCGTCCAGGTCTTGGCCGCCAACTGCATAGTGCAGTCAAGACCCTTCCAAACCCCAAAATAATTACGTAAATATATCTAAACAATTTAGTATATGTAAAAATAATTACATATATCCTTACCACATAAAATACATGCATTACATGATATTTAATTAAATACAACTTACACTAATCATGATTAAGGATAATATGCATCAATAACATGCATATATGCATATACACATTCACATTACATAGTCACATACATTGTGCAGGAATTTATAATGAAATGTGTTCATTATTAGTTGAGTACCTATACATTATCATTCAAGCACCTTACACATCATAATAATTTAACATGCTTAAAGTAGATAAATATCATTTAAACAAGATTAGCTTTTATATATTCCTATACACACCAAGGTTACTTACAACATGCATAAAATAACTAAATGCAATAGGCACATCAATAATTAAACAATTGCATGCCCATTTAAATATGTATATTGCATGTACAGAAATAAACTCATAATTATTTACAAAATGTATGACAATAATTTCTTACTATGAGCACATATATATGCATGAGGTTTATAGATTTATTACATACTTTGATAGCTAGATAATGCATGCACACTTATATTATATTTATACCCGTACGAAAATAACTCTCATGCACTTACATGGTCCATAGCATACTTACCTATCACATGCACAGTATTACTTAACTATTTTATGCCTCAGATTTTTTTTGTATACACATTATACATAAATTTAATTAATTGCCTATTCTTACCTAACTATCCTGTATATACATGCATGAACTAATGAGAAGTATAGAAATGATAATATGCACAATTGAATACACACGCTACTCACGCGACAAGTAAAGAGATATGCACCATATAAAAGAAAGAAAAAATCGGGGTATCACAAGTTATTATGTGCATATTCCCATAATCAAATTGTGTATAATTGTGAAATGATATGAATAGAATTTGAAACCATGATTCATGTTATATATTATGTGTAGAAAGCATGTGTAGGTTGTTCATGTTTATTTGTTAAATTGAAATGAAGCATGTACCATGTATTTTCTCTTATGGATTATAAGAATAGCTTGTGTGTGATGTGTGTAAGGATGTTCCTTGGATTGCTTGCTAGGTCTTGTTGAGAGACTCATACTTGCTTTAACATACAGGTGAGATAGGTGTCCCCGTACTTGAGGAAGACTTAGTGAGGAGCAATCGAGCGAGAGGAGTAGCTGCTTGTGGAATGCTGCGTAGTTTACTCTTTCCTATCATAGTATGTGCACAATGTCATTATGTATTCATATGGACTTGTAATAATGTGGACAATTGTTATTTCTTTCATTTGCTATATAGATTGTGGAATTATGTGAATGATGATGGAATAAGATTTCTTTTTATTTCTGCTGTACTCTTTTGTTATTTATGTACATCTCAGCCTATTGTATTCTGTTGGGTAAATGTCCCATTGTAATGACACCCTTTATATCGATGTGGATTGGTATAGTCGTACCAGTATAAGGAGGGTCGTTACAGAGACCAATATCCCGTCGTTGCCTAAGCAAAACAACGTTAATTACATCTCTTTAAGAGAGAAAATCCCTGATTAATAGCCAGAGTAGAAAGCCTTATGGCCTAGGAAGGAAATATATGATAAAAGTGTAAAATAACATTTTGAATTTAAGCCACAGTGGCAATAAGAAAAGATGTCTATTTGAAAGAAGTCAATTCATTGTGATTTTAGTCTTTTTTATTTCTATTATTATTTTTATTTATTTATTTGTGCCTGTGAGGTAATTTTGATGTACCTTTCTATTTCTTGCTTGAATATAATAGCACAAATTTAATTTGGGGGGGGGGGGGGGGAGGTGCATTGTTTCTCATTATTAAAAAAATAATCGATGTGGGATCAATTATGCTTTTGAAAAGGGTAATCGATGTGAGATCGATTATGCTCTTTAAAAGGGTAATCGATATGAGATCGATTATGCTCTTTTAAAAGGGTAATTGATGTGGGATCGATTATGCTCTTTAAAAGGTAATCGATGTGTGATCAATTATGCTCTTTTAAAGGGCAATCAATGCAGGATCGATTAGGCTCTTTAAAAAGGTAATCGATGTGGGGTCGATTATGCTCTTTAAAAGGGTAATCAATGTGGGATCAATTATGCTCTTTTAAAAGGATAATCGATGTGGGATCGATTATGTTCTTTTAAAATGGTAATTGATGTGTAACCCCTCTAAAATGGCGCAATTGATGTGGTTCCCCCAAAGGCAATCAACTTGGAGCCTCTGCCATTATTATTTTTTTATTTTATCTCTCTTCCCTTTTGTTATTATTGTTTGCTCTACTATTATTACTATTATCATTATTTCCTCTCTTTTTTTAATACTTGTTCTCATTTATCTATTATCATCATTATTACTTTGCTCTCTACTATGGGAGTAGTTCTTGGGTTGCCAAGAAAACTGTCCAGACCCACCACTCGGTCTCGCCGAGGAGGCCATGTTCATTACACCGTCAACGTTCGTTTAATTGTTTATTCATTTACGCAAACACATGACGTAAGTCGGTGAAATGGTAGTGCAGAAAAGTGCTCAAATCATTCGATTGATGAGAACACAACAATTTTATAGACTGAGGATGACTTAACAGCACACACCCCTACCCGCCACATGTCGGGGTGGTGCCCACAGGTATCCATCTATAGACCCGAGATGGTACCGGTGGGACAATGTTCATACCGGTGGCGATATAGATATTTGCCTATGGCACCGGATCACAATAAAAGGTACCCGACGGTCACGTTAGCAGAAGCATATTCAGAAATCACCTATAAAAGCTAACGAAATACGCAGTTTGCGTTAAATTTCATGACAGATGGGACAATCATTGGCTCATCATGTCGTTTGATCACTTCATACTTTGTAAAAGGGGTTTTTTAAAGCTGAACGGTGACATGCAAGTTCATATGGTGGCAACCAGACTGGTACAGTGGCACAAGGGCTGATACGGTGGCAACCGGACTGATACGGTGGCACACGGGTTGATACGGTGGCAAACCTGATACGGTTGCACCCTTGACGTAATGGCGGACCTGATACGGTAGGACTGCCCAGGTCCACCGGATCACTGTTCAAAAGGGTTAACTTGATACGGTGGCATTATACAGGCCCACCAGATTAACTTGATATGGTGGTGCTGCACAGGTCCACCAAGTCATTGTCCAAGGGAGACACTAGTCATTTTGCTACCAGATCAACAATTTTTATGATTTTTTTTAGTTTATGTTAATTTATTAATGCCATTGGCTCATCGGACTCACTGAATCATCATTCCACTGATCCAAGGTGTGAGGATCACATCGAAGAAAAGCCGCCTGCTCCAAGTGATGGGGAAAAATCTGGCAGCACCTCCCCTTATTTTGCAAGTTAGGGAGGGTTGCACGGTATCTGCCCACCACAATGGAGACTGTACCAACATCGGACTGAATGCCGGAGACATCACCACCATAGCACACGACACCGATTCTCAAGGCACACCTACAAGAGAACCGGTATATACCGAGACCAAAATGATGGAATAAACATGAAGAAACATCATTGTTAATATGAAGCAATATTACTGTTTATCCCTTTTTATAGTGTATATCCATGGATCGGTACTACAATATCCACTAGGTTACATACACCATGCAAATAGGGAGGTTTAAAATGGAACGATGATGACAACCATGATACAGTGCTCTAAAAGGGGAAAAAGATGGATCGGTGGCAACATGCAGTGGTATGGTGGCACTGTGTAGGCACTACATAGGGCCACCGGATCAATACAAATGGTGCCCAACAGAGGGGAAATGGCCCAAAAATCTAAGGGTCTCTTCTGTTTAAAATTGACATCTCATGAAATATTTATTAAGGGCATGAAATATTACTTTTATGGGGTTTAGATAGGTGCTAAATGCTTATCCATTGGATAGTTAATGCTCCTCACATGGGGAGGGTGAGGGATTAGTGTTAGAATTTCTGGGCAAATGAGGGGGCTACTGTTGGATGACAAGGTTTCCCCTAAGATCCATTGGATTGAATAGAGAGGAGAGGCCCATTACACATGATATTATGCAGATCATTCTCATTCTGGAATGGGCATGTGAAGCCTCAGTCCAGTAGATAGAAGGGTTCCTCTGGGTTTAACATATGAACAACACAAGAAAGAACACTGAAATACCCAACAGACATATGGAGAACATAAAAAGGCAACTTTCCATATCCCTTCTCTAGTACCACTGGGTACAGTGGTGGAAAGGCATGTAAGAGGGGAAAGGAGCAGCCTATTATCTAGAGGGGATGAAGGAGGAACAAGCATTAAAATAAGCCAAACAAGGGATGGGGAAGATAAAGACACATAAGGCCTTTGCCCTTCACAGTACCGTACATCTCATCAAGGCACATGAACAAGAAACTTTAAAGAATTCAAAAGGGAGAAGGGGAAACCCAAGAAGCATACACGATATTCAAGGTTTCACATGAGAAAAATCATTTCTTATAACCTCATAGGGGAGGGAGAGAACACATAAAGGAAAAAGAAAAGGGAAAATAGGGAAGAGCACATAAGGATCCGACCCCTCTCTTCTCCCTTGCTCACTCTTACATTTTGGACCGTCTGCACTCACCCTCTCTTCTATCTTTTCTAGAGAAGACACTCCCAAGAACCCAAGAGCACCAACCGCAACCCCCTTCTTCCTCTCTTCATCTTTTCTTCAGCCACAAGCAACCTTCTCCAAGTAGAAGATGACCTCCCCCTTGCTGCCTCTTTCTTCATACCTTTTTGCATGCCACGGTGGGAGTTTTTAAAGGCCCCTTTTTTTAGGGCTGAGGTGGCAAAGCCCTTTTGCAGCTAGCCCCTTCATCTTTTCCTTTGTTTTTTTTACCATTCTTTTTCTCTTTTTCCTATTGTAGTTGGTTGCTTCTGTGTTCTCTGATGGGCCGCAGACCCATTTATGGCCTGTTAGCCAAAAATGGGTGCCAATAAATGCCCCCCACCTGCGGACAGTGCAAGCGAGAGACGAGCAGCTCGGTGTTCACAGGTGAACTCTTGTAGCTTTTAGCAGTCCCATTGACATCGTCAATATCATTGTTTTTGATAACCTCTTGTCTCATTGATGTGCCAGTGATATCTTAGTTTTTAGCTGACACTGTCGTCTTGAGATCGGTCATTAATGGAAACTACTATGACAACATCTTGCTAAGTTGGTGAGTTCATTGGATTAACAATCTCTGAGTAGGCAAGGATTGCTGGACCGAAGGCTTTTTGGATTGCTGGAAGCACTGGACTATTGGCTTCTTGTACTGGTGAACTTACTGAACTGGTGGCCTTCCTGAAACGGCAACAACGTTGAATTGGAGGTGATCTTGAGCTGGTGGAAGCACTGAATTGGCAGCCTTCTTGACTTGGTGGAAGCCCTGGACCGGCAGCTTCTTCGAACTGTTGAGGTTTTTGGCCCGATGGATGTCTTTAAGACAAGATTTTTGAATTGGAAGCCTCCTTGAATCGGAAAGAGCCTTAAATCAATGACCTCTTTCAATTGGCGAGGCCATGTGAGATGGTGGTCTTCATGTGTCAGTCATCCATTGGGTTGTGTTGGCCTGTCGTAAGAGTCGATCGATGGGGCATGCTGGCTTGCTATATGATCTAGTAGCCCCTTTAAAGATCTAGACTCGGTGAGTGACCTTGCCGCTTAGGTGTATACATCATTGGGGGTTTCCTTTCTTCTGAACTGTTTTGCCAACTGGCCACCGTGGAAGTGCAACAACCCAAGCATGAGGTAGTGTTGAGGCCTCTGTAGGGGGGAAAGTAGACTACTTCCACACCATTGTTGCTTACTGTGATGACCAAATCACCATCTTGGAGATTTTGTAGCCCCATCTCTCACAACAATAACAATTATCAATACTGCTTTATCTGCCGCTGGATTAATGGGCCTTTATCTTTCTTTTTTACTTTTGTTTGTGTCCAAGCATTGATAAATTCCATTAGACTTCTTCCACAACTTAGAATATGCCATAATAAATCATTTGTCGACACTTGCTTCTGTCGATGTCGACCGACCTAGTCATTTATAGACACCTGCTTCTTTGGGTGTCGACCAACTTTTGGCTGGCACAGAGATGAACTTCGGATGGCATGACGACAAGCTTCGACTTGCACGAAGATAGGTTTTGATTGGCATTGAGATAAACTTCGCCTCTCCAGAAGATAAGCTCCCACTGGCACGAAGACAAGCTTCGACTGACAAGCACAACTTCTGCTAGAATTTCCTTTCTAGAGACTTGAAATCTGTCCATCTTTGGCATCTATCTTTGATTTTACTTCCTCATTATTGAATTTTCACCCAATCCGACCCCCTCTTGCTTTTACCTACACATCCTTTTGGGTTTTCATGTAGCGGGGTACCCAATTTTGTCTATGGCGTCCTTTCGGGTTTTCGCCATGACCAGGTTCTAGCTCTTTTTGCCCTTGTCCAGGGGGAATCTGGATAAGTCCAGCGATGCACCTCTATTTTAAATATCCTTTTTTTGTTTTGTTTTTTTATACATATATATATTATAAAGAAAAGTTCGAGTGAAATATAACTCAACCACCAATCATACCATGATGTTGGTAGATGGTGTGAGGTTATTTAGGTTGATTGCAAAATGGTAACCTAGAAAACCTATGTGCTAACTTCAATAGGGGTTCTAAAGGTAAGTACCTATTGACCAGCCAAGGCAAGAAGTCAAGGTTGAGCTTTATTTGGAATTTTGAAGAGGTGGTGGTTATCTAAACCTAAGATTATATTTAGTAAGAGTGAGTATATATATGAATGAAAGGCCTAGATGGCAAAAGACAACTTGACAAGAGAGTGCTTATCTAGATTTAGGGGAAAGCATAACAAAAAGAGGATCCACTTAGAGGAGTAGAGATAGAACTCCACCCTTATTGCAATTTTTTTTACACTTTTTTTTACTACGTTACTGACCCAAGCGCCCTTTCGAATTTTCACTAGAGCCAGCCCTTTTTTGCTTTCTCCCATATGCTCTTTTGGGTTTTCACGTGGCAGGGTTCCCAATTTTGCCCACGATGCCCTTTCAGGTTTTCATCGTGGCCAAGTTTCTTTTGTCCTTTTTACCCCTACTCGACAGTAAAACCGGAGTAGGTCCGACGGGTATCTCTATTTTTAGCCCTTTTGCTCGTCATTTTTGTATAAGACTTTTGACACAGGTGTCAAAGTTGTTAACACCTACTTCACGATCTGCGGACTACTCCGTCGGTCTGATTTTATCTTCTAGTGACGCGATCATGTTGACACCATCAGCTTCAACACCTACAGATAACTCTGTCGGCCTAGTTTTATGTTCAGGTGACGCCCGTTGTGTTGATACCATTAGCTTCAAGACCTTCGAATGACTCTGTTGGCCTAGTTTTTTCTCTTGGTGATGCCGGTTGTGTTGACACCACCAGCTTCAAGACCTGCAGGTAACTTCTCGACCTAGTTTTATCTTCAAGTGACGTCGGTTGTGTTGATGCCATCAGCTTCAAGACCTATGAGTAACTTTGTCGGCCTAGTTTTATCTTCAGGTGACGCCGGTTGTGTTGACATCATCAACTTTAAGACCTACGAACGACTCCGTTGGCCTAGTTTTATCTCCTGGTGACGCCGGTTGTGTTGATGCCATCAGCTTCAAGACCTACGAATGACTTTATTGGCCTGGTTTTATCTCCTGGTGATGCCGGCTGTGTTGATGTCATCAGCTTCAAGACCTACAAACAACTCTGTTGGCCTTGTTTTATCTCCTGGTGACGTCAGTTGTGTTGATGCTATTAGCTTCAAGACCTATGAACAACTCTGTTGGCTTGGTTTTATCTTCATGTGACGGCCCTCATTATACCGGTACGGTTATACCAACCCACGTCGGTATAGCAAGAGTCCTCACAGTGGGACATTTACCCAAACGATACATACAGCTGAGATACACGCGAATATACAACAGAGTAGCGGAAGTAAAAGACAACTATCTCCATTCATTCATCATCCACATTTAACATACATGAAGTTTGAAATTAACAATAAGGAACTAAAAGTTCACATAATTTAAATTGTTGAAATGAAAATACATAATGTCCACACTTATGCATTCTTTTCATGATAATTCTAATACAATGTTCAAAGTACATACTATGAAATACACAAATCACAAAGAAGCTCCAAAACTAGCTAATCTCCGCGCTTGGAGTCCGTCTCCACTGTCTCCTCCAAAGGTGCCACGTCACCAACTACACCTGTACTCCGAAGCAAGGAGTGAGTCCAAAGACTCAGCAAGAAACACTACTCATAACATACACGTATAAGTCATAGGGGTTTCTACATGCACATTCAACATTTACAACACATGGCATGCATTCATTTGAAGGTTTCAACCTATCATGAAAGTTTTACAAGTTTATACATGGATTATGCTTTCAGATTTCTAAGAATAAAACTTTAGCTATCACCTGCTCTCTATTCAATTTACTCATGAAATTTTGTCTTTAAAGAACCGAGACATGAGAGCTACCCACATGAACATTGTGCATGCATGAAAGGAAAACACGACTAGCATGGATCCTACATGTTTTTGAACACATACATAGACATTTTCACATGTTTTAAGTTGCTGGTTTCACATGGTTTAATGGCTGAAAACCTATACATGAGAGCTACAATATCGCTTAAAACAAATCATGTGAAGAACCGATCATGCTATTTGCACACATGCTCATTAATTATCCCTAACATGGATTCTAGGCATTTTTGCACACATACACATGATAATAACAACATGAATTTACTGATTTCACATGGTTTCAGATTTGTCTCACATGGATTTCAACAACATATTTTCACATTTTCTTTACACAAGTTTTCTCTTTCACATGGTTACACTTTGCACATACACATTCACATTGTTCACTTACACATTTACACATGGACACATACGCATTACACATTTCACATTACACATTTTAGGTGCCGTGACACATAGTCCAAACCACCAAAGAAGGACATATACACATCACATTACACATAGACGCCATCTAGGCATTCCAATGGCGACTCTTGGACTACGCAGACCGGGAGAACAAGTCTCCACCCTAACCAGTGGTACTTGTCCACCTCCAGGATTTCCCCCTAATGCCCTTAGGGTCACTTACACACTGAACTTTCTTAGGGGGACTTTTCCCTGATACAGCTCCACTGCCCTCTACGGAAGCAGTGTCACATTGGCACATTTACACTTTACACATTTTACCGATTTACACATGATTTTACACATAGCACTTTTTATCTCATTTACTTTCTCACTCACATGCACATCTCTGTTTTTCCTAACATGACACTACAGATTTCAGGAGCTTAACACACAGTAATTTCACCATTCAAGTTAGGTTTAAGCACTATCTAATCACATTACGAGAACATACATAGATTATTGCCTTTCACATGAAAAATTACATAACTTCTTATATACTGGTCCAAATGACCTGAAATTTTAACCACATGCTGTTTTCGGGTTCTAGATCATACACTCAATTTTCAGATTTTTCTGAGCTAAATGGAATTTACAGTAAATAAAACACCTATTTAGCATGCTATTCACAACTTAAGTTAACATGGGGTTTAACACATCTTGCAATTTGCCACTTACTGTTTTAACAGAGGCTACTAACATATGCATGATTTGAGAATACAAGATTACCCTAAATCATACATCTATAGATTAATCATCACAATCTATCTTGTATGTCTTTTTACTTACCGAACCGGATTTATTGGCAATTTATACAAGCATGGATAATTTAACAAAATTGCATACACATATACTGACCCACTAATCTTCATGATCAGACAAAACCAAGGCATTCAGACTAATCCTAATCATGAAACATGGATTTGCAAGATTTTCAACAAGTCATGCTCACAAGTTTAAGGGGTACAATATTCCAACATTCACCACCACACATCACACTCATCCACACACCACAATTGACTATATACATAGAGTATAGGATTACCATATATCCTCATTACGGAAACCATACCGAAATTAATGTAAAGGAACTTGGCGGCAGTCTCTGGCCGCTGACTCATGGTCAGCGACATGGTCGATGGACGCCAAGCATGATATCGGCGTCCATTGACCTTGCCGTCAATGCAGGTCTGTGCAAAACACAGACCCGAGCTCTCAAACTTGGGTGAATGGGAGGGTCTAGGACTCGAGGAAAAATCCATAAAAATAATAGAAACGACCTAGACACATACGGGAACATCATGGATAGGTCACTTGCCTTTTAAAAATTTCTCCAAAGGATCTAGGGTGTTGGTGAAGCCCTCCTTGGGCAGTCCCAAGAAAGTGCAGAACTCCCTCCTAGATCTTCTTCCTCCGCTCCTGGATGATCTCCACAGCAGGGGGATGTCGGGGAAGCCTTCCTCGTCGATCCAGCAACCTCCTTGAAGCAGCAGATCTCCGGAAAAATCTTCAGGTTGGGGATTTTTGGGTTCCAAAGTGGGGTTTTCTCTCAGTTTCTCTCTAGGGTTTTTCTTTTCTCTTTTCTCCTCTTGCAAGGGTGAAGAGAGGAGTGGGAAGAGGTCATTTCGGGTTCAGACATAAGGAGAGCCTCTCTCCCACTCACCAGGTGACTTGACAGCCTTCAGAGCCGTTGGGGACAGTCCCCCAATGGTTGGCTTTCTTGTTTCAGAAGCTTGCAGCTCTGCTGCGCATGCAGGCCAGAGAGATTGGCGTCCATGTCGCTGGACGCCTGGATTAGTGTTGGCGTCCATGTCTGGACGCTGACACCACCTAAATGGCTAGGGGTTGACGCCAAGATGGCCTTCGGCCAGCAGTCTAAAATATGCAGAAAACCATGCATACCATGCATATATACATGCAATATGTATATGGTATTATATCCATACTATCACCATGCAATACATACATTATTTATATTTAATATAAACACATGCACATGTACTTGTACTAATTAATACGTACGTAAATATGTACATACATACACAAGCGGAAATATACACACACAAATACAAATAATGCGACAGAAATTCGAGGGCCTTACACCCTCTCCCCCTTAAAGAAACTTCGTCCTCGAAGTTAGAACGACACTACTCAAACAAAAGGGGATACTTCTTCTTCATCGCATCCTCAAGCTCCCACGTAGCCTCCTCACGTGAGAAGTTCCGCCATAGAACTTTCACCGACGCAATACTCTTGTTCCGGAGATGCTGAACCTTCCGGTCAAGAATGGCTACTGGTTGCTCGACATACGAAAGATCTGGCTGGATCTCCACTGGCTCATGACTAATCACATGAGACGGATCTCAGACATACTTCCTGAGCATAGATACGTGGAATACAGGGTGAACGCTAGCCAAAGCTGGGGGTAATGCTAGCTCATACGCCACGCTGCCCAAACGTCTGAGAATCTCATATGGGCCAATGAATTTGGGGCTTACTTGCTATGCCTGCCAAATCTGACAACACCTCGAGTAGGCGATATCTTCAAGAAGACATGGTCGCCAACCTCGAACTCCAAATCCTTTCTTCTGTTGTCGGCATAACTCTTCTGCCTATCCTGTGCCGCAACAAGCCTTTTCCTGATAAGCTGAATCTTATCCGAAGTTTCCTGAACTAACTCCGGTCCGATCAACTGACTATCACAAGTCTCCTCCCAACATAAAGGAGATCTACAGGGCCTACCATACAACGCCTCGAATGAAGCCATACCAATACTAGCATGAAAGCTATTGTTGTATGCGAACTCCACGAGAGGTAAATGACGCTCCCAATCATCCTTCCAATCCAAAAAGCACGCTCTCAACATATCCTCGAGCGTCTGGATAGTCCTCTCGGAATGTCCATCGGTCTGGGGATGAAACGCCGAACTGAGCTTCAGCTCCGAACCTAACGCATCCTGAAGACCCTTCCACAATCTCGAAGTAAATCTCGGATCTCGATCCGAAATGATCGACTTCGGCACACCATGCAATTTAATGATACCGCTAACATACAATCTAGCTAAACTCTCTACTGACTGCTTCTTCTTCATGGGCAAGAAATGAGCAGTCTTCGAGAATCTATCTACAACTACCCAAATCGAGTCATTGCCCCTTCTAGATCGAGGCAAACCCGAAACGAAGTCCATAGTGACAGCTTCCCACTTCCACACCGGGATATCCATCCTCTGCATAAGGCCGGATGGTCGCTGCCGCTCGGCTTTCACTTGCTGACATACTAGACATCTAGACACATAATCTGCAACATCCTTCTTCATGCCGGACCACCAGAATGATCTCTTCAGGTCTTGATACATCTTAGTATTACCCGGATGAATAGAGAATCGCGATCTATGAGCCTCCGCTAACACATGCTCACGGACATCTACTACATCAGGGACACAAACACGGTGCTGAAATCTAATCACACCGTCCTCATCACGAGCAATGCCCGCCTTACCCACTAACTCCAACAATCTAGGGTCGGCTTTCTGCTGCTCAATCACCTCATCCAAAACTGAGGATCTAAGGGATAGCTGAGCTACAAAAGCCTGACACAGCGATGGCTCTAACTCGGTCATAGAGCACGCTGCATCCTCCAACATCTTCCAATCCTGCTGGAGCGAAGACCTCTTCCTACTAAGAGCATCCGCTACGACATTCGCCTTTCCAGGGTGATACTGAAGGTCGAAGTCATAGTCCTTCAAGAACTCAATCCATCTCCTCTGCCTCAGGTTTAATTCCTTTTGGGAGAAAAGATACTTCAAGCTCTTGTGGTCGGTAAACACCTCAAATCTGACACCATAAAGATAGTGCCTCCAGATCTTTAGTGCATGAACCACTGCTGCGAGCTCCAAATCATGAGTCGGATAGTTCTTCTCATGCTCCTTCAACTGACGAGAAGCATAAGCCACTACCCTTTCGCGCTGCATGAGTACACAGCCTAACCCGATCCGAGACGCATCCGTATAGATGGCAAAGCCCTCTAGACCACTAGGCAATACCAATACCGGAGCAGAAGTAAGATTAGCCTTCAATAGCTGAAAGCTACGCTCACATGCCTCAGACCATACGAACTTCTCACCCTTTCTGGTCAGCTTTGTCAAAGAGGCGGCGATGGATGAGAAACCCTCAATGAATCGCCGATAGTAACCAGCTAACCCAAGGAAACTACGAATCTCCGAAGGGGTCCTGGGAACCTCCCAATCCATAACTGCCTGGACCTTTGCTGGATCAACAGCTACACCAGCGCCGAGATAACATGCCCGAGAAAATGAACCTCGCGCAACCAGAACTCGCACTTGCTGAACTTCGCATACAGCTTGTGCTCACGGAGAACCTCTAAGACTAACCTCAAATGCTGACGATGTGTGGCCTCATCCGGAGAGTAGACCAACACGTCATCAATGAACACAACAACAAAGCTATCTAAATACGGACTAAACACCCGGTTCATGAGATCCATGAACGCTGCAGGGGCGTTGGTCAATCCGAAGAGAAGAACCAAAAACTCATAATGTCCATAACGGGTTCTAAATGCCGTCTTGGACACATCCTCACTCCGAATTCTCAACTGATGATAACCAGATCGCAAGTCAATCTTGGAAAAGACTGATGCCTCTCGCAACTGGTCAAACAGATCATCAATCCGAGGTAAGGGATACCTGTTCTTCACAGTCACTTGGTTCAACTTCCTATAATCAATACACAACCGAAGTGACCCGTCTTTCTTCTTGACGAATAATACAAGTGCGCCCCAAGGGGAAACACTAGGGCGAATGAATCCCTTATCAAGCAATTCTTGCAATTGCTTCCTCAACTCTGCTAACTCTGCAGGTGCCATCCGATATGGGGCCTTCGAGATAGGAGAGGTGCCTGGAAGCAACTCTATAGTGAACTCTATCTCTCTATCCGGGCAATCCAGACAAGTCATCGGGAAAGACATCTGCTTGCACCACATCGATCTCTGCGAGAGTCAGTGACGAACTAGCATCGGGTACTAGCATAACGCTGGCAAGAAATGCGTCACAACCCTTGTTCACCATGCGCATCGCCTTCATGGCAGAGATAACTAACTTTCCCGCTAAGTTCTTTGGCAAGGGATGAGAGAACTCGTCCTCACCAGGAATGCGGAAAACAATCCTCTTCCGACAACAATCCACTAACACATAGTGCCCCTCTAGCCAATCCAGACCAAGAATACAATCATAGTCCTTCATCTTTAGCAAGAAGAAACACCCATCAGGAATCTATCCTCAATGCACACAGGTAACGACAGAATGCACTTCCTAGTCGTTACCGTACCCGCAGGGGTGTGCACAGACAAAGGAACCTCTAACTCCTCAAACTCTATGCCTGACTCTAGGGGTAACTGTGGCGGAACGCCTCGGCCAAACCCGTTAAACCAATAACGCACTTGATCCGAGTCCGCCTCCCGCGAACGGGCCGAAGCCTCGCAAGGGATACCAAACCACAGTCCGTGTAAACATAAAGGAACACACCACATTTCATATAAAATTTTTCACAATTTACATAGCCATAATCCATTAAAACTGAAAAGGTGTACAAAAGCCTGGGGCATACCCCGAGGTACAACAAAAGAAAGTAAACAACTACAAAACTACAAGGCTACACTGCTGAGTACTACTCCGCTGGAGGTACTGACCCTGCTCCGCTACGACGCGGCCCAGAACTGGACGTCGGACGGGAAACGTCCTCCTCGCCCTCACCTGTGGGGGTAGGGGTGAGCCTCTCTAGTCACTGGCTCAGTAGGGAACTCCCCCAAAGCCGAACAAACCACAAACCACAGGTACGAAACAGTAAACAGTACCAACAATATATAAAACAGCTAAGCAGGTAAGTAAAGCTGTAAAAGTACTCACCGTCTGCCGACTACGAGAAACAACTGTAATAACTAAACGGCAAACCCAAACAGGTGTACAAGCCAAAGTAGAGACAGCCAACACGAGCCACGTAAACTGGTTCGCGACACCAGAAACTGACTCGGACAACTAACACAGGTCCACCTCTCAGTCTCGCAGCCACGGACGAAAGGTCCAGCTGCCGCTCCACGTAAAAAGGTCAAACAACTGTGGAGACCAACTAAAACACCACAACCTGCAACCACACGGTCACAGGCCCATGCCTGGCACCTCCAGAGACCCTGGCCTGGGCTCGCTAGAGTGAGGCACTGGAAAGGACTAGCTGGGGTCCAGTACGTCTACTGGTGTCCGTACCCCCAACTACGAGCGCGCTACAAGTGACTAAAAACAACCACAACTGTCACTGTCCCACTGTCGTCTTTCCCTCAGCCGGACGTACAACTCTAACACAAGAGTGAGGGTGTCCAGGTCAGACGACACAGACCTCAACGGTACAACACAAGTACCGGGACAAAGCCCCGAGCTAACAGCCTGGCTCACAAAGAACCTGGGGCACCCAACTGGAGAGGTAACCACGGTAGGCGTCGTACTACTCGCCACGTACACAAAACCACGTGCACGTCACACACAAACCACGTGAAACCTCACGTAAACCACAAGTAACCACTGGTCCACTACACGTGAACCCAACTGACTCGCGTACACAACGCGCAGTCACCGAAGTAAACAACTAACAGCATACCTTGTATGCTAAACACGAGAACCATGTGCACTTAGTGCACCTCGTATAATTCCACGCATGCATTATCGATAAAACACCATAATTAGCCATTTCTGTTCATGTAGGAGTAGGCGGCCACATCGATTGCCGCTTACAGGAAGTAGACGGCAAGGTCCCTGGCCGTCAACCTCCTGGCTGAAGATCTTGGCGGCAAACGATGTTGACGCCAAGTTCCCCGACCTTAAACCCTGCAGAAACCCTAATCCGGTCCTGCGAGTTCTCTAGCTGTTCTAATTACTGGAAAACATGCAAATGCATACCCTCTAGCATGACAGAACCCAATGCAACCCGTTTAAACATGATTCGAACAATAAACTACTCAAACCACCCATTATCCCATATTGTGCAACTCTATCCAAACATGGATTATCATGCTGGTTTTAAGTAGTTATGATGTATTTTAATGTTTCTACGGAGCTACCAGGGTTCGTCCCCTACCTCAGAACGCGTTAGAATCTCCCGCAACTCCCCGGTTTACGCCGAGCCCTCCGCGAGCTCCCACGCGAATTGCACCACGCCGCGACGTTTCCTCGCGCAATTCGGCGACGCCGCGCGTCTCACGATCGACCAGCCACTCCTCGATACCTGTTAGAACCTTCAGAAACACCAGGGCGCGAAGCTGGGGCAAGAGGGAGAGAGGGTGAGCTGAGAGAGCTGCCCTCGGGTGAACATATAACCTGCTGAACTGACAGGTTGGCGTCAACCCCCTTGTCGCCCACATGCACCGCCAACTAAACGTCCACAAAAGCTGCCGCCAAGTTCATGATGTAAACGTCCATGAACCTGGACGCCAACAGTCAACGACCACCCCTTGGCCGCCAACTCAGACAGAACAGCAGCAGGTCCCATTCCAATTCAGGACCTACCCTGCTCTTCACCTGCTCAAGCCACGCAATCACACCATGCATTCCACACACCCAACTCACACTGGCCTCACAACGGCCGCCACAACCACAATGCACATGATCCGCATGGATCCGAAAAGCACGCGACGTTACATTACTATCATCTAAAAAGAAAATTTCGACCTCGAAATTCATAACACAACACAAAGTCAAATGATTTAAACATACACAACTTTACAAGCACTATCATCTAAAAAGAAAATACACAAACTTACACAAACAGATAGGGATACCCTTTAGCCATTTCAGCGGCCAACTCCCAGGTATCCTCACCACCCAACCTATTTTCCCATCTTACCTTAACCAACTCAATTTCCTTATTTCTTAACTTCTTGATCTTTCGATCTGTGATCTGCACCGGATATTCTGGCATTGTCATATCCGGCCTCAGGTCACCACCTTGATATCTAATTATCTGAGCTGGATCTTCAATGCATTTCCTTAACATGGAGACATGGAAAATATCATGCACATCTGCAAAATCAGCTGGCAAATCCAGCCTATAAGCCACTTCCCCAATTCTTTCAATTACCTGGAAAGGTCCCACATACCTTGGACTCAGCTTTCCAGATTTACCAAACCTCATAATTCCTTTACTTGGAGAAACTCTCAGAAAAACAAAATCTCCCACCTCAAACTGAAGTGGTCTCCTCCGCACATCTGCATAACTTTTCTGCCTACTTTGAGCTGCCTGCAATTTTTCTTTAATAAGCTTCACTATTTCAGTGGTTTGCTGAATTAATTCAGGACCCACTAATTGCCTTTCTCCCACTTCATGCCAGTTCAATGGAGTTCTACATGGCCTTCCATACAAAGCTTCATACGGTGCCATTCCAAGACTGGTATGATAACTATTATTGTAGGCAAACTCAACCATTCCCAAATGATGCTCCCAACTGCCTCCCCAAACTAAACAACAAGCTCGCAACATATCTTCAATTGTCTGAATGGTCCTCTCTGTCTGACCATCTGTCTGGGGATGATAAGCGGAGCTATATCTCAACTCAGAACCCATCACTTTTTGCAAACTTCTCCAAAAACCAGAAGTAAATCTTGGATCTCTATCCGATACAATAGTCTTCGGAATACCATGCAGTGGAACAATTCTTTCAACATAAATATTTGCCAATCTGTCCACTGTCCAAGACATACTTACTGCCACTAATCTGCAAACCTTGTCAATCTGTCAACAAACACCCATATTCCATTATGCCCAGAACTTGTCCTTGGTAAACCTGCTACAAAATCCATTGCAATATCATCCCATTTCCACTGTGGAATGGGTAACGGTTGCAACAGACCTCCCGGTTTCTGGTGCTCTGCTTTAATCTGTTGACAAACGGCACATCTTGCCACAAATTCTGCTATTTCTTTCTTCATATGAGGCCACCAAAAATGCTTTCTTAAATCATGGTACATTTTAGTACTACCCGGATGAATAGTGTACCTTGATTTATGAGCCTCTTCTAGAACTCGCTGCTTCACCTCTCTTTCTGCAGGAACAAAAAGCCTGCCTCGAAGCCTGACCACACAATTATCGTCAATAGAAACTCCTTCCATTTTCACAATTTCAGGTAAACCTGCATCTGCTCTTTGAGCCTCAATAATCTGCCAATATAAAGATGGCTCTACAGCACTAGCAGCTAGAATTGCCCGACGCTGACTGCTGGGCACATACAAAGAATTCTCTGCTACCTCTTCATACAATTTCCATTCTTTAATCATCATCAAATTCACATAAGCCTTTCTGCTTAAGGCATCAGCCACAACATTGGCCTTACCCGGATGGTAAGCCAAACTAAAATCATAATCCTTCAGATACTCAACCCATCTGCGCTGGCGAAGATTTAAATCTTTCTGCGAGAAGATATATTTCAAACTTTTATGATCTGTAAAAATCTCAAATCTTTCGCCATACAGATAATGCCTCCACATTTTCAAAGCAAATACAACTGCAGCTAATTCCAAATCATGAGTGGGGTAATTCTCTTCTGCTGGCTTCAATTGCCTAGATGCATAGGCTATCACTTTACCATGCTGCATAAGCACTGCTCCAAGACCTCTCCTTGAAGCATCAGTATACAGCACAAAACCACCACTCCCTGCCGGCAATGTCAATATAGGTGCTGATGTAAGTCTTTTCTTCAATTCCATAAACTTCTCTGACATTCACCGGACCACACAAAAGGCACACCCTTTCTGGTCAGTCTAGTCATAGGTGCTGCAATTTTAGAAAAATCTTGAATAAAGCGCCTATAATAACCTGCCAACCCCAGAAAACTTCTAATCTCGGTTATTGACTTAGGCACTTCCCACCTCGACACAGCTTCCACTTTACTTGGGTCTACTGCTACTCCTTTGCTGAAATAACATGACCCAAAAACTGAATTTCCTTTAACCAGAATTCACACTTACTGAATTTAGCAAACAACTGGTTATCCCTTAGCAACTGCAAAGTAAACCTCAAATGAGCTGCATGCTCCTCCTTAGATGCTGAATAAATTAGAATATCATCAATAAAGACCACAATAAATTGATCTAAATATGGATGAAATATTCTATTCATCAGATCCATAAAACCTGCAGGAGCATTAGTCAACCCAAAAGGCATTACCACAAACTCATAGTGACCATATCTGGTTCTGAATGCTGTTTTATCTATATCTTCTTCTCTGATTCTCAGCTGATGGTACCCGGACCTCAAATCAATTTTGAAAACACTTTTGCTGATTGCAACTGATCAAATAAATCATCTATTCTTGGCAACGGGTACTTATTCTTGATGGTCACATCATTCAACTTTCTATAATCTATACACATCCGAAAACTTCCATCTTTCTTTTTCACAAATAAAACCGGCGCTCCCCACGGGGAATGACTCGGTCTAATAAACCCTTTTTGCAACAATTCTTCTAATTGCTTTTTCAACTCCTTGAGTTCTGCTGGTGCCATCCGATATGGGGCTTTAGAGATCGGCATAGTACCCGGCAGCAACTCAATAGTAAAATCCACCTCTCTATGTGGAGCTACACCAGGCAAATCTTCCGGAAAGACATCAGCAAATTCCCTAACCACGGGAACTGCTTCCATTGGCTGACTGGCTTCTACCAAACTTACTGAGGCTAAATAGGCCACACACCCATCATTTATCAACTTTCTAGCTTTAATTGCAGAAATTAGAAACTTTGAGGTATAAAAAGGCATACCTTGATATTCAAACTCTGCACCATTAGGATGATAAAACCTGATCCTTTTCTTTCTGCAATCTAGCATTGCTCCATACATCTCTAGCCAGTCCATACCCAGAATAATATCATAATCTGACAACTGCAGGGCATACAACCGACCCGGCATTTGGTTCCCTTCAATCATAACAGGAGCTTCATCTATGTAGCTCGAAGTGAGTAAGAACTCACCTGAAGGAACCTCTACCACTAACTCACAAGACTTCTCTTCTAATGGATGAGCTATGCAATCCAGAAATTCTTCGGAAATAAAAGAATGAGAGGCACCCGAATCAAATAAGACTCTTGCTGAATATTCATAAAGAGGTAAAGTACCTTCTATCATATTTGATGCCTCTGCCTGGGCTCGGGTGATAGCCATAACCCGGCCTCTCCCCTGCTGCTGCGGTGCTCCTCTGCCACGACCTGCCTGTGGCTGCTGAAACTGCTGAGGCTGCTGCTGCTGCACACCTCTGCCATACCCATATTCTCTTGCATACGGACAATTGCGGATCAAATGTCCCGGCTGATTACAATTATAACATCGGTATCCTGGAGGAACTATAGGCTGCCTGGCTGTACTCTGCTGCGACTCCTCCACCTCAGGCCTACCACGGCCTTGCTGATACTGCGGACGACCTCCCCATCCTTTTCCTTTTCCTTTAAGTGCTTGCTTTAATTTCTGTCCCCACTTCCCAAAGCCTGATGAAGAAGGTCCTGCTGGTGCCTTGCCCTTGCTTGCACCTGCTGACTGCTGCGGTAACCGGAAACTACCAGAACCTGACTCACCTGCCTGACGAGTCCGGATAGACCTCTCTAAAATAGCTGCCCTTTGCGCTGCCTCTTCCACTGTCTTGCACATAAGGGTACTATCGCATTCTGCAATTCCACTCTCAATCCTCTAATAAAATACTCAACCATCATGTTATTATTAGAAACAACATAAGGTGCATAACGGCTGAGTGCCATAAATCTCATCTGATACTCTAGAACCGAAGAGTTACCTTGCTGAAGAGTCCGGAATTGCTCTCTTTTTACCTGCTGTACTTGGATCGGAAAGAATGTATCATTAAATACCTCGAGAAACTCCGACCAAGTGATAGCTTCTTCTCTTCTACCTGCGAAGGTGGTCTGCATCTTCAATCGCCACCATTCTAAAGCAAAACCCCTCAACTGATAAGCAGCCAATACAACTCTGTCTGCTTCAGGACACCGCATAGTCGCAAAAACCCTCTCAATTTCATGAATCCAGTGCTCAGCTGTATCTGGATTCGGCCCTCCTGAATAAGTAGACGGCTGCAATCTCAGAAATTTCTCCACCTGTATCACTGGTTCTTCAACTAATTGCACTGGCGGTGGTGGTAGCACAGGTGCTACAAAAGGTACCTCCACCCTCGGCGGAACTGGAGCAACAGGTACTGCCTCTCCTTCCCCAGGTGGCACTGCAACTGGTGGTATAGGCGCCTGCTGATCCATTCTCGCTCGAATATCCGTGAGGCTCTCCCAGATTCTCTCAATCATACGCTGGGTACTTTCCTCCGGATCATCTCCTCCACCACCCCAATCTCTCCTATCAGCCATTCCAGAAATTCTACATACACAAAACACCAGGCAAAAATCAAAACCACAAATTATCAAAAACCAGGGTCCCTACCAGCAGTGTATAATGACCAAAATAAGGCTATGTATTCTTCTAATTCCCTTATATTAACACGGACCTTGCTCTGATACCAACTGTGGCGGAACGCCTCGGCCAAGCCCGTTAAACCAATAACGCACTTGATCCGAGTCCGCCTCCCGCGAACGGGCCGAAGCCTCGCAAGGGATACCAAACCACAGTCCGTGTAAACATAAAGGAACACACCACATTTCATATAAAATTTTTCACAATTTACATAGCCATAATCCATTAAAACTGAAAAGGTGTACAAAAGCCTGGGGCATACCCCGAGGTACAACAAAAGAAAGTAAACAACTACAAAACTACAAGGCTACACTGCTGAGTACTACTCCGCTGGAGGTACTGACCCTGCTCCGCTACGACGCGGCCCAGAACTGGACGTCGGACGGGAAACGTCCTCCTCGCCCTCACCTGTGGGGGTAGGGGTGAGCCTCTCTAGTCACTGGCTCAGTAGGGAACTCCCCCAAAGCCGAACAAACCACAAACCACAGGTACGAAACAGTAAACAATACTAACAATATATAAAACAGCTAAGCAGGTAAGTAAAGCTGTAAAACTACTCACCGTCTGCCGACTACGAGAAACAACAGTAATAACTAAACGGCAAACCCAAACAGGTGTACAAGCCAAAGTAGAGACAGCCAACACGAGCCACGTAAACTGGTTCGCGACACCAGAAACTGACTCGGACAACTAACACAGGTCCACCTCTCAGTCTCGCAGCCACGGACGAAAGGTCCAGCTGCCGCTCCACGTAAAAAGGTCAAACAACTGTGGAGACCAACTAAAACACCACAACCTGCAAACCACACGGTCACAGGCCCATGCCTGGCACCTCCAGAGACCCTGGCCTGGGCTCGCTAGAGTGAGGCACTGGTAAAGGACTAGCTGGGGTCCAGTACGTCTACTGGTGTCCGTACCCCCAACTACGAGCGCGCTACAAGTGACTAAAAACAACCACAACTGTCACTGTCCCACTGTCGTCTTTCCCTCAGCCGGACGTACAACTCTAACACAAGAGTGAGGGTGTCCAGGTCAGACGACACAGACCTCAACGGTACAACACAAGTACCGGGACAAAGCCCCGAGCTAACAGCCTGGCTCACAAAGAACCTGGGGCACCCAACTGGAGAGGTAACCACGGTAGGCGTCGTACTACTCGCCACGTACACAAAACCACGTGCACGTCACACACAAACTGCGTAAAACCTCAAGTAAACCACAAGTAACCACTGGTCCACTACACGTGAACCCAACTGACTCGCGTACACAACGCGCAGTCACCGAAGTAAACAACTAACAGCATACCTTGTATGCTAAACACGAGAACCATGTGCACTTAGTGCACCTCGTATAATTCCACGCATGCATTATCGATAAAACACCATAATTAGCCATTTCTGTTCATGTAGGAGTAGGCGGCCACATCGATTGCCGCTTACAGGAAGTAGACGGCAAGGTCCCTGGCCGTCAACCTCCTGGCTGAAGATCTTGGCGGCAAACGATGTTGACGCCAAGTTCCCCGGCCTTAAACCCTGCAGAAACCCTAATCCGGTCCTGCGAGTTCTCTAGCTGTTCTAATTACTGGAAAACATGCAAATGCATACCCTCTAGCATGACAGAACCCAATGCAACCCGTTTAAACATGATTCGAACAATAAACTACTCAAACCACCCATTATCCCATATGGTGCAACTCTATCCAAACATGGATTATCATGCGGTTTAAGTAGTTATGATGTGTTTTAATGTTTCTACGGAGCTACCAGGGTTCGTCCCCTACCTCAGAACGCGTTAGAATCTCCCGCAACTCCCCGGTTTACGCCGAGCCCTCCGCGAGCTCCCACGCGAATTGCACCACGCCGCGACGTTTCCTCGCGCAATTCGGCGACGCCGCGCGTCTCACGATCGACCAGCCACTCCTCGATACCTGTTAGAACCTTCAGAAACACCAGGGCGCGAAGCTGGGGCAAGAGGGAGAGAGGGTGAGCTGAGAGAGCTGCCCTCGGGTGAACATATAACCTGTTGAACTGACAGGTTGGCGTCAACCCCCTTGTCGCCCACATGCACCGCCAACATAAACGTCCACAAAAGCTGTCGCCAAGTTCATGATGTAAACGTCCATGAACCTGGACGCCAACAGTCAACGACCACCCCTTGGCCGCCAACTCAGACAGAACAGCAGCAGGTCCCATTCCAATTCAGGACCTACCCTGCTCTTCACCTGCTCAAGCCACGCAATCACACCATACATTCCACACACCCAACTCACACTGGCCTCACAACGGCCGCCACAACCACAATGCACATGATCCGCATGGATCCGAAAAGCACGCGATGTTACACTAACTGCCTAGCGAACCGCTCGGAAATGAACGAGTGAGTAGCACCCGTATCAAACAAAACCCGAGCGTGCACACCGAAAAGCAAAACCGTACCTTTGGTGACATGCTCCGCCTGCTCGGCGTCCTCGCGAGCTAAAGCAAACACTCGAGCTGGGGCTCGAGGCCTTCCTGGTCTTCCTGTAGCTGGCGCGGCTGCCGCTATTGCTGGTGCTGGCGTTCCACGCTGAGCTCCTTGCTGAAGTCTTGGGCACTCTTTGATCTTGTGGTCGCTGCTCCCACACTTCAAGCATCTACCCGCTACCAACCAACACTCGGAACCACCGTGTGTCTTCCCGCAGTGGGGACACTCTTTCTTCACACCAGGGGAACGTACAGAAGGTACCTGAGAGTTGCTGACTGTCATTGGTTTCTACGGTGTCTGGTACACCATTTTCTTCTTATCCTGCCGCTGGAAAGTCGCTGCCGGCCTCTTCTGTGAAGCCTTCTTTTCCTCCAGATACTGCTCCATTTCTCCCTCCTGCCTGCAGGCAGCGCTGAGGGCCTATCTAGCGTGCGGTGGTCAAACGCCACGAGTCTCGTCCGCAGTGATGGTTTGAGTCCCATCACGAACTTCTTTGTCTTCCTGCACTCATCCTCTACGATATGCGGTGCATATTTAGAAAGTTCAGAAAACCTTGCCTCGTATTCCAGCACAGTCATTGATCCTTGCGTCAGGGAAAGGAATTCTTGCTCCATCTTGTCCTAAATATGCTCTGGGACGAACTTGGCTCGAAAGAGCCTCACGAACGCGTCCCACGTCACGTCTACTGCTCCATCCTCAAAGCGTGTACATAGTAGGGAGGACCACCATACATCAGCTCTCTCCTGCAATACACCTTCATAAGCACCAACTAACAAATTCTAACTTGACAAACAACATACAAGCATAAACTAAAGCATACCTGTAGCATGTAGGTGGCTAATGTCACCTTATCCTCATCAGGACACCTGATAGCTCGGAAGATTTTCTTGTCTCCCTTAACCAGCTTTCTGCCATTAGTGGATCACTCTCCCCTTTAAAAGAGGGTGGGGTCATCCTCTTAAATCGCTCCATGATGGAAGGTCCACCATGGTCCTGAGCTGGTGCCTGAGCCTGCTACATTAAACAATAACAATACACAATAAACACAATATCATGCAGTTTAAATAGCAAACTACTTAGTTGTTTCATTATTCTACCTGGGCCTCCAACTGGGCCTGGAGTGCTGCCTGGGTATGAGCCTGCGTCTGCATGGCTTGCACCAGACCTTGCATGAATACTCCGTAGTCCACAGGCGGCGGTGGGGGAAGTACAGGACCTCGCGGTGTCGGGGCCTGTTGCTCCGCCTGATCATCACGTCGCGGCTCGTCCTCACGGGCCGACGCTCCACCATGCCTACCTCTCGAAGCCATGGCTGTAATAGAATTTCAGCCAGCATTAGAGCTAGGTTATTAAGTTTTCTAACCATTTTCTTATCTATCTTTCACTTCTTATTAGTGTTTTCTACACATGTGGACATACTTAGCATGCAATGGGGATGATGACTTAGGTATATTCATGTGCAATCTCAACCGGTCGCTCTGATACCAATCTCTGTGACGGCCCTCATTATATCGGTACGGTTATACCAACCCACGTCGGTATAGCAAGAGTCCTCACAGTGGGACATTTACCCAAACGATACATACAGCTGAGATACATGCGAATATACAACAGAGTAGCGGAAGTAAAAGACAACTGTCTCCATTCATTCATCATCCACATTTAACATACATGAAGTTTGAAATTAACAATAAGGAACTAAAAGTTCACATAATTTAAATTGCTGTAATGAAAATACATAATGTCCACACTTATACATTCTTTTCATGATAATTCTAATACAATGTTCAAAGTACATACTATGAAATACACAAATCACAAAGAAGCTCCAAAACTAGCTAATCTCCGCGCTCGGAGTCCGTCTCCACTGTCTCCTCCAAAGGTGCCACATCACCAACTACACCTGTACGCCGAAGCAAGGAGTGAGTCCAAGGACTCAGCAAAAAACACTACTCATAACATACACGTATAAGTCATAGGGGTTTCTACATGCACATTCAACATTTACAACACATGGCATGCAATCATTTGAAGGTTTCAACCTATCATGAAAGTTTTACAAGTTTATACATGGATCATGCTTTCAGATTTCTAAGAATAAAACTTTACCTATCACCTGCTCTCTATTCAATTTACTCATGAAATTTTGTCTTTAAAGAACCGAGACATGAGAGCTACCCACATGAACATTGTGCATACATGAAAGGAAAACACGACTAGCATGGATCCTACATGTTTTTGAACACATACATAGACATTTTCACATGCTTTAAGTTGCTGGTTTCACATGGTTTAATGGCTGAAAACCTATACATGAGAGCTACAATATCGCTTAAAACAAATCATGTGAAGAACCGATCATGCTATTTGCACACGTGCTCATTAATTATCCCTAACATGGATTCTAGGCATTTTTGCACACATACACATGATAATAACAACATGAATTTACTGATTTCACATGGTTTCAGATTTGTCTCACATGGATTTCAACAACATATTTTCACATTTAGAATTTCACATTTTCTTTACACAAGTTTTCTCTTTCACATGCTTTAAGTTGCTGGTTTTACATGGTTTAATGGCTGAAAACCTATACATGAGAGCTACAATATCGCTTAAAACAAATCATGTGAAGAACCGATCATGCTATTTGCACACGTGCTCATTAATTATCCCTAACATGGATTCTAGGCATTTTTGCACACATACACATGATAATAACAACAGAATTTACTGATTTCACATGGTTTCAGATTTGTCTCACATGGATTTCAACAACATATTTTCACATTTTCTTTACACAAGTTTTCTCTTTCACATGGTTACACTTTGCACATTCACATTGTTCACATACACATTCACATTGTTCACTTACACATTTACACATGGACACATACGCATTACACATTTCACATTACACATTTTAGGTGCCGTGACACATAGCCCAAACCACCAAAGAAGGACATATACACATCACATTACACATAGACGTCATCTAGGCATTCCAATGGCGACTCTTGGACTGCGCAGACCGGGAGAACAAGTCTCCACCCTAACCAGTGGTACATGTCCACCTCCAGGATTTCCCCCTAATGACCTTAGGGTCACTTACACACTGAACTTTCTCAGGGGGACTTTTCCCTGATACAGCTCCACTGCCCTCTACGGAAGCAGTGTCACATTGGCACAGTTACACTTTACACATTTTACCGATTTACACATGATTTTACACATAGCACTTTTCATCTCATTTACTTTCTCACTCACATGCACATCTCTGTTTTTCCTAACATGGCACTACAGATTTCAGGAGCTTAACACACAGTAATTTCACCATTCAAGTTAGGTTTAAGCACTATCTAATCACATTACGAGAACATACATAGATTATTGCCTTTCACATGAAAAATTACATAACTTCTTATATACTGATCCAAATGACCTGAAATTTTAACCACATGCTGTTTTCGGGTTCTAGATCATACACTCAATTTTTTAGATTTTTCTGAGCTAAATGGAATTTACAGTAAATAAAACACCTATTTAGCATGCTATTCACAACTTAAGTTAACATGGGGTTTAACACATCTTGCAATTTGCCACTTACTGTTTTAACAGAGGCTACTAACATATGCATGATTTGAGAATACAAGATTACCCTAAATCATACATCTATAGATTAATCATCACAATCTATCTTGTATGTCTTTTTACTTACCGAACCGGATTTATTGGCAATTTATACAAGCATGGATAATTTAAAAAAATTGCATACACATATACTGACCCACTAATCTTCATGATCAGACAAAACCAAGGCATTCAGACTAATCCTAATCATGAAACATGGATTTGCAAGATTTTCAACAAGTCATGCTCACAAGTTTAAGGGGTACAATATTCCAACATTCACCACCACACATCACACTCATCCACACACCACAATTGACTATATACATAGAGTATAGGATTACCATATATCCTCATTATGGAAACCATACCGAAATTAATGTAAAGGAAGGGCAGAACAGTTCACTGTTCTGTCCAGAGGAACTTGGCGGCAGTCTCTGGCCGCTGACTCATGGTCAGCGACATGGTCGATGGACGCCAAGCATGATATCGGCGTCCATTGACCTTGCCGTCAATGCAGGTCTGTGCAGAAACACAGACCCGAGCTCTCAAACTTGGGTGAATGTGAGGGTCTAGGACTCGAGGAAAAATCCATAAAAATAATAGAAATGACCTAGCCACATACGGGAACATCATAGATAGGTCACTTGCCTTTTAAAAATTTCTCCAAAGGATCTAGGGTGTTGGTGAAGCCCTCCTTGGGCAGTCCCAAGAAAGTGCAGAACTCCCTCCTAGATCTTCTTCCTCCGGCTCCTGGATGATCTCCACAGCAGGGGGATGTCGGGGAAGCCTTCCTCGTCGATCCAGCAACCTCCTTGAAGCAGCAGATCTCCGGAAAAATCTTCAGGTTGGGGAATTTTTGGGTTCCAAAGTGGGGTTTTCTCTCAGTTTCTCTCTAGGGTTTTTCTTTTCTCTTTTCTCCTCTTGCAAGGGTGAAGAGAGGAGTGGGAAGAGGCCATTTCGGGTTCAGACATAAGGAGAGCCTCTCTCCCACTCACCAGGTGACTTGACAGCCTTCAGAGCCGTTGGGGACAGTCCCCCAATGGTTGGCTTTCTTGTTTCAGAAGCTTGCAGCTCTGCTGCGCATGCAGGCCAGAGAGATTGGCGTCCATGTCGCTGGACGTCTGGATTAGTGTTGGCGTCCATGTCTGGACGCTGACACCACCTAAACGGCTAGGGGTTGACGCCAAGATGGCCTTCGGCCAGCAGTCTAAAATATGCAGAAAACCATGCATACCATGCATATATACATGCAATATGTATATGGTATTATATCCATACCATCACCATGCAATACATACATTATTTATATTTAATATAAACATATGCACACGTACTTGTACTAATTAATACGTACGTAAATATGTACATACATACACAAGCGGAAATATACACACACAAATACAAATAATGCGACGGAAATTTGAGGGCCTTACACTTCAGGTGACGTCAGTTGTGTTGACGCCATTAGCTTTAAGACCTACGGACAACTCCATTGGCCTAGTTTTATCTTCAGGTGACGTCAGTTGTGTTGACGCCATCAGCTTCAAGACCCATGAACAACTCCATTGGCCTGGTTTTATCACCTGGTGACGCTAGTTGTGTTTACGCCATCAGCTTCAAAACCTATGAACAACTCCGTTGGCTTGGTCTTATCTCCTGGTGACGCCAGTTGCATTGACGTCATCAGCTTCAATACATACGAACAACTCCGTTCGCCTGGTTTCATCTTCCGGTGACGCCGATTGTGTTGACGCCATTAGCTTCAAGACCTATGAACAACTCCATTGGCCTGATTTTATCTTCAGGTGACGTCAGTTGTGTTGACGCCATCAACTTCAAGACCTACGAACAACTCCGTTGGCCTAGTTTTATCTTTAGGTGATGTCGGTCGTGTTGACGCCATCAACTTCAAGACTTACAAACAACTCCGTTGTCCTGGTTTTATCTCCTAGTGTTGGAATTGGTGACCTGCAATGAATTGAAGAGGCCAACAATTGGGGGCAATCTATTTAGAGGTACAAGGTTAGAAAACTTTTTCTTTTTAATGGCTGGCAATTTGTTGACTTTGAAAAATGAGTTTGAAATCATGATTGACAAATCATTTTTTTTAAGATGATTTTTTTGAATCATAAGTGGCAAGTTTGCCGATTTTCAAATATGAGTTTTAGATATATGATTGACGAGTCGCCACTTTTGAAATATGAGTTTTTTTGAAATCATGAATGACAAGCTTGCCAATTTAAAACATGGGCTTCGAAAACATGGTTAGCGATTTGCCACTTTTAAAATATGAGTTTTTTTTTTTGAAATCATGAATGGCAAGCTTGCCAATTTAAAACATGGGCTTTGAAAACATGGTTGGCGATTCGTCACTTTTGAAATATGAGTTTTTTTTTTCTTTTCTGAAATCATGAATGACAAACTTTCCAATATACAATGTGGGTTTTGTAAACGTGATTGGCGAGACGCCACTTTTGAAATATGAGTTCTCTTAAAATCATGAATGACAAATTTGCCGATTTTTAAATATGAGTTTTTTAAACATGATTGATGAGACGCCACTTTTGAAATATGAGTTCTCTTGAAATCATAAATGGCAAACTTGTCAATTTTCAAAATATGAGTTTTGAAAACATGATTGGCAAGTCGTCACTTTTGAAATATGAGTTTTTTTAAAAAAATCATGAATGACAAGCTTGCCAATTTAAAACATGAGTTTTGAAAACATGATTGACGAGTCGCCACTTTTGAAATATGAGTTCCTTTTTTTAATTATGAATGACAAGCTTGCCGATTTAAAATATGCACTTTGAAAACATGATGGACAAATTGCCATTTTTTTTGAAATGTAGATGATGTCAGAATAAGGATAAATCCTTTGACGATTTTATTAGGGATCCGGAAAGAGAATAAGTACTGAAAATCTGACAAGAAACCCCATCTACAGATATGTACATGAGTGGTGAAAGCACTGAAAGCCCGGTGCGATATGATCATGCGGGCTCATATCAATGCCCTTCAGAGAAACATGCAATTTTGTTGAGGTACTATTAGTCTCAGAACCATAGCCCGACTAGTGGTATGGTTGGCATCTCTATTTTTTTTGCTACTCGTTATCGACGATAATACCCCGGATGACCCTAAAAGAGTCGATCGGGACAGTTCTAAAGACCAGGTTTTATGCTGGGTGGTCGGTGTAACCACCTCAACAAGATGCTTTTTTTTTTTCGTATTGTCATCATTTTTTTTTGAAATGAACATTTACATGAGTGGACATTACTTATATAACTGACATCTACCGCAGAATCACTCGGTTTCGACGAACTAGCTCTTATTTATTTGCTTGTGATGGGCTGAAGATCTTGAGGTTTCTCCAGAGTACATGGCTTTCCTCTGTGCATTGAGCATCTTGAGTTGCTTATGCTCTCCTAGCTCAGATATTATAGGTTGTATCTGCCCCCCGTGTTGGCTGGTGCAAGCCACCGTATATTTTTTCTTTTCTATAGGTCTATGTTGTTTGGTCGTTTGGGTTGTGCGTTCTGGTGAAGGTTCTTCCCAGGATCGCCCTTTGTCATTTCTGGTGGAGGTTCTCCCCAGAAGTGCTCTGTGTTCGTTTCAGGCCACCGTTATGTTACCCCTTAGTTTGAAGTGTGTCGTTTGGGTTACGCAAGCCGGTCCTGAGAGAACTTCCACCAGAACCACCAAGGCACAGTTCTAGGAAAACCCGCTAGAACGCACCAGCCAAAACAAAAGCATACCTCAGACCCTGAGGTGTTACAACAAAAGATAGAAACGAACACAGAATAGTCCTGGGAGAAACCCTCACCAAGACAACAACAAATGGTTCTAGGAAACCTCACCAGAACACAGGGCAACCAAGCGATGCACCTCAACCCAGAGGGCAACGCAACAGCAACCAAAAATGAGCACAACACAGTTCTGGGGAAACCTCACTTCTGCCAGAAAGACTCCGAGAGCACCTCACTAGAGCTCACAACTAGCCCGCAGAAGGCCGATATGCAACCACAGACAAGTGTCGTAACGCTTAACCAGCGATGCAACACGGCATACAAAACATCTGCTTAGCTCGAGCAACAATGCCGACAGAGCAGAGCACAACGCACAAACAGGAGACCACACACACAACCAACGTAGCACACACCCCAACAACAGGGGAACAGCCAACAAGGTAGGGACACCTTCCACTGGTTCCACGGACAACAACTCTGCACCGGTGAAGGCCACACCACACGTAGGCTCTCTCAGCCACAGTGGCACACCCGCACCCAAATGCGTCGAAGACGACCAGGAGAACTGCACCTGGACTTGCCTACAACCATCCTCCATATGGGGAAGACCACTGCCAGTGAGTCCACAGCCAACCGAGCCACCAAGGCATGAACACACCGAGCGACCACACTCGCCACGCACACGACATAGCAACAGCTGCAACCCTCCTGCAACATGCACACAAACCTTGCAGGGAAGCCGCACGCCTGCAAAACAATTGAAAGCACAAGCCTAACACTAGTCGAACGGTGTCAGCAGCGTACTAGTACTTTTCTTTAGGACAACTATAGTTATTAACTCATTACAAATCTCAATAGACCCACGCTCTGATATCAACTGTAACGACCCGACCTCCCGGACCCCCTCTAGGGACCCCGTAGTTCACGTCCCACCCATGGATCCGAAGACCCGGAAGGGTTAGAAGAATAGTCTAGTGAGATATGTACTGAATTTAAATAATTATAACAAGATATACAATATACAAAATATGTACAACATGTCTCAAATAAAAGTACACGTACAAGAAGAAAGGTGCAGTCCTTAAGGGGCATACCCCGAGAACTTGCAAAGCACAACTCTCAACTCACTCAGGTACAAGAGCTCACAACACTCGCTCTCACTGCTGCTGACAACACACGGCGCCGCAGTCACCTCCACGAACCGTCCAACACTGAGCTCCCGCGACGACGAGCCCCTAGCTGAAGGAAATAGGGGGAGTGAGCCTCGCGAACAAGGCCCAATAGGGATTACCAGTCCCTCACTGGCCAGAGCAGCAGAAACTCCGAAAATAGGAAACTACACTAGAAAGTTGTAAAGCGAGGAACACCTACAGCAGGATACTACAAAGCAGGGGAATAGAACAATGCAATGCCACGACTACCAACCAAGGTCGTGACACACGCATGACTCCCGCAGAAACCAACGGAGTCGAGCACAAAGTGGAAGCAACCCTTGGCACACCTGCTGAGACCATGCAACAACCAGGTGAGTACGACATCTCACCACAAGCATGGCCACCTCAGACCTCTACAAGGTCGAGGGCCCACAAGCAGAACCACCCAAGACCCCAAACACTCCACGAGATCGGGAAACCACACCTGCCGGTGCCACCACAAACTGGCATCAAGGAATGGGACGATGCAACCGAGAACACCGAGTAGAAACCACCAGAAGCATGGGCCAACAAGGCCAAACCAACAACGCCCATGGAAGCTAGACACGGCCAGGCTACAACCACCGTGCAGACTAGGGCAACAGATAACACTTAGAAACGTCGTAAGGAAATGTCGTCAGAACAACAACAACCAAGCCACCACCACTAGAAGCCAAGAGGGTGACACACCGTCCACGCCCTCTGCTCGCCACCCTGGCTCCTGCCTCTGCCTCCCCGGAAGAGAGAGACAGAGCCGCTACAGAACACCATAAGAACACACGCACCACCGCAGCCTGGCCAAGCTGTGGCCTTACACCTGACCTCCCTACGCGGCTCCAGAACCAACGCAGGGCGAGGCTGTGAGAAGAAGGACTAACTAGTCTACGTCGGGAAGAACTATAGCCGGCCTCACATCCCAGACCAACCAAGAGAGCTCTACAAACGACTCAATGCCGCTGGCCAAACCTTGTTTTCCCCTCAGCTCTAGAGTCCACCAACTCGACTGCCAACGCGAGCACGCTCGTAGCCCCGAATGCTCCCTCAAAGGCTCCCGAGGATGGGGGTCCCAAGCAACGGAGACAACCACTGAACGGGACAAGCCCGCAAGTGCCAAACATCGGGCGAACAGGCGGGGCAAGCACAACAAGAACCACGTCAAACCACTGGCTTGTAACCCATGACAAGCCCAGCAAGCACGAGGCATGCACGGACCCTCAAGAGGGCCGTCGGCCAACCAAGGCACACACGAACAAGCCAGAACCTCGAAACACCACCAGATAGTACAAAAAATATCGTTCTTCTAATAATCGATTGGCCATCAGACAATTGATTATTAGACAGTCGCGAGCCTCCTAGCACCGCTGCTAGGACATTGTAACGCGCTGAAAATTTTAATTGTTAGAAAATTTTGAGTAATTTTATTGTTAAACATCACTACTATCATGAGATGTAATTAACTTTAATTTAGGATTAATTAGTGATAATAAATGTTATTTTAGTGTCGTACTTAGAGGTGCATGCTCCGACAAGGCGACACCGGAATTCTGTAATGAAAATAAAATCCGAGAACACCATAATTTCCAGAAAAATGTGCTGATATCAAAATGTAAATATCCGAAATTGTTAACGCACGGATTTCAAGATAAAGTCGACGCAACTATTTTCCGAGCAATTTTTACTGGGTGAAAAATAAATTCTAAAAATTAAACTAAAATTACCATAATTTCTAAAACCTTTCCATTAGCTTATGGTTGAAATTTCAACTTGATTGAACACCATTAGGACACCTAAACATCGGGTTAAATAGGTCAGCTGAATTACCACCCATTTACGGTAACTATTTTTGGGATTAATAGTTGCTTACGTAATATGGGCAACGTAAGCACATATCACTGGGGGTTAAACAGGCTACACGTTCTTACCTTACGTGTAAGACATGAAGCTTGCATGGTAAACGTGGCAATGGGTGGGTAAAAGAGGTTTTTACCTCAACACCTGTGTAGCCAACGTGCCGTGCATGCATGTGAGCTGGAGGGTTATAAAACCTCTTCTTTAACCACTCGGAGAAGCTTTTACTCTCCTGTTCCTGCTCCTACATGCTCTTGCTCTTGTTTCCTTCTACTATCCTGTTGTTGCTGTTGGAGCTGAGGGAGCTGTGGCAACTGCTTGTCGTGGCTGCTGCTACTGCTTTACCTTGTATGGATTGACACTTCTTCAATCTCACCTGCCGAAGCCACTACCTTTGCAGTCTTTTCGTTTCCTCTTCTTACTACTGTTAACCTCTATGTTTGGGAGAAGAAGAACCTTTGTTCTCTTCCAAGCAGGTAGGAATCTCTCTTCTTTTCTCATCCTTGTCTCCTACCTTTGTTAAATAATTCATGACCACGTATATACTTGCCTTTAATCTTGTAGACCACCTTTAGAACTGTGTTCATTTCTATAAACCTGTTTTAACATGTGTATTTGTAGAAGTCTTCCTATTGGATGTAAGCAAGTATTGTTTAGATGAGTTATATTTCCAGTACTTCATTTTCTAAATTTTTGGCTGCCCCTGTGTAGGATGTGTTTTCTCATGTTTTAGATTATCCATCATGTAAAATAGTATTTATAGCTAAAAACAAATCCTTCTAGTTGTTGTTGTCCATATTTGGATTCATAAGAACCATTAAAAAAGTCTTTAGAGTGGCTGTAGATCCATTTCTAGAAGTTGATCTTGCGGCTGCAGGCAGATGGGGATCACCTGTCGATAGGCCTCAAGCTTCCAGAACCCAAAATTTCAGAAAAACCAGTAGCTATCGACAGATAACCCTTACCTGTCGACAGCCAAACTAGGCCTATCGACAAGTAATATCCAGACTCCAGAAATTGGTTCTGGAAGCCTGCACCTATCGACAGCCACTTCCTGGCTATCGACATACACTGTTTTGCCCATTTTTCTAGCACCTTTCCTTGTTCAATCTCGTGTTGTTTCATTATACTACTAGCCTAGAAAGTGTGTTCCTCATTCTTTTTGGTTTCTACCACATTAGCTCTAAGGAGGATCATACAATTACCTTCCATAAATTATTTGGGTTATCCTTGAAGTCTCCCAAGTACCATTAATTCCTAAATGATTACAACCTTTTACTCTATAAGAGATCTTGAGAACTTGTGTACCCCACTTGAATCTCTTACAAGAATGAGTATGATGGCAATTTTGTGGGTCCTTGGACTGGGAGGAGCACCCGAATTCATTTACTGTCGTACGGAACGATAAAGGATCTGTGGATGTTTGGCATTGCATCAATACAAGCTTGATTAGTCATCATGTTCTTTTATCATGATTGAAATGTGCAATTGGAACAGAGCTTGGTTGTGTTTTTGAATTCTTGATTATGCAATCTTAATTCAGCATTCCTGTTTTACATTTGTTATCAGTTTGATATGATCATTCAGCCATCCTTGATATCTAACATTGCTAAAAGTTTAACTTCTTATCCTATCTTTGGTTAACTTAATCCTTTTGGGTTGGACGAATTGAATCCTACTGGGCTAATTAGCTCACATAATCCTACCATTTCAGGTGATCAAGATGAGGGTGATGCTTAAAGGGGGGAGTGTGCTGAGCGGGACTACCAGTCCTTAGGAATTCAACAACTTGTTTTTCTTTAGTAATGTGGTAATGAGTTGTAAATAAGTTTTCTTTTCCCTGCTCCTCTTATAGACTGTATAGAGGAGTATTATGTAATGACGCTTCCGCCATAACGATGTTAGACGAGAATAACATAAGTTCTATTTTTTTTACCTATTTTTTGTCATTTCCAATTAATGAATGTTTAATTAGGACGTGAAAGATAATTTGGTATTAGAGCCTTAGGTTCCATAAACCTAGGGAATGACCAGTGAGTTAGGGTAGAAATCTGAGATTAGTTATAAAGGTAATAGTGATTTTGTAATTACGTAGTTACTTAACTTGTTATTTGCTACAGCATGGGCATGAATGCTCAGGAACGACTGGTTGCAGCAATGGAGATGCTCCGCCAAGATGTGGAATTGTATGCTCAGGCCCAAAGGGAGGTGCATGTGCAGATCAAGGAAGAGGTGTTGAACCAGACTGCGGGCGCATTTCTGGCAGGAAATCCCCGTGCCTCCTTGGAAACCATGGCCCAGATCATGAATAATCTAGATAGTCTGAAGCTGGGACAGAACATGCTGCTCCACCAAGTTGAAGGTTATTGGGAAGTGCTTTCTGAAGCAGCAAGGGAGTTGTACCATGTGTTTGGGGGAGATCAGCAACCGGATGTGGAGTCCATTGTTCAGATTTAAAGTTAGTTAGAAAATGGGAAACTCACTTTTGTAACCTCTCTTTTTTGGTTAAGTTGGGATTGTATATATAACTCACATGTATATGTGATGTAAGAGGTTAGAGGACGTTGATGGTATTGTAAATATTTTGGCTTATTAGGAAGGATGTTGTAAATATTTTCAGTCTATAGAACAAGAATGTTAATGTAGTGTAAATCTTTTGGCTAGTTAATGAAAAGTGGTATGTTATGTGGAACTGAAAAATTTGTATGTGTTGAATGTGAGCATGTTTTAGTCATGGTATTAATATATGCATTGCTAGATGTCTTAGATATTCTCTCAATTTAATCATGGATGGAAGTGATTCCAATTGGAAGAAAATGGAAAGCTCGATGGATGATCTGACACGGGTAATGAGGACCGTGGCTAAGAACAACAGTCATAACGGAACAAGTTTGTTTAAGGATTTCTGAAGTTTGGATCCTCCGAGATTTGCAGGTAGTACAGATCCAGATGAGGCTGAGAATTGGTTAAAGGATATTGAGAGAATCTTTAAAGTGATCCATTGTATTGAAGAAGAAAAGAAACGTCTGGCAACATTTCAGTTAGATCGTGATGCCCGAGCTTGGTAGGAAACAGTGGAATCTACTTTAGAGGACCCAAACCAAGTTGGTTGGGAGGAATTTGTGGAGATATTTAATGATCAATATTTCTCCAAGGTAGTTCAAGAAAGGAAAGCTAATGAGTTTGTTGGATTAAAACAACTCAGAATGTCAGTGTCGAAATACGAGGCACAGTTTGCCCGATTGTCGAAATATGCTCCTCATGTAATAGCCACAGAGAAATTGAAGGTGAAGAGATTTATGAACGGTCTGCGTCCATATTTCATTATGCAGCTAACACCTCATTTGATTACCACATATTCTGAAATGGTTAAAAGAGCCTTGGCATTAGAAGATGTTAACGATACTGTTGATAAAATTAGAGGAAGGTCTGGTGAAGGTTCTTCTGACCACAAAAGGAAATTTGAGTCGGGGAATGCCCCTAAGGTTCAGAAGTCCACTAAGAAAGCAGGGAAAGCTCCAGTTGGAAATAAGGATGTGTGTCGGCATTGCCACCTCAGTGGACACAAGACTGAGAATTGTTGGCGTAGGTTGGGTGTTTATCTCCGATGTGGAAGTACTCAACATCGGATTCCAGATTGTACTATGATCGAGAATGCACCAGCAAACCAGAACCCCCGAGCCAAGCAAGGACGTTTACAAGCTATTCAAGAAGTGGAACCCTAATCTCCGCAGGAGGGCGGACTTATAGAAGGTACACTACTAGTAAACTCAAAAACCGCATATGTATTATTTGATTCAGGAGCTACACATTCTTTCATTAGCTGTGAGTTTGCTAGATCCTTGGAAAATCAATCAGTTCCATTACCTACACAGTTGGAGATTGCAACTCCTTTAAGTGAGGGTAAGAAACTTAAGGAATATTACCATGCCAGTCAAATTCTAGTCAAAAAACATAATTTTTCAGGTGATTTGATATGTCTTGAGATGTGGGATTATGATGTAATTCTTGGGGTAGATTGGCTATCTAAACATCATGAAAATCTAGATTGCCAACTAAGACAAGTAACCTTTCTGGGTAAGCAAGCTTACTCCATGACTTTTGATAAACCCCGTACAAGAAGAATACCCATAATTTCGACAGTTAAAGCATGTAAGTTGGTACAAAAAGGATGTCAAGGGTATTTGGCTTCTGTGACACTAATAAATCAGAACACTACTGGATTGAAGGATATTCCGATAGTAAAAGAATTTCTTGATGTTTTTCTGAAAGAATTTTCTGGTTTACCACCTAGTAGAGAGGTAAACTTTTCAATTGAACTGGTTCCAGAAGCCACACCAATTTCAAGAATGCCTTGCAGAATGTCAATGGAAGAGTTAAAGGAACTAAAAAGGCAATTGATGGAATTGATAGAGAAAGGATTCATTAGACTCAATACATCTCCTTGGGGTGCTCCAGTACTATTCGTTAAGAAGAAGGATGGGACTATGCGGCTATGCATAGATTATAGGCAATTGAATCAGTTAACCATTAAGAACAGATACCCACTTCCTAGAATTCATGATTTATTTGATCATTTGTCTGGAGCTCAATGTTTTTCAAATATTGATCTTAGATCCGGATATCATCAATTATGAATTCAAGAAGAGGATAATCATAAGACAACTTTTCGAACTAGATATGGGCACTACGAATTTGTAGTGATGCCGTTTGGATTGACAAATGCACCTGCTGCATTTATGCGTTTGATGAATGATGTATTCAGATCATATTTGGATCAAATTGTGGTCGTATTTATTGATGACATATTAATTTACTCTAAGAGTGTAGAAGAACATGAAGCACATTTACGAATTACTTTGCAACTGCTACGAGATCATAAGTTGTATGCGAAGTTTAGTAAATGTGAATTTTGGTTGGAACACGTGACATTCTTAGGACATGTTATTTCTAGAGAGGGGTTATCAGTAGATACCTCAAAGATTGAAGCTATTCAGAAATGGGAACAACCTAAGAACCTTACTGAAATTCAAAGTTTTCTAGGTATGGCTAGTTATTACTGGCGGTTTGTTAAAGATTTTTCCAAGATTGCTTCACCCTTCACACAACTAACTCGAAAAGGAACTGTATTTGAATGGAGGGAGAGTTGTGAACAAGCATTTCAAAGATTGAAGGAATGTTTATCGTCCGCACCAATTTTAGCATTTCCGGTAGAAGGGAAAACATTTAAAGTGTATAATGATGCATCAAACATCGGATTAGGATGTGTTTTGATGCAAGAAGGAAGAGTTATTGCCTATGCATCTAGACAACTAAAAACTCATGAGAAAAATTATCCAGTACATGATTTGGAATTAGCAGCGGTAGTTTTTGCTTTAAAGCTATGGAGACCCTAACTGTATGACAATCAATTCATAGTGTACTCTGATCATAAAAGCTTAAAGTATTTATTTTCACAGAAGGAATTTAACATGAGACAGAGAAGATGGATGGAATATATTAAGGATTACAATTTTAAGATTGAATACCATCCTGGGAAAGGTAATACTGTGGCTGATGCTCTCAGTAGAAATCCTATAGCCAAGTTATTCCAATTGCAAGTTAAGGAATGGAAACTTTTAGAAGAATTCTCTACACTAAGTCTGAAAGCTAAACCACAAGAAGAGAGGGTTATTGTTGCCCAGTTGACGAGCCCAGAGGGGGGGTGAATGGGTCTTTAAAATTAATCTAGAAGATACCTGTAACTAAAAACATTCACACAAACGTTCTTCGAAGTAGGTTAGCGACTGTTAGTTTAAATAACAAACACACAAAGAAGACAATCACACAACACAAGGTTTATCCTGGTTCGGACCTCCTTTCCTTAGGAGTCCTACGTCCAGTCCCTGAGCAACAACTCAGGATTTCACTAACTAGGGTACAGTCCCCCTAAGGACGCTACAACACCCAGCTCAGCTGGTCTTCCTTCACACCCGAAGGGAACAACACCCTGGATACCACACCAGGTCTTCCTTCACAACCGAAGGGAACAACACCCTGGATACCACACCAGGTCTTCCTTCACAACCGAAGGGAACAACACCCTGGATACCACACCAGGTCCTCCTTCACAACCGAAGGGAACAACACCCTGGATACCACCAGGTCTTCCTTCACACCCGAAGGGAACAACACAAAGAGAGTGAATGAAATTCAAGCCCCTAGATCAAGCTTTTGATAAGCAAGGATCTGAAGCAACTAGAACTGAGAGCAAAGAGATTTAAACAAGGCACACTCTCAGAACTATACAGGCTCTCTCAGGATTTTCACAAACTAGTGGAGAGCGAAAGAGCAAAAGCTAAGTGGAATGAAGGTTCTTGGCTCTGGACTTTCTTCAGAAGAATTTGAATGCTTGAATGCGCGATGTCTACACTTTCTTCTGTTCTTCTGACTTGAATTTATATCTTCAATTTGAAATGTAGATGTTGAAGTGTCCGTTATCTCTCTTTTGAGTAGTCGTTAGACTGAATGACATCTGGAGTCTTGGAAGCTTCCAGTCAACAGTATTTTGATCACTTGAGCACACAAAGAGATAGATCTTCAGAAATATCCGTTGGCTTCTATTTGTTTAACATTGTACCATGAAGCTAGTTCAGAGGTCTGCACAAATGTCAATCTCAAATAGCAGACAGCTAAGCTGTCTTTGATGTCAGTCAACGTCAGTAGCAATAGACATGAAAATAGTAGTGCAAAATAGCTTAAGTCTAAAGGACGTAATCAGAGTAGACACGATATGGTCTGCATGCATGCAGAGATATGTTCAGATCTCATAAATGCAAAAGCGTCAGAGAGATGTCTATGTGGACTTTGACTAGTCAATGCTTTTAAGATGAATAAGATATCAAGATATGAAATCGATGACTATATGACTTATGAAATCGTTATGAGTCATAGCAAATCGTTATGTGACAGAAGATATATCATGAACACTTAATGAATCGTTGCACAAAGCAAATTGTTGTGTTTCTGAAGAAATAGATGTGAAATACTTAACAAATCATTATATAAAGCAAGTCGTTTGTGAATTCTAAAGAAATCATTATGAATACTTATCAAGTCGTTATGAACTCTAAAGAAATCGTTATGGTAACTTATGAAATCGTTACAACAAGCAAGTCGTTGCGAGTTCTAAAGAAGTCGTTATGGTAACTTATGAAATCGTTACAACAAGCAAGTCGTTGCGCTTTCTAAAGAAATCGTTGCGATAACTTATAGAGTCGTTATGACAGGCAAGTCGTTACGAGTTTCTAAAGAAATCGTTACGGTAACTTATAGAGTCGTTGTGACGAGCAAGTCGTTACGGGCTCTAAAGAAATCGTTGCGACAACTTATAGAGTCGTTGCGACAGGCAAGTCGTTACGAGCTCTAAAGAAATCGTTACAGTAACTTATAGAATCGTTACAACAAGCAAGTCGTTGCGAGTTCTAAAGAAATCGTTATGGTAACTTATAGAGTCGTTGTGACGAGCAAGTCGTTACGAGCTCTAAGGAAATCATTACGGTAACTTATAGAGTCGTTGTGACATCGACTTGTTTGAAATAACATGATTTTTCAGTCTTATAAGGAAATCGTTGCGATCACTTATAGAATCGTTACGGCATCGATTTGTTTGAAACAACATGACTTTTCAGCCAGAAAGGAAATCGTTATGATAATTCTATTGAAATCGATATGCTTATAAAGAAATCGTTATGGCCTTCAATAGAAGTCGATATGGACTTAGAGAAATATCATGTTGAAAAGATTAAGGCTTCAGAGAAGTAATGCATACCTTTATTGGCTTGTTTGACCTTGGTATTTTTTCTGTGCTTAAGACTTATGAAATATTCATTAGATATAATTGATAAACTTTTGTTTGGTTTTGTTAATCATCAAAATATATATGTAATTAATTAAAATTACATGGGGACAGACTGGTCATCAATCTCCCCCTTTTTGGTGATGACAAAACTGAACAATAAGTATGGATGAAAAAATGCATATAGATGTTTCAGACATAAGTTTTTCTCCCCCTTTTTGTCATTAAGCAAAAAGAAAAAAGGAGTAATCTTTGACAAAGACAGGATAAGTAGTATATGAAGACAAGAGAAGTGAATTTTATTATTGTTCTTGAGGTCGAAGAGAAGGATCAAGATAGAAGGCAGGAGACAACAAGGAGGCAAACTGTCGGATGACAGGAAGTGCCAATCTTTCCTGCTCTTCAAAATGTGTTTGAAAAGCTCCAATCTCAATGTTATAGGAGGGTCCCATAGTGGGGGCCATCCGCTTGAGATGAAGGTTCCACTGCTCAGAAATAAAGTCCCCATATTTATCCAAACCTAGGGCTATTTTGAAAGTGGAGAAGGACCCAAAGCTGGCAAAGAGGAGAAACTTGTCCATCTTGATAGGATAGAAGATCTGATGAGACCGGAGCTCCTTCGTCAAATCACAAAAATCTTGAATCTCTCAAGCCAGATTGCGAATGTATTTCTGATGAGGTGACGGGAATTGGCGTCCAGAAAGTCACCAGGTGACAGAGGAGGTAGATTTGCTTGTGCCTGGGAGGCATTCAGATCAGACAGCTGTTGAGCAGACAAAGGATAGTGCTTGAGCCACTCATCAGAGGTCAGCTTTTCACATTCTGAGAGAATGGGAGCGAGGATATCAGCTGAAATCTGCCCTTCAAGATAGTGTTTGAACACAAATCTTTGGAAAGAAAGATCATAGCCTTCATAGACATGCAACCTGGCCATGACTCTAGCAGCTCTCTCAAAGACAAGTGTACCAACCGAGGAATCCATGATCAAGGAGTGGAGCGGTGGAAGGAACATGATGTCTGGGAACTTCAAGGTAGCAAAGTCTACCTGAAGAGGTTCACAATGAGTGGACTGCAAAGCTGTGATGGCTGCATGAAACTGCCCCAACTGAGGTTCATCCAAGCTGTTGATATAGCAGTAATTGCAGAACGTTTGATACTGCCTGATGAACTTGATTTCTTTCTGAATGAAAGGTCCAAACAGGTTCTTGTGATGGATCTGGAACCATTCATACAAAGGGAGAGGGGCTTCCCTGGGAGGATATCTGGCAGCTTGCACTCTCTTAAATTGGGAGTACAAAGCACTATTGATCCGTGCCCACTGCTCTTCAGATTTGGCTTCAGTCACAGAAAAGATTTTTGACTGTTGAGCCTTTGAAAGAGAAGTGTAAGGGAAAATGGTAGTCAGATGGTTGGAAAGATTTTGGAAAGGTAAACCAAAAATATGAGCAAGAACCACTTTTTGAAGGTATTCCTCATAAAGGGGTTTGTGCTTATTTGCAATGGCTAGGGAAAACCACAGAGGTGGATAGCAAGGATCTGAGGAGACAGGAAGGGTGGAAGTAAGTCTCCTTCGTTTGGAGATAGGGTTGGAAATACCAGTCCTGTGAGAGTGAGTTCCAGTGGCTAGGACAGATTTGAGAATTGTTTTTTCAAATTCATCCTTGATGCCATGGATCTCAGGTTGGGTGAGTTGGGCACCTTCAGGAATGAGAGTGATGAAAGATGGAGGTGCTGGTGGGTGAATCAAAGAGTCAGGAGTGATGATAGAAGGATCATTGGGTCTTGAGGAGGAGGGACCAGATGAGGAAGCTCCAGCTAAAGAAGATCCGGGAGGAACTTCAACAGTGGAGGAAGGTAAAGGAGTGGTGGAAGAAGTGAAAGGAGTGGGAGAGGAGATTTGTCGTGAACGTGGCCGTTTAGGAACAAGAGGTGCTGGAGGAGCTGTGGATGAGGTGGGTGGAGAAGGAGGGGCTAGAGTAGGAAGAGTGGAAGGCTCGGGAACAACAGCCTGTGCTTCTCCAACTGCTGCCGAAATCTCCAGGGGTGACAGACCCTCAGCCTGTACTGCTGGCCCTTGATCCTCAGAGGGTACTCCATCTGCCATTGAAACAGCCACATGAGACTCCTCTTCAAGATTCTGCCCAGATGGCCCTGCATTCTCATCAGATGGTCCGGGTTCTTCTGCTTGCTGCTGAGTCTGAACTTGGACTGGCACACAGTCTTCTTCTGCGATTACTGGCCCTGATGAACTGAGAACAGCTTCTGAAACATTTTGAGTGCCATGAGGTGGAGAACTTACTGCCTTCAGAATCTCAAAAGTGTTACCTTCATGCTGCTCATTTCCTTGTTAAACCATTTCAAAGAGTGTTTTACCTGTGATACATCATTGGAAGTAGAGTCCTGGCGAACAATGATAGAGCTTACATCTGATTGGACTGAGGATAAGAGTGCATTTTGTGTTGGCCCTTTTGGTACGGCAGCAAGCTAACCTAGAGGGGGGGTGAATAGGTTTTTTCGAAATCTGAAATAGAAACTTAAACACAGAAATTAACACTTGAAGGTTTGGTTAGTTTAGTGTGATAAAGAGTAGTAGTGCGGAAGCAAATAAACAATCAGACAAAAGACACAAGGAATTTATCCTGGTTCGGCCCTTCCCACATGGAAGTCCTACGTCCAGTCCCCAAGCAACCTCTTGGGATTTCACTAACCAAGGGTACAGTCCCCCTTAAGGACACTACAACACCCAGCACCCCAGCTGGTCTTCTTCTCTTTCCCGGGCAAGAAGGCAACCCACTTCTCTTACAGGTAAAGAAGCCAACCTCCTGGTACAAACCCCAGTGCGGTTCTGCTAGACACAAACTCCTAGCTAGGTTCTACACTGTATACAGTCCTACAGTTGGACAGAAGTCTTTCTTAGAAAAGAAAGAACAAAGCTGAGAGTTGGAACAAATGAAACCAACTAAAAGAACTCTCAGCAAAAAACTCTCTCCCCAGATTACAAAGATGCACACAGAGAGAGTGAAGAGAGGAGAAGGAGCTTGAAGCTTGAGGACTTCAGATGCTTGAACACTTCTTCTTGGGCTCAGGCTCTTTCTCTCTTTTCCTTTGAGTGTATGTGGAGTTGAGGTTCTTCCCGGATGTACACTCTTGAAAAATCTTCAGGAAAAAGCTCTCCTCAGTTCTTCAGCAATGCTTCATCTTTTATATGAGCAGATTTGAATAAATCCGTTGGAGTTCTAGCCGTTGCTCATCTTCTCTTTCTTCTGATAATTTGTGGTCTACGAGGTCTGCAAGCATAGAAAAAAGTGTTTAGATAAAAGAGTGTTTCTGTCAAAAAAGGCTCATACCTCTATATTTCCTATTGCCACCCAGAAGTGGTAAGTAATCTCTCTTTTGTTGGCAGGAGAGAAGAGATCTAGAAAGATAAGCAAAAAGATCTCCTGTCAGAAAGATAGAGGATTACGCAAATCAAGAATATTGACTTTTTCACTAGATGCCAAAAGGCACTTTGAAATATAAAGGAAATCTATGTTTTTACAAAGAAGTCCATGTTTTACAAAGGAATCCATGTTTTACAAAGGAATCCATGTTTCACTTATCAAATCCTTATGAGAGTTACAAAGGAATCCATGTTTTACAAAGGAATCTATGTTTTTACAAAGGAATCCATGTTTTACAAAGGAATCCATGTTTCACTTATCAAATCCTTATGAGAGTTACAAAAGAATCCATGTTTTACAAAGGAATCCATGTTTTTACAAAGGAATCCATGTGAGAGCGAATCCTTATGAGAGTCACTTATCGAATCCTTATGAGAGTGAATCGTTATGAGAGCGAATCGTTATGAGAGTCACTTATCAAATCCTTATGAGAGCGAATCCTTATGAGAGTGAATCGTTATGAGAGTCACTTATCGAATCCTTATGAGAGCGAATCCTTATGAGAGCAATCCTTATGAGAGCAAATCATTATGAGAGCGAATCCTTATGAGAGCGAATCGTTACGAGAGCGAATCCTTATGAGAGCGAATCGTTATGAGAGCGAATCCTTATGAGAGCGAATCCTTATGGCAGTGAATCCTTATGAATCCTTATGGCACTTTGAACTAAATCGATGTATATTGAATATACATCGATTTATCGTTTTAGTGCAAATCACATGGCAATAATGTCATAAATTTATATTTATTAGAAAATCATGATATTTAATTTATTATTAGAAAAATCATGGTATTAAATATTTTTAATATTCAATTAATCACATAAATTTATATTTATTAAGAAAAACATGATATTAAATATTTTTAATAATAATTAATTAAACATATATTTTGTTATCACCAAAATAAAAGGGTAAAATATAGAGTAGTTCAACATTTTGTGCTTCCAATCTTTTCAGAATAGCCTTCAATTTCAGCTTCTGTGATGTCCTTCGCCTTCTGTGAGCAATCTTTTTGCCTTTCCTCTCAGCTGTATCCTGATGAGTTGTGGTCTGTTCTTCATGAACAAGGGCATCTGTTGAATGCACCCCTTGAGATGTAGAGAGGTCCTCAGTCTCTTGCTCCCCCTGAATGGGAGCATCTTCCATGATCCTGTCTTGCTCCCCCTGAATGGGAGCATCTACAAAAACTGCACCTTCCACTGGTTCTTCTGCTTGAGCTACTGAAGGTTGTGATTCTGCTTGTACTGCTGCTGCCAATTCAGATGATGCTGCAAGTTCTGATGGTTCATCATTTGCTACTGATGCTGCTCCTGCTGGCTCTGTTGAGGCTTCGGGCACATCTTCTTGAACTTCTGGGACATCGTCAATAATGGCCTCTCCTTCTGCTACAGAGGTTTTAGACCAAATTCCATTGACCAATGAAAAGCCACTTTTTCTCAGGTTCCTGGACCTAATATCTTGGCCCATGTTCTCTACTACCGCCCCAGACAAATCAACACCGAAGTGTTTGAATATCTTTGTAAGCAAGTGGGCATAAGGCAATGACACATTAAGCTTACTCCTGGTATCCCAGATCTGGTCACGAGCAAATTTCATTCGTTCAAACATCACTTCGGCCATGTTAATCTCCTTGTTTTGAATGGCCCAAAACATTACATCTGAATCAGCCTTGGTGCAGGTTGAGAATGTTGCACTTCTAGGAACTAAGATTTGGCAAACTATGAAATGAAGGAGGCGGTTGAAAGCATTGAACTGATTAATGTCTAATTTGCCATCCCTCGGTCTGAACTCCGGTCCTACAATACCAAGACCTTTAGCTTGGGCGTCCACAGTGTGAACCCCACTGTGCCCTGAAGTCTTCACCCCAAATAACCGGTGCAATAGGTCATAATCTATCTTAATCAGAGTTCCCTTAACAGATGAAACTAGGGACCCGTCTGCCTCTGCTTTCAAATAGACAAAAAAGGCCTTCATGAGGTCTGGATAACTTACCTCTGAGAAGGTGGTGATTCCCAACCACTGCATCTTGCTCAATGCTGCTGCTACGCTGTGCATACCATTCTTTTCAAGATCTTCTATGTCCACTGCCTTGTTTCCACAGACCTTAGTTTTCACAAAGGTGAACCTCTCCTGCTGCTCAGGAGTGAGGAACTCAGCGCCGTAGCCCCCAAGACTTCCAGCGACGACGGATGCGGCCATGAAATCAGGTGAAGAAGGTTTCTGGAGGATTGAGATGAGGGAAGGAGTGAAAACCCTCAAGAGATCTTTCACGGGAATGGGAGCAAATTTTCAAAGGGTCGAGAGTCGTTGTTGAAGAGGTTAGGGTATCGGCTCGCACAAGCAGATAAAGAGGGAAAGGGTTGAAGACGGGAGATGAATCGTTATCACATTTAATTTTTTGGAATAAATAATGGGGTGGAATGTGAGGCGCCAAAAGGCGGAGGAAAACGACAAAAAGGTGTTGACTATTCAGACCGACTTCAATGAAAGAGCGGTTACAAGGGGTAATTTGAATTTCTTTCGCTTAAAAACATGGAGGAAAACAACTTAAATCTAAAAATTAATGTGCCAGTTGCAAGCAAACTTTTATCACAAATTGCACATGCCTAATTCCCTTCTGAGAGATGTGAATCTCTCTTCAGGTAAGGCTTTTGTGAAAATGTCTGCTAATTGGCCATTTGTATCAATAAAGGATATTTCAATATTTCCATTTACAACATGATCACGAATAAAATGATATCTAACCTCAATATGTTTGGTCCTTGAGTGCTGAACTGGATTCTTGGTGAGATTAATGGCACTGGTGTCGTCACACAGCAGTGGGATTGATTTGATACTTAATCCAAAGTCTTCAAGTTGTTGCTTTATCCATAGGAGTTGTGTACAGCAACTTCCAGCAGCTACATATTCAGCTTCAGCTGTTGATAGTGCCACTGAGTTTTGTTTCTTTGAAGACCATGATATCAAGCATCCTGCAAGAAATTGGCAACAACCACTGGTGCTTTTTCTATCTATCTTGCATCCAGCATAGTCAGCATCTGAGTATCCTATTAAATCGATTTCGCAAGATTTTGGATACCACTGACCTAAGTCATGAGTTCTAGCTAAATATCTAAATATTCTTTTCACCGAAATTAAATGTGATTCTTTAGGATCAGCTTGATATCTAGCACACATGCATACACTAAATAGTATATCTGGTCTACTAGCTGTTAAATAAAGTAGTGAACCAATCATACCTCTGTAGATCTTTTGATCTACTTTCTTACCATCTTTGTCACTGTCCATCCTTGTTGATGTGCTCATCGGTGTTGACAGTGGCTTGGTATTTTCGAATCCAAATTTCTTTAAGAGTTCTTTTGTGTACTTTGCTTGACGGATGTGAGTTCCTTCCTTTCCTTATTTGATTTGTAATCCAAGGAAGTAATTAAGTTCTCCCATCATGCTCATTTCAAATTCTCCCTGCATCAACTTTTCAAAGTACTTGCAAAGGGATTCATCAGTAGACCCAAAGATAATATCATCTACATAAATTTGGACTAATAGAATGTGTTTGACCTTTGACTTTATGAAAAGGGTACTATCTACTTGACCTCTACTGAAACCATGGTTTAAAAGAAAAGAGCTAAGCCTTTCATACCAGGCTCTAGGTGCCTGTTTTAAACCATATAACGCCTTATGAAGTTTGAAAACATGATTGGGAAATTCTGTGTCATCAAAACCCGGAGGTTGTTCCACATAAACTTCCTCTTTTATAAAACCATTTAAAAATGCAGATTTAACATCCATTTGAAATAATGTCAAGTTTAAAGCTGATGCATATGCTAGTAATATCCTAATAGCCTCAAGTCTAGCTACAGGTGCATAGGTTTCATCGAAATCTATGCCTTCCTCTTGAGAATAGCCTTGAGCTACCAATCTGGCCTTGTTTCTTAAGATTGCACCAGTTTCATCTAGTTTATTTCTGAACACCCATTTGGTGCCAATGACTGGATGGTCTGATGGTCTAGGAACAAGTGACCATACTTGGTTTCTCTTGAATTGATTTAATTCATCTTGCATGGCTACTATCCAAGATTCATCAGAAAGAGCTTCATTGACTGTCCTAGGCTCTATTTGAGAAACAAAAGCTAGGTAATCACAAGGAATAACATTACCTCTTGTTCTTACCCCTATGGATGGATCACCAATAATATTCTCAAGTGGGTGATCTTTCTTGTATCTCCACTCCTTTGGAAGATTTTTATGAGTAACTTCTTCTTGTTGCAATTTTTCCAGAGGTGGATCATCCTTGTCCTTAATTGATGTATCTTTTAGTTTCTTGGACAGTTCATTTGCATCATCATTGTCACTATCTACTTCCTTTCTCAAGGAAGGGTTAGTTTTATCAAAAATAATATGTACAGACTGCTCAATCAATAAAGTACGTTTGTTAAATACTCTATAGCCTTTGGGTTTAGAGGTGTACCCCATAAAGATGCCTTCATCTGATTTGGCATCCAACTTACCAATGTCCCTTTTTCCATTGTTGTGAATGAAGCAAGGACATCCAAAAGTCCTGAAGTGGCTGATCTTTGGCTTCTTCCCTTTGAATAGTTCATATGCAGTCTTCTTCAGGATTGGCCTGATCATTACTCAGTTGATAATGTAGCTTGCTGTGTTGACTGCTTCAGCCCAAAAAATATCTTGGCAGATCATATTCTGAGAGCATAGTTCTTGCCATATCCAATAGGGTTCTGTTCTTTCTCTCAGCAATACCATTTTGTTGTGGTGTCCTTGGTGCTGAGAAATTATGCTCAATTCCCTGATCATCATAGAATCTAGCAAACTTTTCATTTTGAAATTCACCACCATGATCTGATCGGATAGACACAATGCTGAACTTCTGATCTTTCTGGACTTTCTTACTGAACCTGACGAATTTTTCAAAGGTGTCATCTTTATGCTCTAGGAATGATACCCATGTGAATCTTGAGTAGTTATCAACTATGACAAATCCAAAATTCTTTCCTCCAAGACTAGTAGTCATCACCATCGTCTTTGACTTGAAGGAGCCTTTGGTGTGCTTTCCCTTAGCACAAGGTTTACATACACCATCCAATTTTGTACTAACCTTAGGTAGACCTTCCATAAGATTCTTCTTCAGCAGTTTTCTCATGCCATCTATGCTGCAATGTCCAAGTCGTCTGTGCCATAATTCTATAGACTTGTCTTTACTTGCTGTTAAACAAACATTTTGCTCTTTGAGTTCTTTAAGGTAGAGCACATACATATTCTTTTCTCTATTTGCTTCAAAGATGACTGCTCCATCCTTTACTATGCTGCACTTTGACTCCTGAAACTTGATTTGATGGCCTCTATCACACAGCTGGCTGATGCTAATGAGATTGTGCTTCAATCCCTTGACTAATAACACATCTTCTATGACTGTTTTTTCTTTGTTATTCATAGAGCCACTGCCTATCAATGTTCCTTTCCCATTATCTCCATAAGTGACTGTTCCTTCTTCAGCTTGGAGATGAGAAAATAACTTCTGGTTTCCTGACATGTGTCTTGAGCACCCACCATCCAAATACCATTTGAATGCTCGAGAGATGTCCTGAAATAAAAACATCAAGTTTTAGGTACCCAAATTCTTTTGGGTCCTGATGGGTTAGTATCATTGATTTTGCATTTTATTATCCATTTCTTATGTCTTGTTGGGCATGTAGTTATGATATGTCCTAACTTGTTGCAGTGACTACAGCAAGATAATTTAGTTACTTTTTCTATATATTTGAAATTAGTTTTGTATGCTATATCTTGTTCAGGTACAAATTTTGGTGTTGGATATGTTTTAGGATGAACTATGGTTTCTTCATTATCTGGGGGTGTATATCCTAATCCACTTTTCTTCTTACCTGATCTTCTAGCACCTTTTAATATGAGGGAGTTTTTACCATTGGTGAATTTTTCTAATGTGCTAGATAATTTATCATTTTCTTCATTTAAGTTTTTAATTTATTTTCTTAATTCATCTACACTTTCCTGTTTTTCCAATTTTATTATTTGTTTATTTTTATCTTTTAAATCTTCACAGAGTAATTCATTTCTTCTTTTAAGTTCGATTGTTTGTTTTTCTAATTCTTCAATTTCTGTCTTTAAATCAGAATTAGTGTTTTCTAAACAGGTATTATTTTTGTTACTTGCTTTTAAGAGTTTAGTTACTTCTTTGTACTTATTATACAATTCATTAAATGTTTCCTCTAAGTTATCTGAATCAGAATCATTACATGAATCGAAGGAGGAGTCAGAGGTTACCTTTTCATCAACATTTGCCATGAAGGCCAAGTTGGCTTCTTCTTCATCGCTGCATGAGCTTGACTCACTGTCTGAGTCACTACTGTTCTCCCATGCTGCTGCCATTGCATTCTTCTTATACTTTCTGAACTTCTTGGAGCTCTCCTTCTTTTTGAATTCTGGTTTCTTAAATTTTGGACAATCAGCTTTGATGTGTCCAGACTTTTTACATTCGTAGCAGATGGTTTCTCCTTTCTTCATTTCTTTACCATCTGATCTTTTCAGATCCTTGTTTTTCTTGAAGTGCCTTCTGCCAGATTGAAACTTTTTCTTCTTGGCCAAGATCCGTTGCAATCTCCTAGAGAGCATTGCTTCTTCATTTTCACTGTCCTCATCACTTTCACTTTCATTTGAGCTGGCTTCTGGTGAATCTTCTTCTGCTTTCAAAGCATTGGAGTGCTTCTTTCTGCTGGATGACTCTCCTAGCCTTTCCATGTTGATCTCATGGCCCATGAGAGACCCAATGAGCTTCTCTACTGACATTCTCTTCAGGTCATTAGCTTCTTCTATAGCTGTGACCTTGGTGTCCACGAGGATGGCAAGGATCTAAGAATTTTCCTTACCATATCTGCAATCTCATAAGTCTTCCCTAGAATGGCTAAACCATTGGTGATATCGGTGAATCGACTGAACATTTGAGTGATTGACTCACCTGACTGCATCTGAAATCTTTCATACTGAGTGACAACAATGTCGATTCTTGTCTCCTTTACTTTGTCTATACCTTCATAAGTAATCCTGAGCTTTTCCCACATTTCCATTGAGGAATTGCAGGCTGAAACTCGGTTGAATTCCTTCTTACTCAAAGCACAGCAAAGGATGCTCTTAGCTTTGTAATTCAAGGAAATTTTCTTCCTATCATCATCTGTCCATTGTGCTTTCTCATTTGTGACAACCAGGTCACCTTCTTCTACTATTGACCAAATTTGATAATCGTGGCCTTGTAGAAAATAGTCCATCTGGTCTTCCAGTAAGGATAGTCTTCACCATCAAAGAGAGGGGGTCGGTTGATAGACTGACCTTCAATGCTACCTTGGGCTTCCATGAATCTTTACTCTTCAGATCGTTGGATCCTTTCTTTGTCGAAGAGACTTGCTCTGATACCACTTGTTGCCCAGTTGACGAGCCCAGATGGGGGGTGAATGGGTCTTTAAAATTAATCTAGAAGATACCTGTAACTAAAAACATTCACACAAACATTCTTCGAAGTAGGTTAGTGACAGTTAGTTTAAATAACAAACACACAAAGAAGACAATCACACAACACAAGGTTTATCCTGGTTCGGACCTCCTTTCCTTAGGAGTCCTACGTCCAATCCCTGAGCAACAACTTAGGATTTCACTAACTAGGGTACAGTCCCCCTAAGGACGCTACAACACCCAGCTCATCTGGTCTTCCTTCACACCCGAAGGGAACAACACCCTGGATACCACACCAGGTCTTCCTTCACAACCGAAGGGAACAACACCCTGGATACCACCAGGTCTTCCTTCACACCCGAAGGGAACAACACAAAGAGAGTGAATGAAATTCAAGCCCCTAGATCAAGCTTTTGATAAGCAAGGATCTGAAGCAACTAGAACTGAGAGCAAAGAGATTTAAACAAGGCACACTCTCAGAACTATACAGGCTCTCTCAAGATTTTCACAAACTAGTGGAGAGCGAAAGAACAAAAGCTAAGTGGAATGAAGGTTCTTGGCTCTGGACTTTCTTCAGAAGAATTTGAATGCTTGAATGTGCGATGTCTACACTTTCTTCTGTTCTTCTGACTTGAATTTATATCTTCAATTTGAAATGTAGACGTTGAAGTGTCCGTTGTCTCTCTTTTGAGTAGTCGTTAGACTGAATGACATCTGGAGTCTTGGAAGCTTCCAGTCAACAGTCTTTTGATCACTTGAGCACGCAAAGAGATAGATCTTCAGAAATATCCGTTGGCTTCTATTTGTTTAACGTTGTACCATGAAGCTAGTTCAGAGGTCTGCACAAATGTCAATCTCAAATAGCAGACAGCTAAGTTGTCTCTGATGTCAGTCAACGTCAGTAGCAATAGACATGAAAATAGTAGTGCAAAATAGCTTAAGTCTAAAGGACGTAATCAGAGTAGACACGATATGGTCTGCATGCATGCAGAGATATGTTCAGATCTCATAAATGCAAAAGCGTCAGAGAGATGTCTACGTGGACTTTGACTAGTCAATGCTTTTAAGATGAATAAGATATCAAGATATGAAATCGATGACTATATGACTTATGAAATCGTTATGAGTCATAGAAAATCGTTATGTGACAGAAGATATATCATGAACACTTAATGAATCGTTGCACAAAGCAAATTGTTGTGTTTCTGAAGAAATCGATGTGAAATACTTAACAAATCATTATACAAAGCAAGTCGTTTGTGAATTCTAAAGAAATCGTTATGAATACTTATCAAGTCGTTATGAACTCTAAAGAAATCGTTATGGTAACTTATGAAATCATTACAACAAGCAAGTCGTTGCGAGTTCTAAAGAAGTCGTTATGGTAACTTATGAAATCGTTACAACAAGCAAGTCGTTGCGCTTTCTAAAGAAATCGTTGCGATAACTTATAGAGTCGTTATGACAGGCAAGTCGTTACGAGTTTCTAAAGAAATCGTTACGGTAACTTATAGAGTCGTTGTGACGAGCAAGTCGTTACGGGCTCTAAAGAAATCGTTGCGACAACTTATAGAGTCGTTGCGACAGGCAAGTCGTTACGAGCTCTAAAGAAATCGTTACGGTAACTTATAGAATCGTTACAACAAGCAAGTCGTTGTGAGTTCTAAAGAAATCGTTATGGTAACTTATAGAGTCGTTGTGACGAGCAAGTCGTTACGGGCTCTAAAGAAATCGTTACGGTAACTTATAGAGTCGTTGTGACATCGACTTGTTTGAAATAACATGACTTTTCAGTCTTATAAGGAAATCGTTGCGATCACTTATAGAATCGTTACGGCATCGATTTTTTTGAAACAACATGACTTTTCAGCCAGAAAGGAAATCGTTATGATAATTCTATTGAAATCGATATGCTTATAAAGAAATCGTTATGGCCTTCAATAGAAGTCGATATGGACTTAGAGAAATATCATGTTGAAAAGATTAAGGCTTCAGAGAAGTAATGCATACCTTTATTGGCTTGTTTGACCTTGGTATTTTTCCTGTGCTTAAGACTTATGAAATATTCATTAGATATAATTGATAAATTTTTTTGGTTTTGTTAATCATCAAAATATATATGTAATTAATTAAAATTACATGGGGACAGACTGGTCATCAGTTATGATTAATAACTTGACAGTACAATCAGATCTATTGAAACAAATTGGTGAACAACAAGATAATGACCCTATATTGATAGAAATCAAAGAGAAACTGAATTCCAGACCCGACTTCAATAAAGATGCACATGTAAATCTTCGGTTCCGGAACAAATTATGTGTACAGGATAGCCCAGAAATCAAGAAGCAAATATTAGATGAAGCTCATCGGTCACATTATACTATCCATCCAGGAGCTATCAAAATGTACCAAGATTTAAAGAAAAATTTCTAGTGGTGTAACATGAGGAAAGACATTGTGGATTTCATAGCTAGATGCTTAACATGTCAGAAAAATAAGACTGAGCACCAGAAACCCGTAGGAAAATTAAAACCCCTTGAGGTACCAGAGTGGAAATGGGACAGTGTTGGTATGGATTTTATTGTGGGATTACCCAGAACACGTAGTGGATACGATACAATATGGGTAATAATTGATTAACTTATAAAGTCAGCTCACTTCTTGGCTATTAAGACAAGATGGTCAGTTAATATATTAGCAGCTTGGTATTTGAAGGAAATTGTTCGGTTACATGGAATTCCAAAAGATATTATTTCTGATAGAGATGCAAGGTTCACTTCACATATTTGGAGAGAACTACAAGATGCGTTGGGAACCACGCTGAAGTTTAGTACTGCATTTCATCCTCAAACCGATGGACAAACGGAACGAGTAAATCAAATTATTGAGGACATGTGTCATGCCTGTGTTCTAGAATTTGGGAATGACTAGAGTAATCAATTAGCAATTATGGAGTTTGCTTATAACAATAGCTACCAGTCTACTATTCAAATGGCACCATTTGAAGCTTTATATGGTCGGCAATGTAGATCACCATTATGTTGGGTGGATTTAAAAGAATCACATATTCTTGGACCCGAAATGATCCAAGAAACGATGGAAATTATTAAGTTGGTGCAAGATCGAATGAAAGCCGCCCAAGACGACAGAAAAGTTATGCTGACGGACGAAGAAGATAACTGGAATTTCAACAAGGTGATCATGTGTTCCTTAAAGTATCACCCTGAATAGGAATCAAGAGGTTTGGTATCAAAGGAAAATTGAGTCCAAGATACATTGGACCATTTGAGATATTAAAAAGAGTTTGGGAGATGACATACCAGCTGGCGCTTCCACCTCAGCTATCCAATATATATGACATCTTTCATGTGTCAATGTTGAGGAAATATATTTACGATCCAGAGCATATTATCGAATATCAAAATTTGGAGGTACAAGAAAACTTGGCATATGAAGAAAGACCTGTGAAAATTCTTGACCGAAAGATCAAGCAGCTCCGGAACAAGGAGGTTCCATTATTGAAGATGCAGTGGAACAAGCGAGGACAAGAAGAAGCAACGTGGGAACTGGAAGATGCCATCAAAACTAAGTATCTGGAATTATTTACAGGTCAGTAGTTACATTCTTATTATTTGTTAAATTTGGTGGACCAAATTTTATTTAGTGGGGGAGAGTTGTAACGCCCCGAAAATTTTAATTGTTAGAAAATTTGAGTAATTTGATTTTTAAACATCACTACTATCATGAGATGTAATTAAATTTAATTTAGGATTAAATGGTGATAATAAATGTTATTCCAATGTCGTACTTAGAGGTGCGCGCTCCGACAGGGTGACACCGAAATTCTGTAAAGAAAATGAAATCTGAGAACACCATAATTTCCATAAAAATGTGCTGATATCAGAAATGTAAATATCTGGAATTGTTGACGCGCGGATTTCAAGATTAAGCCGACGTAACTATTTTCTGAGCAATTTTTACTGGTGAAAAATAAATTCTAAAAATTAAACTAAAATTACCATAATTTGTAAAACATTTGCATTAGCTTATGGTTGAAATTTCAACTTGATTGAACACCATTAGGACACCTAAACATGGCGTTAAATAGGTCAGCAGAATTACCACCCATTTACGGTAACTATTTTTGGGATTAATAGTTGCTTACGTAATATGGGCAACGTAAGAACATATCACTGGGAGTTAAACAACCTACACATTCTTACCCTATGTGTAAGACATGAAGCTTGCATGGTAAACGTGGCAATGGGTGGGTAAAAGAGGTTTTTACCTCAACACCTGTGTAGCCAACGTGTCGTGCATGCATGTGAGCTGGAGGGTTATAAAACCTCTCCTTTAACCACTGGGAGAAGCTTTTACTCTCCTAATCCTGCTCCTGCATGCTCTTGCTCTTGTTTCCTTCTATTGTCCTGCTGTTGCTGTTGGAGATGAGGGAGCTGTGGCAGCTGCTTGCCGTGGCTACTGCTACTACTTTACCTTGTGTGGATTGACACTTCTCCAATCGCACCTGTCGAAGCCACTGCCTTTGCAGTCTTTTCATTTCCTCTTCTTACTGTTGTTAACTTCTATTTTGAGGAGAAGAAGAACCTTCGTTCTCTTCTAAGTAGGTAGGAATCTCTCTTCTTTTCTCATCCTTGTCTCCAACCTTTGTAAAGAATTCATGACCACGTATATACTTGCCTTTAATCTTGTAGACCACCTTTAGAACTGTGTGTTCATTTCCTATAAACCTGTTTTAACATGTGTATTTGTAGAAGTCTTCCTATTGGATGTAAGCAAGTATTGTTTAGATGAGTTATATTTCTAGTACTTCGTTTTCTAAATTTTTGGCCGCCCCTGTGTAGGATGTGTTTCTCATGTTTTAGTTTATCCATCATGTAAAGTAGTATTTAGAGCTAAAAACAAATCCTTCTAGTTGTTGTTGTCCACATTTGGATTCATAGGAACCATTAAAAAAGTCTTTAGCGTGGTTATAGATCCATTTATGGAAGTTGATCTTGCGGCTGTCGACAGATGGGGATCACGTGTCGACAGGCCTCAAGCTTCCAGAACCCAAAATTTCAGAAAAAACAACAGCTGTCGACAAATAACCCTTCCTTGTCGACAGATGGACCTGACCTGTCGACAGCCAAACCAGGCCTGTCGACAAGTACTGTCCACACTCTAGAAATTGGTTCTGGAAGCTTGCACCTGTCAACAGCCACTTCCTGGCTGTCGACATACATTGTTTTGCCCAGCTTTCCAGCACCTTTCCTTCTTCAATCTCCTGTTGTTTCATTATACTACTAGCCTAGCAAGTTGTGTTCCTCATTCTTTTTTGTTTCTACCACATTAGCTCTAAGGGGGATCATACAATTACCTTCCATAAATTATTTGGGTTATCCTTGAAGTCTCCCAAGTACCATTAATTCCTAAATGATTGCAACCTTTTACTCTATAAGAGATCTTTGTTGCCCAGTTGACGAGCCCAGAGGGGGGGTGAATGGGTCTTTAAAAATTAATATAGAAGATACTTGTAACTCAAAACAATCACACAAACGTTCTTCAAAATAGATTAGTGACAGTTAGTTTAAATAACAATCACACGAAGAAGACAGTCACACAACACAAGGATTATCCTGGTTCAGACCTCCTTTTCTTAGGAGTCCTACGTCCAGTCCCTGAGCAACAACTCAGAATTTCACTAACTAGGGAACAGTCCCCCTAAGGACGCTACAACACCCAGCTCAGCTGGTCTTCCTTCACACACGAAGGGAACAACACCCTGAATACCACCAGGTCTTCCTTCACACCCGAAGGGAACAACACCCTGGATACCACCAGGTCTTCCTTCACACCCGAAGGGAATAACACAGAGAAGAATGAATGACTTTCAAGCCCCTAGATCAAGCTTTTGATAAGCAAGGATCTGAAGCAACTAGAACTGAGAGCAAAGAGATTTTAAACAAGTCACACTCTCAGAACTATACAGGCTCTCTCAAGATTTTCACAAACTAGTGGAGAGCAAAAGCTAAGTGGAATGACGGTTCTTGGCTCTGGACTTTCTTCAGAAGAATTTGAATGCTTGAATACGCGATACATCTTCTGTTCTTCTGACTTGAATTTATATAGTCAATTTGAAATGAAGACGTTGAAGTGTCCGTTGTCTCTCTTTTGAGTAGTCGTTAGACTGAATGACATCTAGAGTCTTGGAAGCTTCTAGTCACAGTCTTTTGATCACTTGAGCACGCAAAGAGATGAGATCTTCAAAAATATCCGTTGGCTTCTATTTTGTTTAACGTTGTACCATGAAGCTAGTTCAGAGGTCTGCACAAATGTCAATCTCAAATAGCAGACAGCTAAGCTGTCTCTGATGTCAGTCAACGTCAGTAGCCATAGACATGAAAATAGTAATGCCAAATAGCTTAAGTCTAAAAGACGTAATCAGAGTAGGCACGATAAAGGATGATATAGTCTGCATGCATGCAGAGATACGTTCAGATCTCATAAATGCAAAAGCGTCAGAGAGATGTTTACGTGGACTTTGACTAGTCAACGCTCTTAAAATGAATAAAATATCAAGATATGAAATCCATGGTTATATGACTTATGAAATCGTTATGAATACTAACAAGTCATTATAGAGAGCAAATCGTTATGAACACTTATCAAGTCGTTATGAACTCTAAAGAAATCGTTATGGTAACTTATGAAGTCGTTACAACAAGCAAGTCGTTGCGCTTTCTAAAGAAATCGTTGTGAATACTTATAGAATCGTTATGGCGAGCAAGTCATTGCGAGTTCTAAAGAAGTCGTTACGGTAACTTATGAAATCGTTACAACAAGCAAGTCGTTGCGCTTTCTAAAGAAATCGTTGCGATAACTTATAGAGTCGTTATGACAGTCAAGTCGTTGCGCTTTCTAAAGAAATTGTTATGAATACTTATAGAATCGTTACGGCGAGCAAGTCGTTATGGGTTCTAAGGAAATTGTTATGGTCACTTATAGAGTCGTTGCAACAGACAAGTCGTTACGAGCTCTAAAGAAATCGTTATGAATACTTATAGAGTCGTTGTGACGAGCAAGTCGTTACGGGCTCTAAAGAAATCGTTACGGTAACTTATAGAGTCGTTGTGACATCGACTTGTTTGAAACAACATGACATTTCAGTCTTATAAGGAAATCGTTGCGATCACTTATAGAATCGTTACGACATCGATTTGTTTGAAACAACATGACTTTTCAGACTTATAAAGAAATCGTTGCGATCACTTATAGAATCGTTACGACATCGATTTATTTGAAACAACATGACTTTTCAGTCTTATAAGGAAATCGTTGCGATCACTTATAGAATCGTTACGACATCGATTTGTTTGAAACAACATGACTTTTCAGTCTTATAAGGAAATCGTTATGTACTTCAACAGAAATCGATATGGACTTAGAGAAATATCATGTTGAAAAGATTAAAGCTTCAGAGAAGTAATGCATACCTTTATTGACTTGTTTGACCTTGGTATTTTTCCTGTACTTAAGACTTATGAAATATTCATTAGATATAATTGATAAACTCTTGTTTGGTTTTGTTAATCATCAAAATATGTATATATATGTAATTATTAAAATTGCATGGGGACAGACTGATCATCAATCTCCCCTTTTTGGTGTTGACAAAACTGAATAATAAGCATGGATAAAAGTATCTGAAATTTGTTGTAAAGAGATGATATGCTAAGTTTCTAAGCAAAATTTAAAATTTCAGACATGCTAAGTATTTTCTCCCCCTTTTTGTCATTAAGCAAAAAGATAAACTTCGACAAAGAAAGAAGAGAGAAAGAGAAATAGAGAATACACAGAAGGTCATGTCATTTACTGTGGAGGTACAGGTAAATAGAAGGCAGGAGACAACAGAGAGGCAAAATGGGAGATGGTTTCCCATGCTGAACTTCCTGCTCTTCAAAAAGATTTTAAAAACTCCAAAAGACACAGAGTAAGATGGTCCCATGGTGGAAGCCATCCGTTTGAGATGAAGATCTAGGTGCTAATAGAGAAGATCAGCATATGCATTCTTGTCCATGTTTATCTTGAGAAAACGACGAGTGCCAAAGCTGGCACAGGTGAGGAATTGGTCCATGGTGACAGGGTAGTGGTTGTGGTTATCTCTGAGAGCTTTGTGCATAGCCACATACACTTGTATCTTTCCTCCCAGACCTTGAAGGGGTCATCAACAAGATTAATGGAGTTCATATCTAGGAAGTGGCTGGAGAAATAGCTGGTTTGCCTTCCCTGGCCTGAGCTTCATTGAGTGCAAACAGCTGCTGAGCTGACAGGGGGTAGAACTTGGACCATTCAGAAGATGTGAGCCTTTCACATTCAGACAGAATAGGGGAGAGAACTTCAGCACTTACATGGCCCTGGTGATATTCCCTAAATAGGAATCTAGTAAAGGAAACCAGGTAGCCTTTCTGCACTTTAATTCTGCCCAAGACTCTGGCAAAACGCTCAAAGATGATGGATCCTATAGAGGATTCCATAACTAGAAAGTGAATTTGAGGAAGGGCTATCTCCTCAGGTATTTGAAGGGTAGCAAAATCTACCTAAATATCTGAAGATTGAGAGATATCTGGAGTCAAAGCTGAAATGGCCTTCCTGAACTGACAGAGCTGAACTTCTGGAAGTTTATGAATATATTTATAGTTGTTGAATAGCATGAAATGCCTGATCATTTTTATTTCCGATTGAATGTAGGGTGCCCAGAGTTCTTGGTGATACATCCTGAACCACTCAGATAGGGTCAAGGAGTGGTCCCTTGGAGGAAATCTAGCAGATTTGGCAAGAGTGAACTTCTTGAGAAGATCCTTGTGACCTTTGCCCCACTGCTCTTCAGATTTGGAGTGAGCAAGAGAGAAGATTTTGGACTTTTCGGATTTTGAAAGAGAAGTATAGGGTAGAATGGTGTTCAAATGATCTGTAAGGTTTTGAAAGGGAAGGTTGATGATGGTGGCAAAAACAACTTTGGAAAGGTATTCCCTATACAGTGGGTTATGTTTGTTGTCCACTGTGAGAGAAAACCACAAAGGTGGGTATTTGGGTTCAGAGGAAGAGGAAGAAGTAGAAGTAAGTTTCCTCTTCTTGGGGGCAGGACTAGAAGGATCTGCCCTGTGAATATGTTCTCCCACTTTCAACACAGACCTAAGGATCCCTTCCTCAAATTCATCCTTTATGTTTTCAATAAAAGGAGAGTTGAGTTGAGCCTGTTCAGGAATGATAGTGATGAAAGATGGTGGAGGAGTAGGATGAAGAAAAGAGTGTGAAGTAGTTTGGAGATCATCAGCTGGTCCAAGGGAGGGACCAGAAGAGGAGGAAGATGCTCCAGCTGAGGATGCTGGAGGGGCCTCAAGTATAGGAGAAGGAGAAGGAATGGTGGACTGAAATGGTGTAGGAGAAGAAATTGGTCTAGATTGAGACTTCTTGAATGTTTGAGGAGCAGGAGGTGCTGTAGGAGCTGATGGTGGAGTTGGAGGAATAGGTGTGTGAGAGGGGGAAGAGGGAGCTGGGGGCTTGGGTGCCAAGAACTCTTCTGCCTCTATCTGCACAGACTCACTCTCCAATGGCCCTGATGACCCTGATCCTTGCTCAGATGGCCCTGTTGGCCCTTCAACCTGATCAGCTGGCCCTGTTGGCTCTACCTCTTTTGGTGCTGTTGCTGCTTCTGGTGTTGCTGCTGCTTCTGGTGCTGCTTCTTGTGTTGCTGCTGCTTCTGGTGCTGCTTCTGGTGTTGCTGCTGCTTCTGGAGGAGGAGGAGCTTGAGCTCCAACTGCCTTGATGATATCTGAGAGCATGCCTTTCATGCTGCTCATTTCCTTGTTAAACCATTTCATAGCATTTCTGATTTGTCCCAATTCTTTGTTGGCTGAAGCTTGGCTCAGAAATATAGAGTTTACATTGACTGGAGAGTACATAATAGCTCACCTTGAACATTCACCTTTCAATCACTGGCTTCAAGTTTATGACAATTTTCTGCTTGACCTGCCTCTCAAACGGAGAATCAGCCAGGAGAGGAACTCCAGAGGCAACTTCTTTTCCTTTCTTCTTGCCTTCCTTTACTGGAGGAGGTTGATCATCATCTGAGCTCGAAGAGCTTGCAGTCTCCCCTTCTCTGTCATCCAAATTTGGAGAATCTCCATGCCTTTCATCCTGATCAACATCTGGAGTTGCGTCTACTGAACCTTCTTTTGATAGCTCCCCCTCAATAGGAGCATCTTCTTCATCTGATACTTGCTCCCCCTGAATGGGAGCAGATTCCATCACAGAGTCACCTTGGGTAGCTGGGTGCTCTACCTCTACTTGAACATCTTCCATTGGTTCATCAATGTGGCCTGATGCCACAGTCTCTTCTACAACTCTGCCACTTGTTTCTGGAGCACTTGAGATAAAAGGAATCGAATCAATGATGTCTACCAGAATAGATGCAACTACAGTTGAGGGAAGTGGGTCCTCAACTGGAATAATGTCCTCTGGGAGAAGATCCTCAATTCTCCTTTCTGCAAAAAATTGAATGATTCTTCTGGAAATCCTGAAGCTTCTACAGACGCTCTTTCTTCTTCTACTGCACTTTCAGACTGAACTTCTACAATGGAGGGGCCTGAAGATTCTGCTGCTCCAACTGCTGGAGCTGAAATTGACTCCACTGGCAATTCTGGAATCATATCCGCTGATCCCATCTCCTAATGAACAACTGAGGTGTCGTTAGTGATGGCTTCGCCTTCAGCAACTGAAGCCTTGAACCAGACACCACTTTCCACAGAGAAGCCACTCTTCTTCAGGTTCCTGGACCTGATTGCTTGGCCCATTTTCTCTACAACTGCCCCAGAAAGATCAACACCGAAGTGTTTGAAGATCTTGGTAAGTAGGTGGGCATAAGGCAGGGACACATTGAACTTACTCTTGGTGTCCCAAATCTGATCTCTTGCAAACTTCATTCTTTCCATTATCACTGCGGCCATATTTATCTCCTTATTCTGAATGGCCCAGTACATCATGTCCGAGTCGGCCTTTGTGCAAGATGAAAAAGTTGCACTTCTGGGAACTAAGATTTGACAGACAATAAAATGGAGAAGACGGTTGAAGGCGGATAGTTGATTTATATCGATCTTGCCGTCCCTCAGCTTGAATCCTGGCCCGATAATTCCCAAACCTTTCACTTGGGTGTCCACGGTGTGAACCCACTAAATCCGGAAGTCTTTACATTGAACAACATTTTCAGCAACTCAGGGTCTATCCTAATCATGGTTCCCTTTACTGAAGAAACTAGAGACCCATCTTCCTCTGTTCTCATACACACGAAGAAGGCTTTTACCAAGTCCGGATAACTGACCTCTGAAAAGGTGGAAATTTCTGTCCACTGCATCTGATTGATCAAATCTACTACGCTGCTCATTCCACTTTTCCTCAGATTAGCGACATCTACTTCTTTATTGCCACAGAGCTTTGTCTTCACAAAAGTAAATCTCTCCTGCTGCTCAGGAGTGAGGAACTCGGCGCTGTAGCCACCCAAACTGCCGGCGATAACTGGTGCGGCCATAGATTCAGGTGGGAAAGGCAACGGAGGGTGGAGACGGAAGGTGAGGAGAAGGAATCCTCAAGAAATTTTGCGGGAAGTAGGAGGAAGATTCAAATTTGCAGAGGATTGAGATGTGAGTTGTTAGGGCATCGGCTCAAGCGACAGGATAAAAGAGGGAAAAGGTAGACGATGAGATACGAATCGTTCTGTCATCGATTTTATGAATAAATTAATGCTACGTGGAAAGTGAGGCGCCAAACGGCGGTGGAAAACGACAAAAGGTTTTGACTATTCAAACGGACTTCAATGAGAGAGCGGTTACAACAATACAATTTGAATTTCTTTTGCTTATCGCCATGGAGGGAAAATTACTTTAATTCTAAAATTTAATGTGCCACTTGTAAGCAAACTTTTATCACAAATTGCACATGCCTAATTCCCTTCTAAGAGATGTAAATCTCTCTTCAGGTAAGGCTTTTGTGAAAATGTCTGCTAATTGGCCATTTGTATCAATAAAGGATATTTCAATATTTCCATTTGCAACATGATCACGAATAAAATGATATCTAACCTCAATATGTTTGGTCCTTGAGTGCTGGACTGGATTCTTGGTGAGATTAATGGCACTGGTGTTGTCACACAGCAACGGGATTGATTTGATATTTAATCCAAAGTCCTCAAGCTGTTGCTTTATCCATAAGAGTTGTGTGCAGCAACTTCCAGCAGCCACGTACTCAGCTTCAGCTGTAGAGAGTGCTACTGAATTTTGTTTCTTTGAGGACCAAGATATCAAACACCCTGCAAGGAACTGACAACCACCACTGGTGCTCTTTCTATCTAATTTGCATCCAGCATAGTCAGCATCAGAGTAACCTACTAGGCTAATTTCACAATGTTTTGGATACCATAGACCTAAGTCATGAGATCTTGCTAAATATCTAAATATTCTTTTCACAGAAATTAAATGTGATTCTTTAGGATCTGCCTGATATCTAGCACACATGCATACACTAAATAAAATATCAGGTCTACTAGCTGTTAAATAAAGGAGTGAACCTATCATACCTCTGTAGATCTTTTGGTCTACTTTCTTACCATCTTTGTCACTGTCCATTCTTGTTGATGTACTCATTGGTGTCGACAGTGGCTTGGTATTTTCGAATCCAAATTTCTTCAAGAGTTCTTTGTGTACTTTGCTTGACTGATGTGAATTCCTTCCTTTCCTTGTTTGATTTGAAGTCCAAGGAAATAGTTGAGTTCTCCCATCATACTCATTTCAAATTCTCCCTGCATTAACTTTTCAAAATACTTGCAAAGAGACTCATCAGTAGAACCAAAATGATATCATCTACATAGATTTGAACTAATAGGATGTGTTTGACTTTTGACTTTATAAAAAGAGTACTATCTACCTGACCTCTACTGAAACCATGATTTAGAAGAAAAGAGCTAAGCCTTTCATACCAGGCTCTAGGTGCTTGCTTTAAACCATATAATGCCTTGTGAAGTTTGAAAACATGATTAGGAAATTCTGTGTCATCAAAGCCCGGAGGTTGTTCCACATAAACTTCCTCTTTTATGAAACCATTTAAGAAGGCGGATTTAACATCCATTTGAAATAGTGTCAAGTTCAAAGCAGATGCATATGCAAGTAATATTCTAATGGCCTCAAGTCTAGCTACAGGTGCATAGGTTTCATCGAAATCTATGCCTTCCTCTTGAGAATAGCCTTGAGCTACCAATCTGGCCTTGTTTCTTAAGATTGCACCAGTTTCATCCAGTTTATTTCTGAACACCCATTTGGTGCCAATGACTGGATGGTCTGATGGTCTAGGAACAAGTGACCATACTTGGTTTCTCTTGAATTGATTTAATTCATCTTGCATGGCTACTATCCAAGATTCATCAGAAAGAGCTTCATTGACTGTCCTAGGCTCTATCTGAGAAACAAAAGCTAGGTAATCACAAGGAATAACATTACCTCTTGTTCTTACCCCTATGGATGGATCACCAATGATATTCTCAAGTGGGTGATCTTTCTTGTATCTCCACTCCTTTGGAAGGTTTTCATGAGTAACTTCTTCTTGTTGTAATTCTTCCAGAGGTGGATCATCCTTGTCCTCAATTGATGCATCTTTTAGTTTCTTGGATAGTTCTTCTGCATCATCATCGTCACTATCTACTTCCTTTCTCAAGGAAGGGTTAGTTTCATCAAAAAGAATGTGCACAGATTGTTCAATCAACAAGGTACGTTTATTAAATACTCTATAGCCTTTGGGTTTAGACGTGTACCCCATGAAGATGCCTTCATCTGATTTGGCATCCAACTTACCAATGTCCCTTTTTCCATTGTTGTGAATGAAGCAAGGGCACCCAAAAGTCCTGAAGTGGCTGATCTTTGGCTTCTTCCCTTTGAATAGTTCATATGCAGTCTTCTTCAGGATTGGCCTGATCATTACTCGGTTGATAATGTAGCTTGCTGTATTGACTGCTTCAGCCCAAAAGTATCTTGGCAGATCATATTCTGAGAGCATAGTTCTTGCCATATCCAATAGGGTTCTGTTCTTCCTCTCAGCAATGCCATTTTGTTGAGGTGTCCTTGGTGCTGAGAAATTATGCTCAATTCCCTGATCATCACAAAATCTAGCAAATTTTTCATTTTGAAATTCACCACCATGATCTGATCTGATAGACACAATGCTGAACTTCTGATCTTTCTGAACTTTCTTACTGAAGCTGACGAAACTTTCAAAAGTGTCATCTTTATGTTCTAGGAATGATACCCATGTGAATCTTGAGTAGTCATCAACTATGACAAATCCGAAATTCTTTCCTCCAAGACTGGTAGTCCTCATTGGCCCAAATAGATCCATATGAAGGAGCTCCAAGGGTTTTGAGGTGGTCACTATCGTCTTTGACTTGAAGGAGACTTTGGTGTGCTTTCCCTTAGCACAAGGTTACATACACCCTCCAATTTTGTACTAACCTTAGGTAGACCTTCCACAAGATTCTTCTTTAGCAATTTTCTCATGCCATCTATGCTGCAATGTCCAAGTCGTCTGTGCCATAATTCTGTGGATTTATCTTTATTTGCTGCCAGGCAAACATTTTGAACCTTGAGTTCTTCAAGATAGAGCACATACAAATTCTTTTCTCTATTAGCTTCAAAGATGACTGTTCCATCCTTCAGTATGCTGCACTTTGACTCTTGAAACTTGATCTGATGGCCTCTGTCGCACAGCTGGCTAATGCTGATGAGATTGTGCTTCAATCCCTTGACTAATAGCACATCTTCTATGACTATTTTTCCTTTGTTATTCACAGATCCACTGCCTATCACGGTTCCTTTCCCATTATCTCCATAAGTAACTGTTCCATCTTCAGCTTGGAGATGAGAGAACAACTTCTGGTTTCCTGTCATGTGTCTTGAGCACCCACTATCCAAATACCATTTGGATGCTCGAGGGTTAACCTGAAATAAAACATCAAGCTTTAGGTACCCAAATTCTTTTGGGTCCTGATTGGTTAGTATCATTAATTTTACCTTTTAATATCAATTTTTTATGTCTTGTTGGGTATGTAGTTATAATATGTCCTAACTTATTGCAGTGACTACAGCAGGATAACTTAGTCACTTTTTCTATGTATTTGAAATCAGCTTTGTATGCTACATCTTGTTCAGGTACAAATTTTGGTGTTGGATATGTTTTAGGATAGACTATGGTTTCTTCATTATCTGGGGGTGTATATCCTAACCCATTTTTCTTCTTACCTGATCTCCTAGCACCTTTTAATATTAGAGAGTTTTTACCATTAGTAAATTTTTCTAGTGTGCTTGATAGTTTATCATTTTCTTCATTTAAGCTTTTGATTTCTTTCCTTAATTCATCTGTACTTTCCTGTTTTTCTAGTTTAGTTATTTGTTCATTCTTAGCTTTTAGGTCTTCACATAACAGTTCATTTCTTCGTTTAAGTTCAGTTATTTGACTTTCTAATTGTTCATTTTCTGATTTTAGATCTGAGTTTGTATTTTCTATACAGACTATGTTTTTCTTACTTACTTTTAATAATTTGGTTACTTCTTTATATTTTTCATAAAGTTCGTTGAAAGCCTCTTCTAAACTATCGGAGTCTGAACCATTGCATGAATCAAAAGAGGAGTCAGAAGTTACCTTTTCTTCAGTATTTGCCATGAAGGCCAAGTGGGCTTTTTCTTCATCACTGCAGGAGCTTGACTCACTATCTGAGTCGCTACTGTTTTCCCATGCTGCTGCCATTGCTTTCTTTTTGTATTTTCTAAACTTCTTGGAACTGTCCTTCTTCCTGAACTCTGGCTTCTTTAACTTAGGACACTCAGTCTTAATGTGTCCTGGCTTCTTACATTCATAGCAGATGGGTTCTCCTTTCTTTATTTCTTTTCCGTCTGGCTTCTTGAATTCCTTATTCTTTTTGAAATACCTTCTACCAGATTGAGATTTCTTCTTTTTAGCCAAAATTCGCTGTAACTTTCTAGATAACATAGCTTCCTCATTCTCGCTGTCTGCATCACTTTCGCTTTCAGCTGAGCTTGCATCTGGTGAATCTTCTTCAGCTTTTAAGGCGTTGGAGTGCTTCTTTCTGCTAGAGGACTCTCCTAGCCTTTCCATATTGATCTCATGGGCCATGAGGGACCCAATGAGCTTTTCTACAGACATTCTCTTCAGGTCATTAGCTTCTTCTATTGCTGTGACTTTTGGAGTCCATGAGGACGGTAAGGATCTAAGTATCTTTCTTACCATATCTCCCATCTCATAGACTTTCCCCAGGCTAGCCAGTCCATTTGTGATGTCAGTGAACCGGCTGAACATTTGAGTTATGGACTCACTTGATTGCATCTGAAATCTTTCATATTGAGTGACAAGAATATCGATTCTTGTTTCCTTCACTTTGTCTGTGCCTTCATAAGTAATCCTGAGCTTTTCCCACATTTCCATTGAGGATTTGCAGGCTGAAACTCTGTTGAATTCCTTCTTACTTAGAGCACAGCATAGGATGCTCTTTGCTTTGCAATTCAGGGAAATCTTCTTCCTGTCATCATCTGTCCATTGTGCTTTCTCATTTGTGACTAACAGATCACCTTCTTCTACTATGGACCAAATTTGATAGTCGTGTCCTTGTAAAAAGTATTCCATTCTGGTCTTCCAGTAAGGATAATCTTCACCATCGAAGAGAGGGGGTCGGTTGACGGACTGACCTTCAAAGTTACCTTGGGCTGCCATGGATCTTTGCTCTTCAGATCGTTGGATCATTTCTTTGTCGAAGAGACTAGCTCTGATACCACTTGTTGCCCAGTTGACGAGCCCAGAGGGGGGGTGAATGGGTCTTTAAAAATTAATCTAGAAGATACCTGTAACTCAAAACAATCACACAAACGTTCTTCGAAATAGATTAGTGACAGTTAGTTTAAATAACAATCACACAAAGAAGACAGTCACACAACACAAGGATTATCCTGGTTTGGACCTCCTTTCTTAGGAGTCCTACGTCCAGTCCCTGAGCAACAACTCAGGATTTCACTAACTAGGGAACAGTCCCCCTAAGGACGCTACAACACCCAGCTCAGCTGGTCTTCCTTCACACACGAAGGGAACAACACCCTGGATACCACCAGGTCTTCCTTCACACTCGAAGGGAACAACACCCTGGATACCACCAGGTCTTCCTTCACACCCGAAGGGAATAACACAGAGAAGAATGAATGACTTTCAAGCCCCTAGATCAAGCTTTTGATAAGCAAGGATCTGAAGCAACTAGAACTGAGAGCAAAGAGATTTTAAACAAGTCACACTCTCAGAACTATACAGGCTCTCTCAAGATTTTCACAAACTAGTGGAGAGCAAAAGAGCAAAAGCTAAGTGGAATGACGGTTCTTGGCTCTGGACTTTCTTCATAAGAATTTGAATGCTTGAATACGCGATACATCTTCTGTTCTTCTGACTTGAATTTATATCTTCAATTTGAAATGAAGACGTTGAAGTGTCCGTTGTCTCTCTTTTGAGTAGTCGTTAGACTGAATGACATCTAGAGTCTTGGAAGCTTCCAGTCACAGTCTTTTGATCACTTGAGCACGCAAAGAGATGAGATCTTCAAAATATCCGTTGGCTTCTATTTTGTTTAACGTTGTACCATGAAGCTAGTTCAGAGGTCTGCACAAATGTCAATCTCAAATAGCAGACAGCTAAGCTGTCTCTGATGTCAGTCAACGTCAGTAGCCATAGACATGAAAATAGTAATGCCAAATAGCTTAAGTCTAAAAGACGTAATCAGAGTAGGCACGATAAAGGATGATATAGTCTGCATGCATGCAGAGATACGTTCAGATCTCATAAATGCAAAAGCGTCAGAGAGATGTCTACGTGGACTTTGACTAGTCAACGCTCTTAAGATGAATAAGATATCAAGATATGAAATCCATGGTTATATGACTTATGAAATCGTTATGAATACTAACAAGTCATTATAGAGAGCAAATCGTTATGAACACTTATCAAGTCGTTATGAACTCTAAAGAAATCGTTATGGTAACTTATGAAGTCGTTACAACAAGCAAGTCGTTGCGCTTTCTAAAGAAATCGTTGTGATAACTTATGAATCGTTACGGAGCAAGTCGTTGCGAGTTCTAAAGAAGTCGTTACGGTAACTTATGAAATCGTTACAGCAAGCAAGTCGTTGCGCTTTCTAAAGAAATCGTTGCGATAACTTATAGAGTCGTTATGACAGGCAAGTCGTTGCGCTTTCTAAAGAAATCGTTATGAATACTTATAGAATCGTTACGGCGAGCAAGTCGTTACGGGTTCTAAGGAAATCGTTATGGTCACTTATAGAGTCGTTGCGACATACAAGTCGTTACGAGCTCTAAAGAAATCGTTATGAATACTTATAGAGTCGTTGTGACGAGCAAGTCGTTACGGGCTCTAAAGAAATCGTTACGGTAACTTATAGAGTCGTTGTGACATCGACTTGTTTGAAAAAACATGACTTTTCAGACTTATAAGGAATCGTTATAATCGTGCTTTATAGAATCGTTACGACATCGATTTGTTTGAAACAACGTGACTTTTCAGTCTTATAAGGAAATCGTTGCGATCACTTATAGAATCATTACGACATCGATTTGTTTGAAACAACATGACTTTTCAGTCTTATAAGGAAATCGTTCGATCACTTATAGAATCGTTACGACATCGATTTGTTTGAAACATGACTTTTCAGTCTTATAAGGAAATCGTTTCAGTCTTATAAGAAAATCGTTATATGGACTTAACAGAAATCGATATGGACTTAGAGAAATATCATGTTGAAAAGATTAAAGCTTCAGAGAAGTAATGCATACCTTTATTGACTTGTTTGACCTTGGTATTTTTCCTGTACTAAGATTTATGAAATATTCATTAGATATAATTGATAAACTCTTGTTTGGTTTTGTTAATCATCAAAATATGTATATATATGTAATTAATTAAAATTGCATGGGGACAGACTGATCATCAATCTTGAGAACTTGTGCACCCCACTTGAATCTCTTACAAGAATGAGTTATGATGGCAATTTTATGGGTCCTTGGACTCATTTGAGATGTATGCCTGTGCAAATAAGGCTGGTCCAGTCTTGGAGGAGCACCGAATTCGTTTACTGGCCGTACGGAACGATTAAAGGATCTATGGATGTTTGGCATTGCATTAATACAAGTTGATTAGTCATCATGTTTTTATCATGATGAAAAGGGCCATTGAAAAGAGCTTGGTGTGTTTCTGCATTCTTGATTATGCAATCTTAATTTAGCATTCCTGTTTTACATTTGTTATCGGTTTGATAGATCATTCAGCATCCTTTATATCTAGCATTGCTAAAGTATAACTTCTTACTCTTGTCTTTGGTTAACTTAATTCTTTTGGGTTAGAAGAATTGATCCTACTGGGCTGTTGCTCAATAATCCTACATTTCAGGTGATCAAGATGAGGGTGATGCTTAAGGGGGAGTGTGCTGAGCGGGACTACCAGTCCTCAGGAATTCAACAACTTGTTTTTCTTTAGTAATGTGGTTATGAGTTGTAAATAAGTTTTCTTTTCATTGCTCCTCTTATAGACTGTATAGAGGAGTATTATGTAATGACGCTTCCGCTATAACGATGTTAGACGAGAATAACATGAGTTCTATTTTTTTACCTATTTTCTATCATTTCCAATTAATGAACGTTTAATTATAACATGACAACACAGCCACAAAGGTGTCACTTCGGTCACTGAACGCAGCGAGGTAACCTGTCGCGTTCCCCACCAGAAGGTCCTAAAGGTAAACCTGCCCTAGGGCACACGCCGACACACCAATCGGGGCCACGGAAACACCCGAGACAACACGAGTACTATCACGGCCCCCAAGGCTGTCATGGTACCATCGCGATGGGGAAAGGCACCGTGGAAGCAACCCTGTCACGATGCGGCAAAGCGTCGCGACAGCAAACCCTGTTGTGATAGGAAAATGCGTCGCGACAGCGATCCTTACCGCGACTGGAAAATGCGTCGCAATAAGGTCGTGCCCGACCGGGCAGATGCCTCTTCTGATGTCTCGATGCACACCGCAGTCGCAACACCAGCAGAGAGGCAGACCCATGGGATGCTCCATCCCGGGGCCACCCATAAGTCACACACACCACCACACAAGGGAGGGGAGCATGGAGAAGCTATCTAAACTAACTAGAAAGCACGAGAAGCTCCAAATCACCCGAATAGAGAAGGGCACAAGCATCCATACCTTAAACGAAGAACGAATCCATAAGGTCCCTTCACGTCGGATTAGCCACCTCCTCCTCGCTCCATGCAAGCTCCGCGATGCCGGGAACACGAGCACAATCCTCCTACTCGCCTGAAACACACAAAGGGGAGAGAGGGAGGTGGAGCATCGCCGGAAGAGGAGGAGAAGAGAGGGGAAGGAGGGAAAGGGAGAAGGGGTCGTCGGCCAAGGCCTTAAGCCTTCGGCACCCAAGACGTGACGGGGCGACACATTGCGTTAAGGACCTTAACGTGACAGGTCAATGCACCGTGACAAGAACGCGTCCCCCAGGAACGCCGCGGCAATGCGACAAGTCATACTGACACGCCTGCCACCCTGACAGGCGTCAGACGCCCGAAGCGACAAAACACTATCGCGACCCATTGACCGGGCGCTTTATGAAGACGCGATGGAGAAGCAAGGTGCGACAAGAACACGACACAACTGGTCGCGACAAGGATGACTGTCACATCGAACACCCATGACGTGAGACTAATGCGTCTCCCAACTTGGACGTGTTAGTGGCCAGTTATCTAAGACACCGTATGAAAATCCGGGAAGCCGGGTCTTATAGAAATATTTTCTCCAACTTGCATACGATGGTGACCACATTCTGTTCGATAGTTTGCACATCCTCAAGCCTGAGTTCTGATGCACATAGAATCGTGAAAAATCGACTCAGCTCAGACAATGCTCCCCATAGAGGCTTTGGCAACATGTCACGAAATGTAATAGGTAGCAACCTTTGCATGAGCACATGGCAGTCCTGACTCTTCATTCCATATATTTTTCCCTCACTGACGTTGACACAACGAGCAATATTAGACACATAACTGTCAGGAAATCTCAATGTTTCAGCCACTGACACACTTCTTTTACTTGTCCTCCTCCAAGCACATAAACTGCTTTCGGTTTAATTGATTTCCCATTTACTTCAACAAGTTCTAACTCTAGACGTTTACAAAGCATGGACAAGTCCAAAGGTGCATTCCCGTTGTCCTTTGTTCTACCTTTTTTGTCTATAACAGTGTTGAACACATTTTCAAAGACATTTTTCTCGATATGCATCACGTCTAGATTATGCCGCACAAGAAGAGTTGACCAATAAGGTAGCTCATAGAAAATGCTTCTCTTCACCCAATTGTGCTCCTTCCCAAAACCTGAAAGGTGTCGTATACTGCCCATCAGTTGTGTGATATCCGGAAAATTTTCTACACGTGCTGCCATATGATGACCGGACAACCTCTTGAATATAACTTCATCTGTTCCACTCTGTTCTTTAGGAATGCATCTTTTTGTCTTCTGAAAGGGTGATCAGCTGTTAAAAACTAGCGATGGCAATCAAACCAGCACTACTTCCCACCATGTTTAAGTACAAATGATTTGGTATTATCCATACAGTAAGGACATGCTAGCCTCACATGTGTGCTCCAACTAGATAGCATTCCATATGCAGGAAAATCACTTATCGTCCACATCAATGCTGCCCTCATGGTGAAATTTTGCTTTCTAGATGCATCATAAGTATTGACCCCCTCAGTCCATAATAATTTCAATTCATCAATCAATGGTCTGAGATAGATGTCTATATTTTTTTTAGGACTTTTAAGACTAGGAATCAATAAAGATAGGAACAAATTCTCTCGCTTCATGCACATGCTCGGAGGAAGGTTGTATGGTGTCACGAACACTAGCCAACTGGAGTAGGAAGCCACTGAACCTCCAAATGGATTGAATCCGTCAGTGTATAAACCAAGCCTCACATTACATGACTCCTTTGAGAAGATAGGATGAGCATGGTTGAAATGAGTCTAAGCTTCGCCATCTGTAGGATGACTCATAATATCCTCGTCACGACGTACTCTTTCTATGTGCCACCTCATATGTTGAACTGTCTTTGAAGACATATACATCCGCTGCAATCTGGGTGTAAGGGAAAAATATCGGAATGACGTATAAGGTATATCCTTTCCCCTAGAATTGGCCCCTCTTTTAAGTTTAAACCTAACATGATGGCAAATAGGACATGATACCTTATCTGTATCTGTTTGTGATACAACATACAATGATTAGGACATGTATCTATTTCACATATCCAAGTCCTAAATCATTGACCATTTTCTTGGCACGATAAAAATTGAAGGCAGCTTCTCATCTCGAGGTAACATGCTCTTGATGATGAGGAGGAGACGATCAAAACAACTCTCACTTATATGAAATTCAGATATCAAGTTCAACAACTGTGACACCGCTGACAAACGAATGTTTTTTTGACAACCATCCCACAATGGCTCATCAGTATCCTTAAGTAACTGATAAAATCTTTCGGATGCCTTGTTCGGCACGTCTTCAATGTATACAGGATCCTCATGTACATTGAACGTGGGACCAGCATCATGTACAACCATATCTATGTACGTACTTGTGCCTTCCACATTACTAGGCTTGTGCAACCAGAGCTCCTCACCATGACATGTCCAATTCATATATATAACCTTTAACAAACCCTTTTATATATAAATGATGTTGAACCTCCCATGGTAAAATCCACTTCAAATTTTTACAAATCATACAAGGACATTGGATGCAACCTTCGCTATCTACTACTGCACTTGGATTCCTCAATGCAAACTGAATGAAAGTCTCAACTCCGGCCCTAAACTCCACAAACACTACATGATCAACTATTTTATGATACATCCATGAACGGTCTGAAGCCATTTTTTTCCTGCGCTCAACCAATATTAACAGACAAATAGCTTTAAAATTTAAACTTAGAAAAAATAATTCTGATCATTTTCACACATCGTTCGACGCAACCGAAATGAAATAGGAAGGATATATTATTTAGATTATCACTTTTTACCCATCTGTGAATATTGATCGCACTCAGATGGCCATTTACTATGTGTTTGTATAATTTGCTAAAAATTCGACAGCATCTCCCCACACCTCTCCGATATACCAAAAATATTTATTGATTAAGATATTTCTTAAACACTTACTAATAAGTGTTAAGAAAATATTCTAAATCCATAAAGGTATATCAGAGAGGAGTGAGTAGACGCACCCGAAATTTTCAACAAACAGTACAAACATAGTAAATGACCACCTAATTGCTATTTAACATTCACAGACTATCCAAAATGGGACAATTCATGACTTTGAGTTAGATATACATGTTCTCATCATTCAAAATGCGAACATGCACATCAATCCCAAAGTCTTGAATGGGAAAGTTCATTGCACAGACTTAACACCCTCTCGTGAGGTGTGTAGTGTTAAATTGCTATGCATGCGTAGATCAAATTTAAATATCACATAAATATGAAAGGAAAATAAAAACAAAATCATACATATAAACAAGTGCAATACTAAACCAAATTCACACATACATGTAATTGAATTACATTAAAATAAAAAGTACAATATTAATCATTAAACTGAAAGTAAGCAATTAAAATCAATCCATATAATAGTGTTTCATTGAATTAAGTTTGAATTAAGGATCTAATGTCTACAAGGAAGAGTTTGTACTCAATTTTTTATTCCTAAATTGAGATGTATACCACATTGGAGTTTGCATTGGCTTATTGAATTCCTCATGCCCAGGTGAGATGTGAGAAACTAAATCCATAGTAGAGAGACGGTGCAGGATACACTAATGTGGAGAACCCAGCCAAGAACTTCTCTATTAAAGTGAAAAAAAATAACTAAAAATTTCTATCTAATCATACTCTAACCTATCTCATATATATAAGGAGCCAATTAAATAGTTTATATCTTCGACTAGATTCGTCGCTGAAGAGAGAAGCCAGAGGGGGGGGGGGGGAGGGGGGAGCACTCCTCTTAGAGTTGTGGCCCCCCTAGAGTTTCTATCTTCTGGCGGCGAATTTAGAGGAGCCTCGAGGGGAGATTAATATGACTCTGTTAAACACCAATATGATGGAAGTGTTATCCGCACTCTATTAAACTGTGAGAAAAACCCCATCTTAGCACCCTCAAATCCGACCCCATTGGAGCTTGATCTGAAGATCTACTGCGACAAGAAGGAAGCTGGAGCAAAGGAGAAGGCTTCCCCATCGTCCCCTTGCTGTGGAGCTCATCCAAGAATCCGGAGGAGGTGACCTTGGAGGCATTTCTGCAACTTTCTTGGGACTGCCCAAGGAGGTCTTCACCGAGCCCTAGATCCCTTAGAAGAATTTTGAAAGGCAAGTGACCTACCCATGATGTCCCCTTATGAGTCTAGGTCAGTTTTGTGATTTTTATGGATTTTTCCTCGAGTCCTAGACCCTCCATTCACCCAAGTTTCAGAGCTCGGGTCTGTGTTTCTGCACAGACCTGATTCGACGGCAAGGTCCCTGGACGTCCATATCATACTTGGCGTCCATCGACCCATGCCGATGACCATGAGTCAGCGGCCAGAGACCGCCGCCAAGTTCTTCTGGACAGAACAGTGAGTTGTTCTGTCCCTCTATACTTTAACTTCGGTATGTTTTACGTGAGGAGGATATGGTGAACCTTATACTCTAGTATATTGTTATTTGTGGTATGTGAATGAATGTGGGTGTGATGGTGAATGTGGGAAGTGGTATCCCTTAAACTTGTGAGCATGAATAGTTGATTCTTGCAAATTTAGGTTTCATGATTAGATTTGTATGAATGCCTGGTTTTGGTCTGATCATGAAGGTTAGTATGTCAATATGTGTGGTTGCTATTTTGGTGAATTATCCATGCTTGTGTAATTTGCTAATAAAATCTGGTTCGATAAAATAGAAACATGCAAGAATGGTTTGTAGTGACCAATCCATAGATGTATGAATTAGGGAAATTTTGTATTCTAAATTCATGCATATGTTAGTAACTTATGTTTAAAACAGTAAGTGGCAATTGCAAGATGTGTTAAATTCCATGTTAACTTAAGTGTGAAAACATGCAAATAGGTGTTGAATTCTGTAAATCCTATTTAGCTCGGAAAAATCTGAAAATTTGAGGGTATGACCTTGAACCCGAAAACAGCATGTGGTTAAAATTTCAGATCATTTGGATCAGTAAATAAAAAGTTATGTATTTTTCATGTGAAATGTGATAATTCGTGCATATGATCGTAATGTGATTAGTTTTATTTAAAACCAACTTGATTGGTGAAATTACTGTGTGTCAATCTCCTGAAATTATGTAGTGCATGTTAGGAAAAACAGAAATGTTCATGTGAGTGAGAAAGTGAATGAATGAGAAGAGTTATGTGTAAACCATGTGTAAAACGGTAAATGTGTAAAAGTGTAACTGCGCCGATGTGATACTGCTTCCGAGAAGGCAGTGGAGCTGTATCAGGAAAAAGTCCCCCTGAGAAAGTTCAGTGTGTTAAGTGACCCTAAGGGCATTAGGGGGAAATCCTGGAGGTGGACAAGTACCACTGTTAGGGTGGAGACTTGTTCTCCCGGTCTGCGCAGTCCAAGAGTCGCCATTGGAATGCCTAGATGGCGTCTATGTGTAATGTGATGTGTATATGTCCTTCTTTGGTGGTTTGGACTATGTGTCACGGCACCCAAAAATGTGTAATGTGAAATGTGTAATGTGTATGTGTCCATGTGTAAATGTATAAGTGACAATGTGAATGTGTATGTGTAAAGTGAACCATGTGAAAGAGAAAAACTTGTGTAAATAAAAATGTGAAACTAAAGATGTGGAATAGGTTATTGAAACCCATGTGAGACAAATCTGAAACCATGTGAAATCAGTAAACTCATGTTATCATTATCATGTTTATGTGTGCATAAATGCCTAGAATCCGTGTAGGGATGATTGATGAAACGGGCACAAGATAGCATGATTACTTGTTCACATGATATGTTTTATGGTCATTATAGCTCTCATGTATAGGTTTTCAGCCATGAAACCATATGAAATCAGCAACCTAAGGCATGTGAAAAGGTTTATGTAAGTGTTTTAAAAACATGTAAAATCCATGCTAGTGGGTTTCCCTTTCATATGTGCATAATGTTCATGTTGGTAGCTCTCATGTTTGATTCTTGAAAGATTAGAGTTTTATGAGAAAATTAAATAGAGAGCAGGTGATAGGTGAATTTGTTCTTAGAAATCTGAAGGCATGATCCATGTATAAAATTGTGAATTCATGTTAGGTTGAATCTTTAACTCGACTAGCATGCTATGTGTTGCGAATTGTAAATGTGTAGTAGAAACCACTAGGACTTGTACGTGAATGTTATGGGTAGTGTTCTTGCTAAGTCCTTGGACTCACTCCTTGCTTCGGCATACATGTATAGTTGGTGACACGACACCGCTTGAGGAGACGTGGAGACGGACTCCGAGCGCGGAGACTAGCTAGTTGGAGTTTCTTTGAGATTGTGTATTTCATAAGTATGTAATTGAACATTGTATTAGAGTACTATGAAAAGAATGTAAAAGTGTGGACATTTGTATTTCCATTTCAGCAATTTAAATTATGTGAACTCTTTAGTTCCTTTTATGTTAATTGCGAACTGCATGTATGTTTAATGTGGATGATGAATGAATGGAGACTGTTGTCTTTTACTTCCGCTACTCTGTTGTATATTCGCGTGTATCTCAGCTATTTGTATCGTTTGGGTAAATGTCCCACTGTGAGGACTCTCGCTATACCGGCGTGGGTCGGTATGACCGTACCGGTGTAACGAGGGCCGTCACAATGGCGATAGGACCAATGGCGGTGACGCGGATGACTGCGGCGACAGCAACGACGATGGTGACGCGGACGGCGGCGGCGATGCGGCGTCTCAGTAGGGCTATCCCGACGGAGTGAGAGAGAAGAGATAGAGCAGGGGAGGAGAAAAGAGAAGGGGGGAAGAAGAAAAAGGAAGGGAATAGCGACTAGAAACTTTGGTCGTTATTCAGTCCCAAATTTGTGGAGATTCAGTGACCGAATTGTGACCGAATAGAATTCGGTCACTAAGGCCATGTTTATTCTACGACCGAATAAATTCGGTCACAATTCGATCTCAAATATAGAGACTGAATAGTGACGAAATTTTTTTCGGTCTCCGTATTTCATGCTAGAACGCGGAAACTATATGATATTAGTGACCGAATCTTATTGGTCATAGTTCGGTCTTTATTGTGGAGAGCAAAATATTTAGTCACTATCCAGTCTCTGATCTGAGATCGAATAGTGACTGATTTCATCAGTCGCTATAATAAAAATATTTGTCATATTTGGGTCTCAAATTTTGCGATCTAAAAACTATCAGTCACTATTCAGTCTCTATTTGGAGACCGAATAGTGATCAATAATTTTTTGGTTACTAAATGAAAATATTAGTGACTGAATACTTTCGGTCATTATGCAGTCTCAAATCACAGACTGAATAGTGAGCAAAATATTCAGTCACAAATGCAGTCGCTATGTGCTATTTTTCTTGTAGTGTTTGTAAGATTCCTCCATTGACAAAACTCCAACAATCCCTGCCGCGAAGATATTTTTGGACTTAGCAGGATCCGTAGTAGAACTACCACCAACAATACCATGGGAAGAGAACAATAGCTATTTATCTGCCATCAAACCTTCTAATGAACCATTTTGACAAGCATATATGGTTAGGTAGCTGAACAATAGTGTGGTGGTGTAATCCTGTTTGGGCTGGAGCCAAACGGGCCTCCCACTAGAGAAGATGGGGAAGACGAACGCCAGTGTGGACGAAAGCTTGCAAAAACAGAACAATGGATCAGGGGGCCCGGTGAAGACCGGGAAAACCCTCCGATGCCTGAGTCAGTGAGAGGCTTGTAGGCAGGGGGTTTGTGAGTGTAGGGTATGTTTGCGTCAGAGAGAACGTACCAGTGCATGGTCCTGTACCTGGTTTTTTATAGGCGTTGGTGCCAAGGCGAACGTGCATAACGTGGTAGATCGTGCCTGGGAAGGTGCCTTGATGGGCGTGCATAACGGGCGGAGTTATGCGCTCCGGGCCCGTTGGGATGTCAGGCAGTTAACGCGGCCCTTGATGGTGGGGGCGTGGCTTGCGGCGGTTAACCATTGCGTAGGCCAAGAGACCTGTTCGGCCACTTTTGGATATGATGCCCGAACAGGTGACTCGTACGGGGGAGAACAGAACTGCTGTTGGTGCTGCCTGTGGCTGTCGGAACAACAAGATAGGTGACCTGTTCGGAAGCATGCAGAGGGGCTTGGCGAAGTCCGCTCGTGGGGGAAAGTCTTCGAAGGCCTCTGAACCACCTGATGAGGACGTGGCATAATGACGTAGGACCACGCTCGTTGACAGGACACGAGCGGCCGTAACGAGCCATCATGGGCCTAGGTGGCCAGATTTGGCCACCACACTTTCCCCCACGCTCTCGAGTGGCTCGGTGAGACGAGCGCTTCGAGGGACGTCACTTCCGCATTTAATGCGATGGCCTGTTGTGTGATGCCGCCATTTGGAGTCCTGTCAAACGGTAACCCGTCATGATGGGTGCAAAGCCGTGTCGAGAGGAATGTCGTCGCCTCGTTCGAACGGCCGCCGACGCTGTACCCGAGGAGGAATTTTTGAAACTGGAAGGAGCGTGTTTTGGGGCCCGCCTCGAATTTCACCTCCCCTTTCCTTATAAGGAGGGGAGGAGGCGAAGGCGGGAGCCACGCCTACGAAAAACCTTCCTGCATTCCAGCCCTTGAGTTTCCTTGCCTGCTAGTTTTCCACCTCTTTCTCCGTCCTCTCTTGCTGCTGCTGCTTCCTGCGACTCTTCCAGTGATGGCGAGCAGAGGGAAGACCGTTGCCGGAGCAAGTGGAGTGACCGTCGCGGCGTCCAGCGGACCACGGTACCGCCATTACAGCGGACTCCGTGAGTGCTTCAGGATCGGCGACGAGTACGAAATCATCGACGCGAAGGAAGGGGAGTCATTCCTGGTGAAAAACCAGGCTGCCTCCTCCTCTCTATAGATCACCTAGAGGCGGGCTTCCGGCTACCGCTGCCGGAAGTGGCAAAGGCGCTCCTGAATTTTGGGGCGTTTCGCCAATACAACAACGCCCAACACCTGGAGGTACATCTGCATCTTCGGCATCATCTGCAAGATCAAAGAGATCCGGGGCTCGGCGGATGTTTTCCGGCTCACTTCAAGCTGTCTGCTTCTCGGGCATCAGGAGCAGATATTACTACGCGAAGCACCGAACAGAAGGATGCATATCGGGCTGTCCAACAAATATTCCAACAACAAGGGTTGGATGGACAGGCTGTTTTTTGTGCGCCAACCGGGGTGGTGCCGAGTGGGGATTCCCCAATATTATCCGCTCAGCACGGAAGGACAGGTTTCCGAAGCTGATCCAGGACGAGGCGAGGGCATCGGACAAGCTTCTCCGAGCAGATGTTCGGAATGGAGAAGGCTACGTGACCGAGTTCCTGCTCGTCAAATACGGCCTGAGCAAACCGTGGAGTAAGTATACGAACTCTGGTATTTACTCGTGGGTTTGGTGACCTCACTCTAACTCTTCCTCTTCTTCTTTCTTTATGCGCAACTGCCGCGGAGCTGGAGGCTGGAAGGGATCAGGAGGCGAATGAAGTTTTTGCCGAGCAGATCCTGTTCTGGCGCATATGGTGTATGAGGACGACGACGTCGCTGTCGTTGTTCGGTTTCCCTCTGCGTGAGGGTTGGCACCGCAGTGACAACGGCGCTCGTTGCTCCTCCGCCTGCCGAGGAGCGTCCAGCCAAGGCACGGGCCCCTGAAAAGGGGCCCGGAAGGATTCGCCTGAGAAGAAGGCCACCAAGGAGGTGGTTTCGGCTGGAGCTCGGACTCCTCCGGAGAAGGGTGACGGGGCGAGTTGGCCTCCGCTTCCGTAAAGAAGAGGCCAGTTTTGTTTGAGAGAGAGCGCGGAGGAGGCAGAACAGCTCCGTGTTCGGAAGAAGAAGAAGATGGTCCAAGCTACTCCTCCACGTGACAAGGAGAGGACTGAAGAGGAAGAAGAAGAGGCGCAGTTACTGCTGCGCAGAAAAAGTAAGGCCGTAGAGTCGGCCGATCAGGGAGTGTCGCGGGTGGCCTCCGTGGAGCGCCCAGAGGTCGCGCGGGAGATGGCGACCGAGCTGGGGCTCATCATCGTGAGCGACGGGTCCGGGAGTCCTACCAGAGAAGAGGCCAGGGGCTCCACCTGCTCGAGGGATAGGGAGCCCTCCGATGCTTCCCACATTGGTGGTGCCGAGCACGGTGCTACCAGAAACACTGCGGGGGCTTCTTCCAGGAGGAGTGGAGAAGTTGCGGTGTCTCCTGTTCGGCGGGAGGAGGATGCTGATGCGACGGAGGTTTCCGCCCCTGCTGGGGTGGTAGCAAGCAGCGTGGTGGCTCCAGCGTCAGCCGCAACTCCATCTGAGGGACAGGAAGTGGTTCCTGCTACAGGGGCCACTGAAAAGGCGGCGGCGATGATGGGGGCGTCCGAAGAGATTGCTGCTACCGCCGGGGGTATCCTGCCCCCCATGCCCCCCACTGAGGTGGTTGCTAATGTAAATGCAACCTCCAAGGTAGTTGAAGGTGCTGGGGGGGAGGCTGCGGGTGTTGGGGGCGGTACTCGGGCTGCAGAGTCCGATGACGACCGGAGACCCCTCAGCGAAGCACTACTCAAGAAACTTCCCGAAGATCCTTCGGTGGCAGCGTTGGAGGCGACCCTTCGTCGCATGGAGAACGCGCCAAGAGAGCTGCCCGCGAGCCCCACTGCTTCTCGTCTCGACCAGCTGGCAAGGTGCCTGGACCTTCCTTCCGAGCAGACTCCGGAGAGGTCAGTGGAAGGTTACCACCCAGAGGGCCACGGGGAAGATGGCTTGAGCGACGTTGATGTAGAGGCACTTGCGGATGGAATGTCCAAGTCACTGGGCATTCTGAAGGCTCTGGCTGTTCGGGGCCAGAGACAGAAGTATCTCTATGAGGCGTAGACAGCTTTCTGCGAGGACCTCTCAGCGAGGCATAAAGCTCGCGAGGCAGCGCTGGAGGAGGAGGTGAAGAACCTCAAAGCTGCCCTCCAGGCTTCGAAGCTGGATGCTACCTTGGCGCGGGCCGAAAAGGACGCCCTGGCCAAGGTGGTAGTAGATGCGGGGGCCCGTGCCGTTGCTGAGTACAAGGCCGGGTCGAGTACAAGGAAGACTTGGAGCATTATGGGGCCCGCTGCTACAGGGTGGGTCTCAATGCTGGGAAGGATCTCGGAGAGCGGCTTTCCTGGGTTGAACGCGCCGAGAAGCCTTTGAGGCTGCTGTTCGGGAGTGCCGGCATCGCACTCATGACGCCCGTTTAGATGGGGTGCGCTTCGCACAATCCAGTCTGGGCGGATGCCCTCTTCGGGGTGAAGATGTGCTGCCTTCCGAACAGGCTCCTTAGTTTTCTTCTGCTCCGTGTCCTTCTTATACTTTCTTTTTGTAACCGCGGCCAAGAAGGGCCTGCTGCTTAGCACAAAACTTCTTGTAAATGAAATTCTCTGCTTCATGAGTTTATCTATAGCTTCACTTCTCTATCTTCTCCCTTTTGTGGTGTTCCGCTCGGATCGGAATTCGCTAGCTTCATAAGCGTTGCATGTAAGACGCAGATCATTTGGAACCGTTAAGAGGTTCCGATCAGGTGTATATGCCAAATGCTTGTGAAACAACAGAAAGGAGGGAGAAGAGAGGTAGGTGCTGAAAAAGGCTTTTATAAATGATAAGCCTTAAGATTAGAGACATGCCAAGTCCTGGGTATGGCTTCGCCACTAGGGGTAGTTAGCTTATATGAGCCTTTTCCGAGGACATGGGTGACCTGATAAGGTCCTTCCCCTTTGATGGCAAGTTTGCTGACTGCTCTTCGGGGGATCCGAAGCCGAACAGCGGCGCAAAACCAAATCTCCCACGTTGAACCGTCCTTTCCCGAACTCGCGCATTTATAGTACTGTGAGAGTCGTTGCTGATAAGAACGAGGCGAATGCTGGCGTCGCTTTGTCGTTCGCCCAAGCATGTCCAAGTTTCCCGAAGAGCACGGTTGTTGGCGGCTTCGTCGAAGTGGGTGGTTCGGATGGTGTTGGGAAGGGCTACTTCCAGAGGTACAACAGCTTCCGAGTCGTAGGCCAAATTGAAAGGTTGTTTCCTGTAGCTACCCGAGCAGTTGTTCGATGACACAAAGGACGTTAGGGATCTCAATACATGATCCACCTGCAGCCTCCACTCTTGTGCGGATCTCGTGCAGCAGTGTTCGGTTGGCGTTTTCGACCAAACCGTTAGCTGGGGATGAGCCACGGAGGTGAAGTGGTTGTAGATCCCGAGCTCGGCGCATTTCGGTTTGAAGAAGGTACTGGAACTGCTTCCCGTTGTCAGAGGTGATCACCTTCAGGACGCCAAACTGCACAGAGAGATTCTTCCAGACGAACTTCCATGCGGCTTGTTCGGTGATTGTAGCGACAGGTTCGGCCTTGATCCACTTGGTGAAGTAATCGATGGCTACGAACAAAAATTTCTTCCGACCTTGGGCCTCTGGAAAGGGACCCAGATGTCAATGCCCATCTGGCGATAAGGGCGCGGCCGAACAGGCTGTGAATCTGTTAGGCAGGCTGCTTGATGAGTCTTCCGAACTTTTGGCATTCTGAAACATTTCCTGACGAAGGTCATGCAATCCTTCTGAAGAGAAGGCCACCAGAACCCTGCTCGATAATGCTGCGTGCTAGCGTCCTGCCCCCAGGGTGGCTTCCGCACAGCCCCTCGTGGATTCTTCTGTGGCCTCTAGGGCCTCCTCAGGTTGAGGCAACGCAGAAGAGGTCTTGAAAGGACCGTCGGTACAGCTTACCTTCTACGAGGGTGAGTGCTGAGAACGCATCCTAATTTTCCAAGCTTCGCCCTGTTCGGGTGGAAGCTCACCCTGGAGTAAGTACGCCAAGAGAGGGTCCGCCCAACTCGGAGTTGGTGGGCCCGTTTCTATGGCTGCAACATCTACCTCCGTGCTCGGTAAGGCGAGCTCTTCAATAAACACGGAGCGGGAAGGGGCGATGTCACCTGAAGATGCCAGCTTGGCCAGTGCATCAGCTCGCGCATTCTGCTCCCGTGGGACATGTATGACTTCGAAGTATATAAGGCCCTCTGCTTGGCTTGACATGTTGGAGGTATTGAGCCATGGGGGGTTCCCTCGCTCTGAAATGCCCGCTTACTGGCTGGCAACCAGTTGGGAGTCACTAAAGACCCTAGCCGAATGGCTCCAAGGTGCCTAGCCATGCGGATATCGGACAGCAAAGCTTCGTATTCGGCTACGTTGTTGGAGGCCGGAAAGCGGAAACGGAGGGGTATTGGAAACTCTAACCCTCGGGGAGGTGAGGTACCAAACCAGCTCCAATCCCGTGACGCAAGAGGATCCGTTGACGTAGAGCTCCATGGGGGTCATCTGCCAACGGTGGATCCGGCTCAGTCGGTCGGAGAGGGTACATTCCGCAACGAAGTCTGCTAATGCCTGCGCCTTGACCGCCATCCTCGGTCGGAAGCTGATGTCGAACTCACCAAGCTCTATCGCCCACTTAACCAGCCTTCCAGAAGCCTTCGGCCGCTGAAGGATGGATTTCAGCGGCTGATCGGTTAGAACCATGATGGAATGGGCCTAAAAATAGGGCCTAAGCTTCCGAGCAGCCGTGACGAGAGCAAGGGCGAGTTTTTCTGCTCGGGGGTACCTCCTTTCAGCTTCTTGGAGGACCCTGCTGATGTAATACACTGGATGCTGCGCCGCTCCTTCTTCTCTGATCAAGACTACGCTGATGGAGTGTTCGGTAACCGAGAGATACACGAACAAAGGTTCCCCGAGCACAGGCTTTGAGAGAACAGGAGGGGCTTCCAAATATGCCTTCAGCTCGGTGAAGGCAGCCTCGCATTCATCAGTCCAACGTACTTGCCCCTTGCTTCGAGGCGCTTTTAGGGCCTCAGAGCAACTTGAAGAAGTTAAAACTTCTTTCCGTTGCTCGGGACATGAACCGGTTCAGTGCGCAAGACGCCCTGTAAGGCGTTGGACGTCGCGCACTGTCTTCAGACTGCTCATCTCAAGCATGGCTTGGATTTTCCTCCGGGTTTGCCTCTATTCCTCTTTGATACGAGGAAACCGAGGAACTTGCCCCGACGAACACCAAACGCGCACTTGGCAGGTTGAGCTTCATATTGTACTTTCGCAGAGTTGCGAAGGTTCCTGGAGGTCGAAAAAATGTGGTCTATGCCGGAAGCGTTTTGACTAGCATGTCATCCACATAGACTTCCATGTTGCGCTCGATCTGCTACTCGAACATCTTGTTGACCACCGCTCGGTAAGTTGCGCCCGCGTTCTTTAGACCGAAAGGCATTCTGGTAAAACAGTATAAGCCTAGGTCTGTGACGAACGTCGTGGCGTCTTGATCCGGGGGATGCATACTGATCTGGTGGTAACCAGAGTAGGCATCCAAGAAGCTGAGAAGCTCGTGACCGGAAGTAGCATCCACCAGCTGGTCAATGCGCGGCAGAGGGAAGTTGTCCTTGGGCGTTGCTTTATTGAGATCCTTGTAGTCAACGCACACACGCCATTTACCGTTGGCCTTGCGTACGAGGACCACGTTGGAGATCCATCTTGGGTATTGGGCTTCTCGGAGGAGCCCAACAGTTCAGCTTTTGACTACGTGATCCTGGATCACGGTCTGTCGTTCTCGGTTCACAGGTCGCCTCCTTTGCTGAACTGGCGGGATCCGGGGATCCAGACGGAGGCGATGCACCATTACCTCCGGGGGAATGCCCGGAAGCTCATCATCAGACCAGGCGAACACGTCCAAATTGGCCAGCAGGAAGGCTGTGTAGCGTTGCTGCTCGGCCTCTGTCAACAAGGCGCCAATGTACAAGACGTGTTCGGGGTCATCATCTACCTGACAGGGATTAGTCTTCAGCAGGCGTTCCTCGGCTGGTAGAAGGCTGGTCGGACGTTAGCGGGCTGGGTCCACGAGTGGTTGCTTGTCTCTTAAAGAGAGAACATAGCAACGGCGAGACTCGCGCTGACACCTGAGCACTTCGCCGACTCCACTCGGGGTTGGGAACTTCATCTTCTGATGGAGTGACGAAGGCACCGCTTTGATACGCCCGATCAGACCCCTGCCGAGGATGGCGTTGTATCCAGGCATGTTGTTGATGACCAAGAAATCCACAATCTTGGTCACGCTCCTTGGAGCCGTCCCTAAAGTGATCGGGAGGCGAACTCTTCCCATGGGCTGGACCGAAACTCCCGAAAAGCCGAACAAAGGCGAGTTTACAGGGGTGAGTTGATCGGTTCTCATGACCATGAGGACGAAACAATCATAAGCCAAGACATCGGGGGCGCTTCCATTATCCACTAGAATCCAGCGCACATTACAGTGGTTGATGGTGGCCGAAATGACCAACGCATCGGTGTGTAGGGTCATAACCCCTACAAGATCTTCGTCCGAGAAGGTTATAGCCTTCTCGGACTGTGCACGTGCAGGACTGGTGGGATATGGAGCCGGCCGAGGTGCCGAAGGCCTTTCTACAACATGCACTCGCCTTGCGTAGTCGCGTTGGCTTCGAGTGCTTTCTCCGCCTGCGCCGAAGCCTCCCGCGATCACGTTGATCTCTTGCCCATTGGGCTCATTGTTGATCGGCTGCTCGGGAGTACGCTCTCGGCGTCTGGGGCGGTCTTCATTCTGGCGCACGAACCGTCCAAGATAGCCGCGCTTGATAAGGTCTTCGATTTCGTCCTTAAGCTGGCGGCACTCGGAGGTGTCGTGGCTGTGGTCGCGATGGAAGCGACAGTACTTGTTCTGATCACGCTTCCGGGGGTCGGAGCGCATCCTCTGTGGCCACCGCACAAATGCTTCGTTCCTGATCTCCGCCAGGATTTGTTCGGGTGCCACAGTGAGGGGGTGTAGTTGGTGAAGGGGCATGGACGACGCGGAGAGTCACCGTTGCGTCGTCCCTTCTTCCGATCACTGTCGGAACTGTTGTCAGAAGGCCGCTTCTTATCCGACTGCTCCCCCTGCTCGGCCCTACTTGCTGCTAGGCTCTCCTCTTAAGCCGCGTGGCGTTGTGCGATGGAGAGCAGCTCGGCAAGGGTGGCTGGCTGCTGGACGCCGAGGGTCCTCTGTAAGAAACCGTCGCGGGTGCCCTGAATAAGGGCACTGGTTGCCAGAGGGACGTCCAGGCGCGAAATGCGAAGCGCCTCTGTTCGGAACCTTTTAACGAAGTCCCAGAGCGCCTCGCCCTTCTTCTGGCGCACGGCCAGGAGAGAAGCCGCCGTTCGCGGCTGCGACCTTCCACCAAGGAAGTTGTCCCAAAAGGACTTCTTCAATTGGCGGAAGGAGGTGATGGAGCCCGCCGGGAGGGTCTCGAACCAGGCCCTGGCGGTCTCCTTGAGAGTTGCAGGGAAAGCCCTGCATTTGGCCGCATCTGATGCTCCGTGGAACACCATGTGCGACTCGAAGCCGTGGATGTGGTCGGCCGGATCGGTGGTGCCGTCGTAGGGTGCAATGGTGGGCAGAGGGAGCTTGGAAGAGACCTGAGCTTCCAAGATCTCCCTGCTGAAAGGGGAGCGGAAGTCCAGGTCATATTCCGCTGGAGCTTTCCCCTCTGCGCGCTAGACCATCGCGTCCACGCGGCGCTCGAGGTCGACCACACGCCGCAGGCGCCTGGCGAGCTCCTGTTCGGAATTAGCGGGGCCCCCTCGCCTGGACTCGTGGGAGTTGGCTTCCACGACCGATCGTGGCGGATGGGGGGAGGCAACAGAGCGACGGGGCGAACGCCCGCGGCGCTCCGGTGCCCGCTCCTCGGACGGAGCTCGATGCGACCGGCGCGGTGAGTCTGCCTGCTGCTCTTGAGGCGTGGGGAGGACGCGAGAACGCCGATGCGATGATGCCACCTGCCGCTCTCGCGGTAGGGGGACCGCCGAGGCTGGTGGTCCAACCAGCTGAGCCTGTAGGGCAAGACAAACACCCGTTAACTGCTACATCTGCCCCCGAAGCTCTGCTACTTCGAGAGCAGTTGCTGGTGCGGCGACCGCCGGCGCGGGGACGTCATTATTATTGATGCCCGCAGGGGCGATGTTGACGTCGACAGGAGTAGACCGGCGAGGAGAATTCACCTGTGAGCGGCGAGATCTGGTCGCCCTACTCCCTGCGTTCTGGTGAGAGGATCGTCCGCGAGCCATGGCTGTGTCGTTCCCACAGACGGCGCCAAATGTGGTGGTGTAATCCTGTTTGGGCCGGAGCCAAACGGGCCTCCACTAGAGAAGATGGGGAAGACGAACGCCGGTGTGGACGAAAGCCTGCAAAACCAGAACTGGATCAGGGGGCCCGGTGAAGACCGGGAAAACCCTCCGATGCCTAAGTCAGTGAGAGGCTTGTAAGGCAGGGGGTTTGCGAGTGTAAGGGTGTGTTTGCGTCAGAGAGAACGTACCAGTGCATGGTCCTGTACCTGCATTTTTATAGGCGTTGGTGCCAAGGCGAACGTGCGTAACGTTGGTAGATCGTGCCTAGAAAGGCGCCTTGATGGGCGCGCATAACGGGCGGAGTTATGCGCTCCGGTGCCCGTTGGGATGCCAGGCAGTTAACGCGCCCCTTGATGGTGGGGTGCATGGCTTGCGGCGGTTATAACTGTTGCGTAGGCCAAGAGACCTGTTCGGCCACTTCTGGATATGATGCCCGAACAGGTGACTCATACGGGGGCGAACAGAACTGCTGTTCGGTGCTGCCTGTGGCTGTTCGGAACAACAAGACAGGTGACCTGTTCGGAAGCATGCAGAGGGGCTTGGCGAAGTCCGCTCGTGGGGGAAAGGTCTTCGAAGGCCTCTGAACCACCCTGATGAGGACGTGGCATAATGACGTAGGACCACGCTCGTTGACAGGACGCGAGCGGGCCGTAACGAGCCATCATGGGCCTAGGTGGCCAGATTTGGCCACCACAAACAGTTTGAAAGAGAATTTGATAAGGAAGGCTTGGAGAATGAGGTCGAAGAGTAGGTAAACATATCCTAACACCATCTTTGGGATTCAGACAAAAGATATATTTTCAGGTGATGAGTAATTGTTTGAAATGAAAGGGGAGTGCAAATGGCTCTCCACAAGATCACCAACCGCAATAGGATTGTTAGGGGTTATCCATTTCTTTCATCAACAGAAGTAGACCTAATGCACCTAATTAAAGACAAACAATTTGCTTCAAACTCTATTAGGTATATGAGTAGTTAATTGTTAGAGTTAGTTTGTGGTTAGTTAGCTGGTTTAACAAAACTGGAGCAGTCTATTAGATGGATGTAGTTCTTGAAGAGATCTTCTGAAAATAGTTGTGAAAGACTTTTCATTTTGTACTTGGGTATTAGCCACTATAAATAGGGATGTGCAAGACTAAGGAAGGATGAATGTAGACTGTTGTGTAGAAAACATCTCTTCTTTGGTTCTCTAGTTCTTGTTCTTTCTCCCTCTGCTACGATCTGTTGTTCTCCTTTCCCAAAACCCTCTTTTCGTCTTCCTTAGTTCTCCTTCTTTAGATAGAAAATAATACCTTATTCTCTTAGTTATTTAGATAGGTATAGTTCTTTAGGTAGATCGATACCATGCTCTTGTTCTTTAGATAGGTAGGATGGTTCTTTCTTCATGATGGAATGCACTCGACGGCAGCCATGGAGCTTGGAGCGGTAGATCTAGTAGCTTGTCTCGACACAAATGGTATTTGATTCCTCTTCAAGCATCGTCGAGTCTACGTTCTCCATGTTACCTGAAGCTTTACATGCCTCTTTTGCCCAGTTTCTTAACAAAACTAAGAAAGATTTCCAAGATGCATTTGCTCCTCTCCACGAAAGTCTTTCAATCATCGACCACAAGCTCTAAAAGGTGCAAGAGAATGCGGATCATCATTGTTTCCATCCCAGATCGGCCAGTAGAGGTGCTTCTCGCGGGATAGAAGAAGGCGTGCCCTTCCTTCCACACATCCACAACAAACTTTGAGGATGAGAGCAAGCCATTCAATGTGTCGTCTGCCCTCCGACGTGCTCCTTCCCCTTTGTCCAACACCAGGGAATAAGCAGAGTCACCAGCACCCATGCCGCGGAAGTCACTTTCCATCACGAGAAAATACGAAAATTTTGACAGATAAAACCATCAGAAACCCATCGAAAAGGGTTCATTCTGACAGCTTTCCGACGAACGTCCGTCGAAATAATGCATTGAAAATTTCCAACGGAAGAGATCCGTCAGAAAATTCAACAGATTATTTCCGTCGAAAATTTCATCTAAAACTTGCCGACAGAATTTACCCATCAGCAGGTTCGTCGAAAAATTAGATGGAATTATTGACGGAATAAATCTGTTAGAATTTTTGACGAACAAATTTTGTCAGTATTTCCATCAACAAATTTTCAACAGAAACTCCGATGGATAAATTATGTTGGCAATTTTCCCACATAATTTTCGACTAAATAAATCCGTCAAATTTTTTTTCTCAAAAATTTCTTCTTTTTTTAAAACCCACAAGTAATTGACATTAATAACACATGCTGAAAATAATACATCCATAAAATTGACAAAAATAAATATCCATAAAAATACATCATAACAACAAATATTTATAAAAAAATCATCCACAATACTAAATACAAAGAAAACATCTACAATAATAATATAACAAATAAAAAAGAGTCAAGATAAATCTGTCGCATCTTCCTGTCCATCTGCCTCAAGCTCATCATGGCATGTAGGATCCTATATAATAAAAAATTAACATTAGAAATATAAATACAAAAAGTATTAATTTTTATACATTTAAAAAAGAATACATGAATATTCACTAAGTAAATTTAGAGAATAGTTCTTCGAGCGCCGAGTTCAAACAGGACATCCAATTTGTATTCTGTCAACTCTTACATTCCCCATTCATCAACCCAGTCATGTAAGATCGACTAGATCGTTAATCGGATTGATATGTCATATTTTAGACCTTCGAGTTGATATTTCTCGATCTTTATAATAACTCAATTAGGACAATGGTTTTTTTGAGCACCGAGTTCAAACCGGACATCTTATTTGGATTCTGTCAACTCTCGCATGTCCCATTCATCAACTCAGTCGTGTAGGATCAATCAGCTTGTTAATCAGACCGATATTTCATATTTTAGACCCCCGAGTTGATATTTCTCGATCTTTCTAATAGCTCAATTAGGACAACGGTTCTGCGAGCACCGAGTTCAAACCAGACATCTGATTTGTATTTTGTCAACTCTCGTATGTCCGATTCGTCAACTCAGTTTTGTAAGATCGATCGGCTCATAAATCGGACTGGTATTTCATATTTTAGACCCCGAAGTTGATATTTCTCAATCTTTATAATAACTCAATTAGGACAATGGTTCTTCGAGCGCCGAGTTCAAACCGGACATCCTATTTAGATTTCATCAACTCTCGCATGTCCCATTCATCGATCCGGTCGTATAACACTAATCGAGATGGTAATCGAATAGGTATTTCACATTTTGGACCCCTAGTTGGTATTTTTCGGTATTTATAATAGTTCAATTAAGACATCAGTTCTAATAGCGCCGAGGTCAAACTGGATATCCGATATAGATTTCGTCAACTCTCACACGTCCACTTCATCGACCCGATCATATAACACTAATCAGCACGCCAATCGGATGGATTTGGGGCCCCCTAGTTGGTATTTTCCGATCTTTATCATTGTTCAATTAGAACAACGGTTCTCCGAGTGTCGATTTCCAACAAAAAAAATCAATTTTATATCAAAGTATAAAGAACAAGTAATAAAATGATGAGAAGTGTATTGTGTTTTTGAGGTATTCTTAGGGAAACTCGGTGCGAAAACGGACCCGCTAAAGTACCCGACTGACGGTCAAACTCGAAAAGTCTACATTACCAACTCGATGGTCGGCCAACCCTTAGAACTCACCCTATAGGTGCCATAAATCCCAACATGACTGTCCAAGTCAACTGATCAAATAGCCTTGCCGGTCCTATCAGAGCCGACTCGGGTGGGCTCGGGAACCAAATAACCTAGTACGATGGTTGTCAACCCCGGGCGAATAAACATGTCACTATGCAGATAATTATGTGAGTTAAGTTCCAAGACGTATTAACATAACAAAGGATAGGGGAGGTAGAAGCGAGGGTTCTGGATGGCAAGTGTGGGGGAAAAAAGGTCGCAGGACATTCTATGGAGTTCGTACCATTGCCATCATTAACTTAATGGCTATGATCTATTCTCATAATAATAGATCCCTATTTATTTTCTATTTCTGTTCTACTACAGTTCTATCGGTATTAATGCTTTTTTTTTCCTCTTTCTCTCATATGTACCATGTAGCAGTTGTTAGTTAATTTCATAGAAGTAACTCTTTGATTGTGAAAACAAAAAACAAAAACAAAAATTTACACAATAAGAAAATTGTTGTTTGGCTAGTTATTAGATCCGTGACTTGTAGATCTGACCCCAAAAGGTAGATTTAGTTTAAAATGGTGGCAGGTGTCTCATTAAAACCTACACACATGACTGTCCCGTGCAGATGAGAATTGCAGGATGGTTTAGGGATAAAGGCTGAATGTTGCCCACAGTTTCTGACCTTTGCCTTCTACTGTTCTTTTCCCGTTGTTTTACCACTACTTGTTAGCAATTCCTGCTCAAGATAGAGAGGTCAATTTGGGATTTATCTCTGGGAGAATTTTTCCCATTTACTACAACTTCATATGTCCTGGGGGGAGGGGGGATTGACAACGGCGGGGCGGCGTGTCCCGTGTCGTCGGGGGGGGGGGTTAGCGATAGAATTTTTGACGGATAAAAATTTGTCAAAAATTATCGACATTTTCAACTCAAAAATTTTAGAAAGATAAGATTTTGTAAAAAAATCTATCTAAAATTTCGACGTAATTTTTTATGAATATAATTCATCGAAAAATGTCGACAAAATTTCAACAGATTTCATCCATCGAAAAATATTGACAAAATTTTCGACAGATTTTATCTGTTGAAAATGTCGTCACTAAACCCGCTTTATGTTGTCGTGTTCTCCAGTGGACACGATAGCACCTCCTCCTATGACGAAAACTCTCACGCGGTTCATCGTCTCATTGGTAGATGAAGAGTACAGGACCCTAGAGACGATGTATCAGATTGGAGCACCCAAGACTCCCAAGGCGATCTTATTGCCCATCAGAATGGATATCGAGGGATTCGATCACCAACAACTTGTAGGTAAAGTAGAAGATGGAATCGACATCTGGGAGGCCATTAGAGAGACTCCACTGGATGAACTGTCGGCCATAGAAGACCTAAGTGTAGAAGAGTTGATGGGCAACCTCGTCAATGCCAATCACATTCATGACATAGGCCAGCAACATGTACTACATGTTCCTAGCTACCCTCCCCAGTGTATTGGAGGCCCCTGTAGGAGAGGCTGCCATGCCGCAGGTAAAGCGTGAACGACTATAAGTTGGTGCTCCCCAAAAGTAGGTGTGCTCATTGTTGTCCACGATAACCTTGGTCATTTCTTGCGGATGGCAGAGAAGATGACAGACGATTGTTTTGGGACTATTGGGGTGCCTTCACGTCATAGCCGTGATCCATCACCACCAGTCCCAGCAGAGGCATCCCAACAGAGAGCGGTGTTAAAAGAGGTGATCTTCGAGATGATTCTGGCGATGTTGATCTCCCTACTACAGCCACCACCAATAGTAGCCTATCTACCACAGTTATTGCTTTCTCTTTTGGGCTCTCCACCTGTTCGAGGAAATCCCCACAATAGCCAATATTTTTCTTTCATACTGACGGTAATGTTCGATAGAATTCTCAAAGAACTACATTTCATGCTGTTACTGCTAGAGTAACAGACTCGGCTCCAGCCGAGTGACTCCCAAGGGAAGACGGGTTGATCGCGGGTGCCAGTAATCGGGAGCTGTACCTACAAACCACCTAGTGACCTCGGTGGGGAAAGACTCGACGCTCAAGTCAAATTCAGTAGGTTGGAGAGAGAGATAGAGTTTTCGGGTCAGAGAAAGCATACCCCTTGTGTGAGAGATGTCTCATCCTTTTATATTGTTTTCGTGTGTGTGGTTACGGTAAGTGGATCGAAGACGTGCTCCGGGATCTGTCCGAGATTCTCGTTAACTGATTTAGTGGCGCCAATTGCAGACAGCTCGTGGTTGCAATCCTCGGGTTGTCTTGCTATTAAGAGATTTTCATAACTGTCGCGCGAGAGCGCGCTCAAAGGATGTGGTCCGCGATCTTCGGACCTTCCCCACTCCGACGTTCCTCGTAGCAACTCGGCGCACCCAGAGGTTTCAGTCTTACGAGCTCTCATCGCTCGCCCTTGGAACAGCTCGGCCACAAAGCTCGTCCGACCGAGCCATTAGGAGTCAGCATAATGCCGAGCAACCCCTGCCTCGGTCAGGATGGCTAGACCGAACCGTCTCAAAGTTCAACTGACCGAAGACCCTCCTGCACCAGTCTATGGAGCGACAACCTGCATCGATCCCGAGCTGAGTGTCCGAATGACGAACCGTATCACATGCAAACTTTGAGGTCAATATCTTTCAAGGACGGGAGTACTGTTAGTTATATGGGTAGTTAGCTTTTAGAGTATTCAGCTTGTGGTTAGTTGGCTGGTTTAATATATAGAATTGAAGTGGTCTGTTAGATGGTTGTAGTTCTTGAAGATATCTTATGGAAATAGTTGTGGAAGGCTCTTCATCTTTTACTTGGGCATTAGCCACTGTAAATAAGGTTTTGCAAGACTGAGGAAGGATGAATGGAAAATGTTGTGCAAAAAACCTCTCTTAATTCTTTGGTTCGCTAGTTCTTCTTCCTCCTCTCTACTATAATCCCATGTTCTCCTTTCCCAAGCCCCCTCTTTGTCTTCCTTAGTTCTCCTTCTTTAGATAGAAAATGATATCCTGGTCTCTTAGTTCTTTAAATAGGAAGTTCTTTAGGTAGACCAATACCATGTTCTTATTCTTTAGATAGGTAGGACAGTTCTTTCTTTATGGCGGAATGTACTCGACGGTGGCCATGGAGCTTCTAGAGGTCGACCAGCAGCTTGTCTCCCAAACTCCCTGATGTAGCTGGCACCGTGGCCTGCGGAAGAGACACAAGTGCAATCCCACTGCCTACGGACGAGTTTAGTTCTGCAACCCTAGCAAAAGGTTGCCATGTGATCTCTTTTCATTGAACTAAAATAATGAAATTGGATTTTCCTTCTATGTTCAAACAATTTACATAAATTTGGTATGTAGACGAGGGCTGCCCATGAATATTTGCTTTCCAACTTTCTAATCAGTTTCTAGCTTTTTTAGTGAACATGGAAACTGTCTTTAACAATGAGAAAAGCTTCTTGCCCGTTCTAGGGCGGGCGAGTATCGCCCACTTTCAACATATATAAGTGGGATCTGTAGGCGTCACATAATTATAGGTCCACCAGCTTTTGTCTGGAACGGACAATATCCACTCGCATCCGATGCAGATAGTAAATCACTCTCTTTAGCAATTGATTGTTGTCCTTGGATTAGAAACTAATATGTGTTGAACGATTCGTGATGATGTCCTTGTCCACGAGGATGTTGGTATTAGTGGATCCAAACGGATCATATGGAAAGAAACCAATGTGATGTGAGAATGTAATATTACTAACACTTTTGTTCTTGTACTCTTCTCTCACACTGTTTCATTCCCATGGGGATTTCTCTCTAAAGGAGAAAGATAATTTATTAAGAGAAACAATATGATTATATATTTTATTACTATTATATATTTGCCACAAGATGACTTTAAATGAATAATTCAATATTCTTCCATATTCCCATCCCTCCTCTTCTCCTAGATGGGGAAATTTTCATCGTATCTGCTATCCAGCTTGGATGCTATATTGTTATGTGCAGCAAATTTTTTAGTATTCATAAAATGTCGTCTTAAATTTCACATGTTCTCAAACGACTATGAATACTCCTCATCTTAGATCTGCTTGTGTTGTCCACCATGTTTTTTATATCCGATATTTAAAATTTTTAACTCTCTCTCTCTCTCTCTCTCTCTCTCTCTCTCTCTCTCTCTCTCTCTCTCTCTCTCTCTCTCTCTCTCTCTCTCTCTCTCACTACAAAGAACGAACATTTGTCAGCGTTTGGAAGCCGCTGACAAATACTAAGGAATCGCTGACATATGGTTATGTCTGCGGCTATCCAAGCACTGCCAAAGCCGTTGCCAAAAAGTTCGTGGACATACCTTATGTCAGTGGTTTACTGTCGCCGCTGACATATATATCATTTGTCCGCGACCATTGAAGCCGCCGACATAAAGTATAATTGGCAGCGGTCGGAACAGCCGTCGCGGTAGACTTTACAGCAACGGCTGTCAGCTGCGGTCATTAGAATATTATGGCCGCGACTTGTATCTGCGGACATATGTGACTTTTATCAGCGGCTGAAGCCGCTACCTTAAATATTTATTGTCAGCCGTCATAAGCGCCGCCATATGTTTTATTTTTGTCAGCATGTACTAGCCGCAGACATATGGTCATTTGGCAGCGGCTTTCTAGCAGCTGACATGTTGTCAGAAAGAAAAAAAAAATTATTTAATACCACACTCTATTCATATATGAACCACCTGGATCATTCAATCACATATATTATCATTGAGCCGCCGCCCAGACTCGCTGGATCATTCAATGAAACATTATTGAGCCACCACCCAGGCTCGCTGGATCATTCAATCACACATTATTGAGCCACCACCTAGGCTCACTGGATCATTCAATCACATACTATTGAGCCACCACCCAGGCTCGTTGGATCATTCAATCACACACATAGAATATAATGCATAAATATTATTATACAAATATCCAAAAAAGTAGAAAATGTACTTGAAAAGTGTAATAAAATAAGAGAGAAATCAAGAGACATGATCATCATGATCAGAATAATCATCTGCTGCCTCATCAGTCTCACTATCGCTCCCGCTCTGAACTGCAGGAGGTACATGCTGGGTACGTGCCTGTGATGCCTGTATCTGGGAGAGGAGTATGCTCATCTCGTCCACCTTCGTCGCTACATTCTCCAATCGAGAAATATTTTCTCGCATTTGAGTCATCTCCTCTTCCTGTGCTTTCAACTTTTCTTCTTGAGCTTTTAATTGTTCTTGCATTATCCTTTCTCGCTCTGAACTGGCAGACGTTTCTGTAGATCTATACCATGTGCCCAACGTCTCTCCACTACCCGCACAGCGAACACAGCCAGGTCGATCTTTTCCCATGACCGAAATGAAGGCGTCCTCGGGAGTCGCTGGGGTGTGGCTCTCGGCATCAATGTCTGAGGAAGGAGCAATCATCTGAGTCATAGCCTCCTACAACAAAAGGTAGAGAAAAAAATATTAATGATACAACTATTGTAATGAAAACATATTCACATAAAAGAAATAAAGTTGCTTACATATCGTCTCCTGCTCTCCTCATCTACCCAGCTCTCACTGCCGTCAGGTAAGTCTTTGCATCGACCCATCTTGAAAACCTCAAGTCGATGCAGAGTACGTCCATGCATACGAGACTGTTTAAATTGAGACAAAAATAAGAAAGACATATAAGTAACTAAATGAAAGGGATAACATAATTCATAAAACATAACTCACAAAATCATTCATCAACTGATAATGACTAGTCCTGCCCCGTCTATATGGCATTGATTGAGTGGAACGATTTTGCTTATTTCGGTCAGCAACCCTCTAAAAAGACAAGAATAGACAGTTATTGTTCCATTTATATAAACAAAATAATCATAAACAATTATATTCTAAGCCTTTTAAATATTACCCGCTCATCCGCAGTAGTCCACATCTCGCACATTGTTTGCCAATCTAAGGAGTCAACACCTGCTGGGACGGAGGCAATCGCATCATCTAAAGACTTGCCATTAAAATGCTGACATGAATAACAAAATTTTTATCAATATATAAACAAGTTTAAAAAAAAGAAAGTACATATGAAAATGAAATAGTATATTAACTTACTCTTTTTTTTTGCTTGCTACGCCAGCTGCGATGCATGGCGCTCATGTGAGCAAGCATCTCCCAATCTATTTTTTCTGTTCGCTCCCAATGGTACGTCAACTGCAAAACAAAGTCACTCAATTATATGAAAAATAGACACATATATACTATTCAATTTAAACAATAATTACCTGAAGATCTCTGAATATCAACTCCTTAGTCGCAACAGGCAGCTTCGCAAAATCTTTTTGCCAAATCTTACAATACATTTTTGATACAACACCCATGCGACTCGTAAAGTGATCTGTAGTAGGGCCCACGCCATATCCTCGGACGAGGGAGACATTCCATTGTTGTCCATTAGATAGCCTCCTCTCTGTAACTCCCCTAGTCGACCCTCGATGGTGAGTGCCCCTCCCCCAAGATGGTGCAGATGGACCTGTTGAAATATAAACATTAAACATCATCAGAGAATATCTATTGAACAATGAATATAAAAGTTATACCAAATTAAAATATGAACCTGCTACAGAAGATGTAGATGCCTGAGGGCTAGAAGAGGGAGCTATATGCTGAAGAGTGGGAGGGAGAGGAAGTGCCTGCGAGGTGGGAGCGGGAGGGAGCCCCTGAGATGTGGGAGGGGGACAGATCGCTTGAGAGGTGGGAGGGAGAGGGACCGACAGAGTCTGATGCCTCCGTAGGCATGAGGCATCACGAGAAGAGCATTACATCCAGGTTGTGACGAATGAGTAGATTTGACCAATACGGCAGCTCTCTAAAAAAAGTACTTTGTTTCTTCCATCCGTCTAAATTCTTGATATCCTTCTTAAAGTTCTTTCCAAATCTGATATGAGGAAGTTGAAGAAGTTGATTCCACACTGCAGCACCCGTTAACACTTCTGGACGCTTACGACGTTCAGCCACGCCATCAAATTTGTGTTGATACTCACGCCTTCTCCATCTATGACTGATTGGCAAAAATCGTCGGTGCCCTAGATACCAGAATTTTCGACAATTGTGCAGCCATTTTGAATTTGTATCATAATGATATGATGGACATGCATGTTTTCCTTTGGTACTCCATCCTGATAAATTGGCATATGCAGGAAAATCATTGATCGTCCACAGAAGGGCAGCTCTCATTTGAAAATTCTGTTTCTTTGAAGCATCATATGTTTTAACATCGTTGTCCCACAAATCTTTTAATTCTTTTATCAACGGTTGTAAATAGACATCGATATCATTTCCAGGACTTTTAGGACATGGAATAAGTAATGACATCATCATAAATGTCTGCTTCATGCACATCCATGGCGGAAAATTATAAAATACTATCATCACAGGCCATACACTGTATCTGCTACTCATCATCCCAAATGGATTGAACCCATCAGTCGCTAAGCCGAGTCTCACGTCGCGAACCTCTACAGCAAAATCTGGATATTGATCATCGAAATGTCGCCATGCTTCAGAGTTGGCAGGATGTCGCATAGTTCCATTTTCCGAGAGACTTCGGCCATCTTTGTGCCATGTCATCCACTTGGCTATCTTAGAAGACATAAACATTCTTTGCAATCTATCTTTAACTGAAAAATAACGCAATATTTTGTAAGGCACCTGTTTGCGACGTCTCTTTTTCAGGTTACCTTGTTGCATATTTTCTTTGTACCTGGGAGCATTACATGTTGGACATCGATCCTTATGTTCATGTTCATTTCGAAACAAGACACAGTCATTCTGACAAGCATCTATCTTCTCATGACCTAACCCCAAATCCTTCATAGTCTTCTTCACTTCATACCATGTTCGAGGTACATTAGCTCCTTCCGGTAATACTTCTCTAAGCAACTCAAGAAACATTCCCATACTTTGTTCATAGTCTTAATGTGCAATAGTTTCAGCAGAAATGTCAATTTTAAAAATTTGACACAACCAAGATATAATGGTGTTTCAGCATCATCTAATATTTGATAAAAATCTCTAGCTCTCTGATTTGGTTCATGTTCTTCTTCTATCCTTTCTGTTTTAGCCTCTTGTAACTCATATAACATTTCAATTGCCGTATCAATCTGTTCTTCTATTTGTGCTTCATTAGTAGACGGGTTAACTTGCTGAACATCAACTAATGGTGCCTCTCCATGACATACCCAATTGGTATACTGTGTCCAAAATCCATCTACTTTAAGATGAATTTCAACATCCATCCGGGACAACTTCAATCCGTTAACACAGTTACGACACGGACATTGTATGAACTCATGATTCCATCCATGTCTAAAAGATTATCTTTGTTCATCAAAAGCAAAATCCAAAAACTCATCTACTCCTTTCTCATATCTAGGATCCAAACGATCTCTAAGTTGTATCCAACTCTTATCGAGTCTCGTCATTTTAGGATGCAATAGTTCTGCATTGATAATAACCCATCAGCCTAAGTTGTACCCAAACGATCTCTAAGTTGTATCGAATATATATGAATAACTGACAATTCAAAGAAAAATTCGACAGCACCTCCCTATACGGGAGCATTTTCACATTTACATTCCACCACACATACATCTGCATAAATTCCTGCAAAAAGAGGGGTGCCTATAAAAAATCGTGCACATCTATGGATATTTGATTCATCTGTTCTTCTTAATTTATTATATGTGTATTGAGATTGTCTTCAAAATTTCGGCAGCATCTCCCCACACTTTTCCAATATACCCCAAATATTTACTAATTTTAACTATGCTCAGAAAATCACTTGTATGAAATACAAGTGACAAGAAGAGCAGTTAAAATTAGTTGGTATATCGGAGAAAAGCGAGGAGACGCTACCAAAATTTTAAGACAATCACAATACATATATAATAAATTAAGAATGTACAGATGAATCAAATATCCATAGACTGTCCAACTTGGACAATTCAAGACTTTATGCTCGATATATGACATTACTATCAAAAGACAGTAAAATCATATATCCTAACACAAGTCTTGAATGGGCAAAAATGAAAAAAAGGTCCACTCATCTCACTCATTCATATCCATGTTTTTTTCGTCTTCTCATTCATACATCCACATTCACATTAACATATATAATCACATTCTGTAAAAAATATGAGCCACCACCTAGGCTCGCTAGATAAATAAACATGAGCCACCCCCAGGATCGTTGGATTAAATAAACATAAGCCACCACCCAGGCTCGCTGGATTAAATAAATATGAGCCACCACCCAGGCTTGCTGATTCAACAAATATATAGAGAGGGGATGGAAGGATTACCTGAGCAAAAAAGAACACCAAAACCTGCACAATTTGTACAAATGAATACCCGCATTGAACAAGAAAAGTAAAATGAGTGCTTGTGCAACTTAAGAAATAATTAAATAAACAGAGGAACTCATGGTCTAGTAGGCTAAGAGAAAAATAATTAAACAGAAGGACTATCCACATAGTGAAGCAATCTGGGAATTTTATGAAGATGTTGTTCAAGCTATAGGTATTGAACAGTAGAAAAGAAAGGGAAAAAAAAAGGGTGCACTACCCTGTGTTCTTGAATTTCACCTACTAATACGACAACTAGTAGCTGACAGGAAAAGATAGATGAACCAAGCATGCATCTGTGAGCAGTCAATGAGTGTGAATAGGCATTCGTGAAGATTTGCAGCGGCCCCATAGGCAAGTAAACAATCCCTCTCCATTTCTCCGAATCTTACTCCTCCAAATCTTTTCCTGTCAGCTACTGGTTGTCGTGTTAGTAGATGAAATTTAGGAACACAGGGTCAGTGCACCCTTTTTTTCCTAGCCTACTTCTTCAACATCTGCAAGAAATATTACATATAAACAAATACAATACTAAACAAAGTAGTGCAAAAGACTAGTCATCTTGGTATAGACCAAACTTGTACCCAAAAATATACAAGAACATGAATCAAGCTCTAATGGAAGTGATGGTTGAACAAAGATAAAAAATCTATTCTAAAATATCAATGTAAATCTATTCTAATCACTTCTTGCATACCGTGATGAGGTCGCTAAGGATGGTCCTCTTTAATGTTGAAGTAGTTGGAACAGCGTAAAGTTTGATACTTTCTGCTAGCATTTTCTCTTCCTCACCAACCTACATTAAGAATTTGGGGGGGGGGGGGGGGGGGGGAGAAAGAATAATAATATGTAGAGGTAAGATATTATCCAAGTAAACATGCATTTGCAAATACCTTTTATTAGAAAGGAATGGAGGGCATCATAGAAAAATAGAATCTGGAATGCAAGAAAGTAACTACAAATTCTTCCATAAAATAAGAACCACATGAAATTTGGATACAAATTCCTCCTTCAAAAAGAGTAGACTTATACCACATAAAATATGGCGATTTTGACTATTTTTTCCCCTCTTAGCTCAGTTCTTTTCCCCTCATTATTATACTCCTTACACCAGAATTCACACCTCTTTAGTGCTAGATGGGTGGTTCATTAAAACTTTATGCTATACTTGGGTTGTGATGATCAGTCTGTCCCCACGTAATCTTTAAATATACATGTATTTTGGTAATTAACAAAACCTTATCAAAGTTCTCTAAGTCTTAAGTACAGGAAATACTCCAAGGTCAAGGTAAATCAAGCCAATATTGGTAAGCATCATATTTCTGAAGCATTAAGTCCACATCGACTTCTGTTGAAAGTCACAACGATTTCCTTCATGTATATCATCTTAAGTCATCATAACGATTTGCTCATCATAACGATTTGCTCATCGCAACGATTTCTTAAGTCATCATAACGATTTGCCCATCATAATGATTTGCTCATCACAACGATTTCTTAAGTCATCATAACGATTTGCCCATCGTAACGATTTGCTCATCGCAACGATTTCTTAAGTAATCATAACGATTTGCTCATCATAACGATTTGCTCATCGCAACGATTTCTTAAGTCATCATAACGATTTGCCCATCGTAATGATTTGCTCATCGCAACGATTTCTTAAGTCAGATTTCTTAAGTCATCATAACGATTTACTCATCATAACGATTTGCTCATCGCAACGATTTCTTAAGTCATCATAACGATTTGCCCATCGTAACGATTTGCTCATCGCAACGATTTCTTTAGAGCTCATAACGATTTGCTTCGCGCAACGATTTCTTTAGAGCTCATAACGATTTACTTCGCGTAACAATTTCTTTAGAACTCATAACGATTTGCTTCGCGTAACGATTTCTTTAGAGCTCATAACGATTTACTTCGCGCAACGATTTCTTTAAAGTTCATAACGATTTGTTAAGTATTCATAACGATTTCTTCATTAAATACAACGATCTACTCTCTATAATGACTTGTTGGTATTCATAACGATTTCATAAGTCATATTGACAACGACTTTATGGTTTATACCGACTTGATGTTCATCTTATCTCTTAAGACATTGAATAGTCAAAGTCTACCTCTCTCTGTCTGACTACTGTGCATTTAATGAAGACAGAACGTATCTCTGCATGCATGCAGATGATATCTTTTCATTATCGTGCATATTCTGTCAACATCTTTTAGAACAAGTTATTTGGCATTGCTGTTTTGGTGAATACTCACATCAACGTTTACTGACAACAAGAGACAGCCTAGCTGTCTACTGTTCTAGCATTTAATATATGCAGGGTCCTAAAGACATTATGTCATACAAAGTTGGACCATATAGACACCAGAAGACATTATCTCTTTGCATGCTCAATTGGATAAAAGATTGTTGAAGCTTCCAAATGTCAAGCAGTCCAACGCCTACCAATCCAAGGGACAACGGTTACTTCAACGACCGTATTTCAAAAGGAGATATAAATTCAAGACAGAAGATCATAAGAGTAGAGAGATTTTTGAACGCACAAGCTATTCAAATCTTCTCATAGAATTCTAGAGCCAAGAACCTCATTCCTTTCAGCATTGCTCTTTGCTCTCCACACTGTAGTGAAAATCTTAAGAGAGCTCGTGTAGTTCTGAGAGTCTTCTGTGTTTTTAGATCTTTTACTCTCAGTCCTGCTTGCTTCAGATCTTAGCTTGTTGAAGCTTGATCTAGGGGCTTGTCCTTATTGCTTACCCTTTGCTGTTGTTGTTCCCTTCTGTGTTGAAGGAAGACCTGGTAGCTTCCAGGGCGTTGTTGTTCCCTTCTTCTGTGAAGGAAGACCTGGTGGGGTATCCAGGGTGGTGTAATTCCTTTCGTGTGAAGGAAGACTAGCTGAGCTGGGTGTTGTAGTGTCCATAGGGGACTGTACCCTAGTTAGTGGAATCTTGAGTTGTTGCTCAGGGACTGGACATAGGACTCCTAAGGAGAAGAGGTCCGAACTAGGATAATTCTTGTGTTGTGTGGTTGTTTTTCTTGTGTGATTGCGCTTTCAACTAACTGTTACTAACCTTCATCGAGAATGTCCTTGTATGAATGTTTTAAGTACAGGTACTAATCAAATATTTTTAAAGACCCATTCACCCCCCCCCCCTCTGGGCTTGTCAACTGGGCAACAGGTTGGTTTTAGACTTCTTCAAGTGGTTTTTATAGCAAGGTTTGCTGGATCGGTGAATCAGATTGGACTCGATTCTCTAAATATTGGTGTAAATCGAAACATACTGATTTAGTTTGTATCTAAATTTTAATAATAATAAATAAAAATAAAGAAGAAAATCTTACTGGACCTACCATGTCTGGAACCATATGGCTATAGTATGTGTTTGCCTTTCCTAGAATCTAATGCCTAGAAGTATATATGTTCTCTGGGCTACTCTATTTTCCTGTATAAACTACCTAATTTCAAAAACTACTTGTATCCTATGGAGGGACTTTTCAAAGACATCATGGCAAATGTTAACTAGTCACTACTGTTCTTCACCAGCCTGTTCTAAGTTAGAAAAAGAAGAAGATAAATTAAGAACGTTGATGTCACAATACTTCTATCCTAGACCCTGCCGTAAGCCTGTAATGCCAAGTTGTGTCTTTTGAGAATGCTAATGGCACGAGATTCCAAGGATAAAGTGTCGATATATTTTGCAATAATTGGTATACTTCTTTTAGAATTTAACTAAAGCGACCATCTTCTCTATCAACTTCAAGATATGGAACGAGACAGTTGAATTTTGTTTTTGATGCTTGTTCGACTGCATAGAATTAAAAAGATAACACCCTACTTTGTTCCCTTCATATCTGTTTTCCTTTTTCCCCTAAAGATAAAAGGAATCCACATACATCTACAAAGTTTGCCCAATTAAAAAAGCAACCTGAGATATCCGTTTAAGAAATTTCCTACACATCTGACGGTCGGGTATCAATGGTAAGGATCACCATCTCCATGGTCTGACGGCCCTCTTTCTCGATAATGCAAACTACAGCTCTCACTTCCTTGCCTTCGCCGAGGAAATCCTCGCCAGCAGGAACCACCACTCCCACTGCCGCCTCATCTCCTCCACGCTCACCTGTGCAGAGACCACCAGCACCTACCCTACTTTTGTTTTTAAGTAACTAATCATTAAAACAATCAATGCGATACATATATGGAGTTTGAAATCTAAAGATTTATCATCCATGTTGCTAGCAAAATAAGTCAAAGGAGAAGCATGAAGCACGAAAAATTCCCACAAATGAAACAACAGAAACAAAAAAAATAGGCAATTAATTGTTTCCTGTCTAAGGCTAGATGTCTATATATACTGTGATTCGTATAGCCCTTTGTGTGTCACGTACATAGTCTAAGACAGATTACTTGGATGTGCCAAGGAAGGAAAGAAATACCAATATTCAACAAAAGGAACAAGGTCCTCGGCTTATAACATGCCTCAAATTTGAAATGATAAAAATTGATTTTTATTAAAAAATGTCAACCTCAAAAGGCATGATATTTTCACTGTGTGTGTGCACCAGAGGAGGGGGGGGGGGGTCGGCTTCCTCCCTCTCAACCACTGTGTGTGTGTGCGCCGGAGGAGAGGGAGGGGATGGGTGGTGGGGCCGCTGGAGGGGAGGGGGGGTCGGCCTCCTCCCTCTCAACATCTATGTGTGTGCGCGCCGGAGGGGAGGGAGGAGATGGGGGGTGGGGGCCGCTAGAGGGGAGGGGGGGTCAGCCCTCCTCTCCTCTGTTTGTGTGTGTGTGCACTGGAGGAGATGGAGGGGATGGGGGTGGGGGCTGCCGGAGGGGAGGGGGGTCGGCCTCCTCCTCTCAACGTATGTGTGTGTGTGCGTCGGAGGGGAGGGAGGGGATGGGGGGTGGGGGCTCCGGAGGGGAGGGGGTCAGCCTCCTCCCTCTCAACCTCTGTATGTGTGTTCGCCAGAGGGGAGGGAGGGATGGGGGTGGGGGCTCCTGCCAAAAGGGAGGAGGCCAAGGAGGGAGGGTTTGGGCGTCAGCGGACAGACTCACCATGGGGGGTGGGAGCTGCCGTCGGAGCTCTGGGAGTCGCCGGAGGGGGTCACCGATCGTCGGCACCGTCGGAGGTCGGGGCGTCGCCGGAGGGGTCGTCCGCCGTCAGGAAGAGCACAGAGAGAGAGAGAGAGAGAGCGAGAGAGTGTGAGAGAGCACGCAGGGAAAAATTGGGGCGCTTTAAGGCGGACAGAGGCAAAAATATGGCAGTGGCTACAAAGCCGCTGCCATATTGATCTTTAGTAGCGGCTATGACAAGCCGCTACCATATAATTATATGGCGGCGGATAATAGCCACTGCCATATGTATTTAAAAAAAAAATAACTCCAAAACTTCAGAAAATTAAATATATTTTCTTCTTGCATCAATATATTAATTTTTTATAATTATAAGTATGGTAAATTAATTAAGAATCCCTATTAGATATTTTACTTATTTTTTAGTTCATGACAGAGTTGTAACTCATTACAGTAAGTGTTATCCCATGTTACAGTATACGTTAAGGTTTGTTACATTAAGGTCATCCCTATTATAATCAGGGACTCCTAATTAATTTACTCTTATAAATATTACTATATCTATTAATGTATTATCTTGTGATGATACCAAGTAATTATGTATCGACACCTAAAGAGCGTGTGTCAGCATTAAAAGAGAATCGGACGAGAATTTCAGAGAATGAACAGTTAAATCACAATAATATGATCAAATTTAATCGTAATGAGAAAGAACTGATATTGGCTTTTAATGCTTAGGTCAGCTGGTATAAGAAAATCTAAACTTTCAATTGACGAGCAAAACTGATATATTGACTTCTAATGCCTAAGTCAACTAAACAAAGGATACAAAAAAAAATTAGTTTAAACTTCTTCATCATCAGCACTTCTACCATAGAATATCTTTGGATCTTAATTACTCTTACATTTAATTTTGATCAATATATATATATATGATCGTTGAATCAGAGACTACATCTCATCAAGATCTCTGTTATTATAAGTACATTAGAATTACTCTATTAAATTTGATTCATCTTTAAAATCAGTCGGTTGAATTTGATTCATATTTAAAATCTAACCATGTGGACTCATCATTTTAAACCAATATGGATGAAGACACAGGTCGATCGACCTACTTGTGGACCCAAGTCAACTTAATTACTTGAAAACCCGGGCCCGATACTCTTTTTTGTTTGACTAAGTCAAACGGTGTGCAAACAGACTTAAATTTCTTCAACTCTCAGAGGCAGAACATGTTCTCACTCACGAGACTAGCATACCTACGCTATCCGACTACCGATTCATCTCTCGTCACCACCATTCGAGAAGCACTTGGAAACACTTGAATTTGCAATATGCATGCATCCATATACATGAGAACATGATAAAAATCCAAAGAATAATAAGATTTCTGTGATGGATCACAAATCCATTTCCACAAACCATTTCAGGATCTCTCTCTCTCTCTCTCTCTCTCTCTCTCTCTCTCTCACACACACACACACACACACATATAATATGAGATCAGTTGACCAGTTTGCTTCATGGGTATATTCTTTCAAAGATATAAATTTACTATGTTCTCAAATTCTAATTGTTAGATTTAAGTTTAATAAACACATAGAAATATATATAAACACATATGTATATATATATGTTCACTAAATTTGTGTATAATATATTTATATTTGAGAATATTACAAGTATATATATATATATATATCTAGCACAAATATACATATATATTTCAAATATAAATAACATATGTATATATCAATCACTAAACTAAAATAACTTACTATTAAAAAAAATTATATGTTCTAGATATTTCTGATTCGAAGTTTTTTTATTTTAAAAAAATGAATAAAATGAAATTTTTATATTTGTCAACGGCTTTTTGCTGCTGACTAATACTGTCAGCGGTTTTACTTGACCGCAGACATTTAATCTATGTCAACGGTTTTGTAGAACCGCAGACATAACATCTATATGTTAGCGGTTCCCAAAGCCGCTGAATAATATATATCCACGGTCAAACATAGCCGCGGCCTTAACTCCACATTTGTCAGCGGTTACACAGCTGTTGACGTATGCTGAACTTTTGTCAGTGATATCGCTAACCGCGGACAAAATATTTTTATGGCAGCGGTCTGCTATAGCCACTGCCTTATATCTCTTTTGTCCTTGAATTTTCAGCCGTGGATATATATTCGTTGATAAATGTTGGTCCTCTTGTAGTCTCTCTCTCTCTCTCTTCATGTGATTTAAAAACCAGATAGTTAAAAATTTTAACTTCAACTTTTTTATGCTCTTGAGTGGCCGGGTTATATCGAACTTAATTAACTTATTCTGATTTTATGATGTCATGATCAAATAGCTGAATTGAGAATGTCAAAAGGAAAAATAACACTCTCATTAATATAGTTTCTCACTTCCGTAATTGTATTATTAATTAAGGGGCATTGTGATCACCAGCGTTAGAAGCACTTCAAGTGCTACATATGTATATCTCTCTCCGTACATTTAGGGAACATGATCACATGTTTCCTTGTGTCGACTTTGAGCAGGAGTGATCAAGAGACATTCTGAGATCTGGAAAACAAAAAAACAAAACAACATACATGATTCGATCGACTGGACACCAAAATTGGGGAAGGATCGATGATTAGAATATTTCAAATGATGCATATGATGTCGCATCAAGATGGGTCTTACATCCCCAGAAATATTGATAATTAATCAAGTCGATCACGTAAATCTTGTGACCTGAATTCAAATGAAAAATGCTACTTACTCTTACTATCTGCAGATACGTATCTTTAACATATATAACAGTACTCTATAGATGCATCATAACTAATAAAATCTAGCCTTAATTAAGAAAGATTAGTTATCCTATAATTATAGCATCTTATAAGGATTTATAAGAACAGAATTGCCCACTTTAATCACACATGATTTCGCCCCTTAAGAAATCTATTGATCGTGGGTCCCATGCAGATCTGGCCTCTCCCCCTATCGAGCTGGCCCTGAAGCAGATCACCATGGATCAGCTGATGACATTTTTTATGATCATAAACTTAATAATCTCTCTTATATATGGTTAACTGATCTAGTGGTCTATATGTAACTTGCATGCATACCCCCCACTAAACAAAAAAATCAAATCAATCGTAAACGTTGCACAGAATATGTGTCTGCATATATGGATGGGTTACTATTGGTTGTTCTTTGCTGAGAAAATTGTTCTAAATGGTCTAATTTTTGGCTGGCTAAGAACATTATAATTTGTGATGGACCTCTTGACCTTGACCGGTCGTTCAGAAAGAGTGCTAAAAATTGTAGACACGCGAATTTGGCTCTAGCGGACAAATTTCATATTACGCCATAATATCACAAATGGCCATCTTTTTTGTCTCGCAAGAGTATTTTTCTAATATTTTTGGATCTCACTCATTCTTTCTCGGTGCTTCCCCATGTGATTCGATTGCGGATTGACCTGCGCGGTCAGGTCGCGGGGGTCCGGAGGCAGCGCCCCCGGAAGCTAAATTTGGTTCATAGAGGTATATGAACAACTTCATTGAAAGGCGTCCGGACTGGTGGACGTGATTCAGGAACCTTGTTGCGACGGCTCCAAAGGGCGCGACCTTGTCGCGTCGGCCATGCAAGACGACCATGCTTTTGGCATGAAGGCGTCGTGCATGGTGGACGCATTTATGAGCACGTGTATAAAATGGCGTCCACTTCGTTAGATGCGATTTAAAGTCAAAAAGGCTACGCCCCCAAGTCGTCGCACCTAAGGTTGCCACGTCGTGTAATCATGACAAAATCTCTGAATCGCGGCCTTGTCAGTCGATGCAATTTAGAAGGTCAAATCCGCAATCCCACGTTAGCAGACAGCGCGTTCATGAGTCGATTGCCTCGAAACCATGCAAGTCTTAATCGCGGCGGACAAGGCGGACGCGATTCAAGTCGCGGCGGCCTGGCCCGACGTGATTCCAAAGCGTAGACAGCTATGGTCATGATGCGTCTGTCACATCGGTTTGACTTTCTTAATCGCGGCCTGCCGTCTGGACGTGATTCAATTCATAATCGTGGCTTCCTATGTGGACGTGATTTTAGAATCTGATGCCTATAAATAGACCCCCGAGGGTAACTATTCAGGAAATCCCCTCCACCCTGGCAGAGCCCTGCCGGATTCTTCCCGCGACTTCCCCACGGCGGAGTCATGTCGGACCAGCGACTCGACGCCCTCGGAGTTCGAAGCGCCGTCTACCATTCCACGTATCGGAGCGAGGCGGAAGGAGCACGGTCTTCCTCCACTTCCTTCGTCAATTCCGGCAACGCCGCTACGCCATCCACTTTCGGGAAAGCACCCCCTCCTCTTTCTCCCTTCCGTCTTTCTTTTTGTCTCCTCCGGGCCCCACGTGGCCCTTCTTTACTTTTCACACACAACACATATGCATGCATACACACACACACCTACATTTTAGGAGTTTAAAAGCTACCACGGGGTGAGTTCTCCCATTCTTCATTTATGTCATTTTATTCATTTTTTAGAATTGTATACAACACACCCATGGCTAATCCCCTCTTCATTTTTTGTCTTTTTTCTTTGTCAGGATAATCAACATGGAAAACGTCCTCTACTACGGCCGGCCGTGCTCGTAGAGGAAGAGAGGACCCACATCATCTCCCACGCAATCTCCCCGCCAAAAAGGTACGCTCACGATCACTTCCTTCTCTCGCACCCCTCGCGCGTGCATTTCCATTCGGCACCCTCGTATTTCTGGCGATCACATTTTTTTTCTTTTCCGACTTTTCCACCACTTTTTATTTTCCACCCCTTTTAATTTGTGGACCTACTGTTCTTTGTCCCCTTGAAAAGGAGCGAAAAATATAACCTACAGAAATATTATAAAAACGTAGTATATACGTAGTGTTTCGCTTAGAATATTGGGAACGCTGTACACTTCCAAATCGAATATATACCACCTCATCAGTGAATCAAAAGATAGATGGATCATTAAGACAAGAAAGACGGATCATTAATGAGTACTCCTCGGATTAAACTAGAGATACGTCTTCTGCACAAACTTCCGACCCACAAAAAGGGTGAGATATATGCATCTGTTAGATCGGGTACTGGGAGGCCATTTTATAACTTCCAACAGGCCGAAAGCTTTCCTAGCTGGGTCTGATCTCACCGAGAGGTACGCACAGCAGTTAATCACTCACAACCACAAAGAAATTAAGGACCTTTTCCTTCTCAAGATATATGTCGACAAAAAGGAATGTTTTCGATTGCTAATGCGTTTTTTTTCTTGGTTACGTACGGATATGGGGAGCTTTCTGTTCTCATGCATGCAACTTTAAGTTTCTACATGCAGATGCAGCCACTGGCCACGCTGCCTAAAATTTATCTCCATATACTTAAGATGTGAATCTAGCTAAATCGAGTTTGGCAAACTCTACTCTAGATTATTGATCATGATTCAGCTGTACAGACGTATATATGGAGAACATTAATCTTTCCGTTTGGCCCGAAATCGGGAGGGAGAACGAAAACATTCTTCCTCTTGTTTAATTCTTGTCATAATCCTGCGATGGGGTAGAAAGCTGAAATTAATGTAGAACAAACCAAAATCAGAAGATGAGATACAAGCCCCACTTCTATCTCTCTGAGAAGAACAGTAATAGATAGAGGGAAATCTGAATGAGCAAGAGAGGGGAGGTGGAACTTTCTACAAAATTAAGAGGAAGGGAGAGTCTAGTACTTCCTCGGTGAGTTGGAAATTAAAGACCCATCATCGATCCTCTACTAGTTCTGGGTTGGATTGGACTTGCTTGGGGGTGCCTTCCGTAAGTTTGCACTGACGGCTGCCGCTGGGTACACCTTCTTGGCCCTGTTGGTGTGCGAGTCCAGATCCCTCGTCAGGCTAGCTGTTCTTGAAGAAGAAAGCTGCAACAACCTTCTTGAGTGCGTCCTTCGAACTCCTGGAAGATTGTGCCAGGAACCCACACATGGAGGACGTAAGAGGAAGAGTAGCAGCAGCAGCAGGAGCAGCACTACAGGTGAAAGGAGAGCCAGAGTTCTTGCCGTGGTTGTCATCGTCTTTAGTGAGATGGAGCAGTACTGTTTGTGGTCCAGAAGATGAGCTATGCGGCTTTGTTTATATGTCTCCCCAGAAATCCATCTCAACAGTGTGGGAGGGGAGCTGGACTTCCCACACACCCAGCTTCTTTGTTCGTCCTTTGATGTAGATTACCTCTGAGATCTGAGGAAAGAGGGGCTGTCCAACTTATTATATGGAAGCGCTCCCCATGTCATTATACTTCTGAAAGTGATAGACGACAAAGGCCTGAAACGATCGAACTAGAATTTTAATTAAGTTTTGATTTATAAGTGATTAAATAACTTGCAAGTTAACCATGCGTACGAAACAATAGCTATACTCTTAGAAATTAAGAAAGCGAGAGACAAAGATGAGAGAAAGACAGCATATTTTTCAAACCTATATATATTTCAAAGGGAGAATTATCAATTAATTCTTATTTTTGGAGACTTATTAATTTTTAAGTCTCTATTCTATACATAATTTTCTAAAGGAGTCGGAGACTTAAAAAATAAATCTCTAAAAAATAAAGATTGATAATTCCCCCTATTTCAAATACATATCTTCTCTGTTTGCACACGAGGCTGATCCCATTTAAGTTGGATTATTTGTGAGAGAATAACAAGACTCACTGCTCTCTCATCGGTCCAATTTGAACCAATAAGATGAAGGCCGCTGTGTCACCTGTGCACGAAGCATTACTCTAAATACACGCGTTTTGTGGGTACACATGCAAGAAAAAAAATAGTTTTTTCTGTTAACACTAATACACCGGATCCCATCAGAACTCTGAAGTTAAGCGTGTTTGGGCAAGAGTAGTAGTAGGATGGGTGATCTTCTGGGAAGTCCTCGTATTGCACACCTTTACAAGTGTGGTTGTAATTCAGTGGTAAGGGTATCTCATGTTAAGTTTGTAGAGACTTGGGTTCGAATCCTAGCACTCACTTACAAATAGAGTTTTGAGGACCCCGGTTGGGTCGATCGGTTAGAACTATTGCTTAAAAGTAAGAGGTCCCGAGTTCGATTTCTGGGGGGGCTTACCTGATTTACATGTAATCCTCAGGTGTGCAAATTCAGAATTTTTTTCGGTCAAGTGGGGTAAGGCCAATTAATACGGGTATACGGAAAGTAGGAGCTGCCAAGTCCTGACCTTGAAATTCATGAACACCAATCTCTGAGCCCACAAAACCACACGGGCGGGATTTTCTTGTTATCAAAAAAAGAGTTCGCGACGTATTTATACTTTTAACCCTTTTTAGTGTCGGAAAGTTAAGAATTTTAAAATGGTTAACTTTTTTGTATGCTTCTGTCGTAGGATGTAACCAGGAAGGAGCTCATCATGTGAACTTTACCTGACTTCTTATTTTACTCTGACACCCGGGTATGAGATTAAGTTATGCCATTTTGCATAGTTCATCTTTATTCACAACTTGGTCCTTGCTGGGTCAGGCATCTATTCTTTCTCCTATTTTGAAAATTAATTCTTTTTTATGTGCTAGATCAGTTGATTTGGTTTTTTAAACCGTACAAATATATCTTGAATTCAAGATTTAAAATATTTGCTTAAATCTTAATTATTTATAATTCTTGATAAAATCTCCTTATAAACTTAATAGATTTAGATATTGAACTCCTCCTATTTAATGTACCACAGAATGTCTAACTAACTAAATGACTTACTATTTTAAAAATTAAATATGATTAACCAAGTTTTAAAGGTTTAAATAACTACATAATAATTAACTTTAGCTTAATTAAACATATATACATGAGCAGTGCCCACCCACAAGATTATGCATGCGACATGGATTGGTTCTCCCCAAAGCATGACCTTACTTGGACGACTTTAATCTTTCATCTAGTGATCATATGGTTAAGATAATTTTTATCTACATCTTTTCAATAACTTTGTTAGTGTTCCCGCACTATCACCTGCGACTTTGAAACACTACTGATTCTTGTAACAGTTATCACCAGTCTCAAGGAATACCTCGTCTTTAAATTTGCAAGATTCAGAAATGATTGGACCGGAACATGGATATCAGCAAGTTGTTCTACTTGGAGATACGTGGCCTACACAGCATCCACCTCCGGAGATAATATTAATTAGATAATTCTCAAATGCTACTAAAAAATTGAAGCCAATTCTTAATTAATGCAACTTATGGGAGGTGAGTTTTCGTGGGGGAGAATAATAACTCATTAATCCGCACAAAGTGGGGTATGTTATATCTTTTTATCTGAGAGTTTTGATGATTTGCAGAGCATATAACATTTGAATGTGATTTTTGGGAACTTCAAGGATTTTTTAAGAAGATTCATCCTACAACAAGCTTGCATGAAGAGTGATTTTCACAAGATTCTTCCTACAACAAGCTTGCATGAAGAGTGATTTTCACAAGATTCATCCTACAACAAGCTTGTATGAAAAATTTGTTATACACTACACCCCACTTGTATTAGACTCTTTGGAGTGATTTTTCTATTTTTAAGGAATATGTAACATTAGGTCCATCTAATGTTCACATATATATAAATCACATCACAATTAGATGAATTAGTTCCACATGAATATTTCATATGAGTGGTAAGATGAACAAAAAATTATTTGATATCTCATGTCATCTGCCGTACACTTAATTATGCACCAAAATACTACTCTTTCAAAAGAAATTAAAAAAAATGATAATTTGACTTTAATCTTTCGAAAAGAGTGCTAAACAATGAGGAAGGCAGGCTAAATAGTATATGGTATTTTTTGTGAAACACATTCTGTTATTTGATTATATTCCAAAAATGTCAAAGTTGTAAATCAAGAAAAACTATATGAAGTTAAGTTCTTTTACATTATTTCTGATTAAAAATTTGATAACAATTTTGACATAAATCTATTTACTGCCAAAGAAGCTCAATCTCATATCCAGTTGTAGATTGTTGGATGATGAGGGAAAAATTGACAAGGATGATACGTTTGGTCCTATTGGTGAAGGATCTATAAGGAAGATAAAAGATCAGCGTTTTTGGGATGGAGGTCTCAGGAAAAATCCTCTGATGCTTAAGTCAATGATGGGCAAGAGCCAAGAGTAAGAAAGACGAAAGAAACGCTAGAGGATACAAGATTGCGCTTCACCAATTTGAGGGTCTATGGTCTACCTCTCTTCTTTTGAAGGGAAGATTCTAGGAATATATAGTTATGTGCTATCTTATCGGCTCCACGAAGGTGGGATAGAGGAAGAGATAGATCGGGAGATGTGCTACTAGGATTAGAGTTCTTATGTGAGACTGTTTATCTTATCTTAATCAATCTGTCCTTGGGTTTGACCAAATTTATGTTGGGAGTTTACTAACTTTAGCACTCTTCGAAAGGGATTCCCTTAGTGGCTACCCAGTCGCTCAAGTTTCCTTGGTTGTGGAATCTTTTCCTGAGTTTGAGGATCCTCCCATATAGGTAGTGATATGGGACATCATAGAGCTTTGCGAGCCTTACTTTTTGGGCTTTCGGTAGATGGGCCTTAGGATATTTGTTAGACTATCATCTATTGGGCCAGATAAGCTTTATGAACCTTTTGATATGAGATTTACTAGGCTAGAATTTCTTCTCTCCACTTGCCCCCCTACTCCCAAATTTTCTGATTAGCTTGATAAGTATAGTTCATTAGAGATATTTTCTAGGGTGGATGCATTTGCAGTGTATTTTTCATAGGCGGAGTGGTTTATGTCACATGTCTCCTTTGATGCGGATGTTCCGATGTGCCTATTGGGCTCCATCACATCCTTATATGTTATTTGGGTGGCGAGTGCAATGATCATGCCTTTTGCACTGGATTTAATGCTGATTCAGTATGCCACCTGAATCATTTTGGTATTCAAGGAGGCAAGGAATGCTTCAGGTAGGCTTCGTCGATCCTTTGAGGCCACATTTAGTGCCTTTAATTAGGTCATTGAAGTCATCTTCCTTATCCATTTTGTCTTCATCTCCAAGTTTCCGCTTCCCGCTTCTTGATCTCTAGTTTTCTTCTTCTTTTACGACTTTCTTATCATGTTCTCTCTCATGTCCCAAGAGGATCATTGGAGAGGACTAGAGGTCGCTACTATATTTGCCGATCTTGCCACGACTACCATTAAGGCTATTTGTTTGCTTCCCCCTCCTGCTCCTTCTTCCAGTTCACCTTTTGCTTCTTCCTCCACCCCCCTGACTAACCAGGAGGTGTCCTTACAGATCAGAGATGTCAAACAGCAAGCCAGGGCCTTAGCGCGCCTTCTTGTTACTAGTCCTATATTTAGATCACCAATAAGGAGGTTGAGAAACTCCTAATCTGCTACAACATGCCTTGGGACTTTAGCTTCTCCCTTGCGAAGCCTAATGAACTAAGTGTCAGTACTCAAGTAAGACCTTTTGCGTATGCCTTAGGTTGGAAGTCCAACTTCCACTCTCTCCTCCATCCATTTCTCATAGGCCTATTGAACTACTTTGAACTAGCGCTAGTACATCTAGTTTCCAATTCTTATACCTATGTCTACTCCTTCCTTGTTCTTTGTAGGCTACGTCAAATCTAGCCTAGGCTCCATCTCCTCCACATTTTTTTATGAGCTAAAGGGGCTTGCGCCGGTTGGTAGGGGTATTTAGTTCTTCCAAGCTCTCTAGAGCAAGAATTGCGTTTCTCTCACCAGTTGGGACTCCTCTCACAAGGGCTAGAAGTCCCAATATTTATGGGTGACCCATTTTAAAGTAGATCCCAAGTGGTTCTTCCGGATTGTGCCAAACTTCTCACCTACTGTAACGCCCCGCTTCAGCTCGATACGGCCATTCCGACCCACGTCGGACAAGAGGGAGACGGTACAAGGAAAAACCCCCAACAATGTCGAACATTAGGGTGGAATCTCTTATGACGAATGAAAATATAATGAGCGGAAGCAACATTACCATCAACTTTTACATTCACGTCTCATAATCATAAGAATAGATAAAGATAAGTATATAATAAAATAAACATCGTCCATATCAGAGCCAACACAATTACATAAGGTTCAATATTACATTAATTCTTTCCAACTTAATATAACTAGTTTCATAGTCTGAGCAATCACTACTCCTCACGATCTGAACCAAGTCTCACCACTTCCTTATTCTGGAACCTCAGCTTCACCTGAATATTAGGAAGAGTGAGTCTATGGAATAGACTCAGCAAATAACTAGAAATTCCAAACTCATAATCTACACTATAGCATAGTTTTGAAAAAAACATAGTTATATATATATATATATATATATATATATAACCAATGGTAGAATCAGTAGCGATAAAGGCAATGGTAATAATAGTAGTAGTAATAGCAATAGAAAATGTAACGGTAGAGACAATGGTAGTAACAGTAACAACAATAATAATAGAAATAATAATAATAGAAACAATGGTAGTAACAATAGTGGTAATGTTAACAATAATAGTAATAGAAAGTAGAATCAATGGTAGGAAACTGTAATAATGGTAGGAATAGAAACAACGGTTGTAACAGTAATGGTAATGGTAACAGTGATAGAAGCAATGGTATTGGTGATAGTAGTGGCAGTGTCAGTAGCAGTAGCGGTGGCAATAGGAGTAGCAATGATAGTAGCAGTGGCAGTGGCAGTAGTAGTATCAATGGCAATAGCAGTAGCAATGACAGTAGCAATGGCAGTGACAGTAGCAGTGGCAGTGTTAAGCCGGACACATTGCCCTAACTATCAATAAAAGGTCAGTCAGTTAGTACAATACACTATCACCTAAGCAAATAAGTGATGGGTCTTAGTTACTGCGTAAAACCGAAAGAAATCCTCTCCACCATATACCACTACAAGAAAGAACGTGATTAGCGACGGATTAAATCCGTCGCTACTCTATCGCTAAAGGCATTCTGCGATGGATTCGCGACGGAATAGCGGCGTACCTAATCCGTCCCAAAAAAACTCGTCACTAACTCACAATGCGTCGCAATTCCGTCGCTAAATAGCTGCGGACTAACGATGGAAATAATTCTGTCGCTAATTAGCGACGGATTGACATTACCTCTTCCTACACCCACATTAGCGGCAAATTTGTGACGAATTAGTTCCATCGCTGATTAAATTTTGCGACAGAACAGGACAGAAATATCCGTCCGTGGTTAGCGACGGATTACGGCGTTCTGACATTTACCGCTCAACTAGCGAGGGAATTGCGACGCAATATGTCGTCGCAAATTAGGGAGGTATAAGTCATCGCAAATCTGTCGCTGATTTAGCGATAGATTTGCGACCAATACTATTCCGTCGCTACAGCGTCTGTGACAAATGTCTCTCGCAAATCCGTCGCTAAATTAGCGATTAGCGACGGATTTGTGATGCTGCCGTTGCCACTGCTGAGAAATATATTAATAACAAAATTCATCGCTATTCCGTCGTAAATTTTATATTTTAAAAGAAATTCAATAAACCTACAACTCTGTTCCTGACACATGCTAAATAATTTACAATACTGAATTAAAGCTCAATACAATAAAATGTTTGATTAAATAAAATATTTAAATTTTATTTTACATAAAAAAAAAGTATCATGATAATTCCACCCAATTCTCATGACATCAAAAAATATCATGATAATTTCACCAAATCCGCATGACATCAAAAAAGTATCATGACAAATCTACTTAGCAATTAGCATAAAATGTGTACCATGAGAGGGTAGCTTTCGAAACGTCCAAATTGCATTCTTAGAATCAAAATTATGTCACAATAACCAATTACACTTGTGCAATATTCATATATATACAATTTTAAGAAGACTGAAGTAATAGATAGCAAAATCTCCTCTAAGCTAGGACCAAGGAACCGGCGAATTCTTGTTGCATGGCAGTCTTGACAACATCAACATCAATATCTGCTAATTTTCCTGTTTTAGATGATATGATCACACATCTCTTTTCTTCTGCATTAGGAACAAATAGTCTTCCTTTCTCCTCCAAAAAGAACAGTGCAATGCTGCAAAAAAAAGAAAATGTTGGAGAATAAAATTCAAATTTACTGTAGCTTAATCCTGACCATGGATTATATACATCAACATATTAATGCCAATATCTTCACTCAATTGGTTTCAAAGTTTTAAAGGTTCAGTGGGTCATATAACCTCCGTTTCTCGTGAGCATTAGCAAGTTGTAGTGCAGATGTGTTTGTGCAGATGACTCCAATTGAGTCGTTTATTAGAGCAGCAAGCTGGTTGATAAAAAAATGATATTAACCCAGGAACTATGCCACGTCTCATATAATACAGAAAATAAATATTAAAGTATTGTTTTCACATCTATGGTTAAGTATGAATTCTTCACAAAGATCAAGTGTAAGCAATATAAGAAAGGATTTTCTGCAGACATACCTGGCCAAGCGTTGTGATAAACACTATGCTTGAATCTTCTCCAATCACTTCCTCCACATCTTCCCTCTCTTTTTGATATGGAATGACAAAGATGGACCTTACATCCCTATTTTCACAGTCAAATCATCGTATTACATGTATGTTCCCTTTCTATTTTACAGTTCTGTTATCCTAAAAATGCATCATGCCTGACTTTCTTCCCCTGATCACTTCAAAAAATGAGAAACGTCAAATGTTTACATTACAGTTCACGGCAAGTTCAGTTGTGAAATTCCAATCAGAGGCAGTCTCAAGTTTCTTCAATGGTTTATTGAACCATGGTATGCATGGATGTGGCCCCTATGGTTGCAATTGCTTGGTTAAAATGGAGAGCAGCTTTTGATTAATTTGCTGACCATCCTATTCCTCTTTGATTGATCAAGTTCTACAAAATGACTGCCAGACCAACTATGCTGTACGATGAAAAAGGTAGTTGATTTCTGACAAGAGTACTAGCTAAAATGAGAATATTAAGATGGATATTTGAGATGACAAAATACTCCAAAAGGGGGAAATGCCAAAATTAATGTGTAAAATCCTGTGAAAATAATGTAGAGTTTTGAAAATTTACCAAGAATATGAACACGACAACTTGTCAAGAGACATGGCCATCATTTTTGTGGCAGACCGAGTAGGAGGTCAACTAAAGAGAAAGCAGATGAAGGAAACATGAAAATACTTTAGTTAGAATAAAATATTTTAGCTTTAACCCTTCTTACAGAATAATTATGAGGGAAACATGAAAATACTTCAAAAGAAAATCATAAAGTGGAAAAAGAAAAATTATATAAATCCTCAAGAAGAGATTCTGAAAATCCAGAACCAACTAGCTACTTTGAGCAGGAAACCTATATCTGAAGAATCAATCCAGCAGAAGGAACAACTAGAAAAAAACTTGGAAAAAGTAATTAGTTGATGGAAAAGATAAAAAGGGCAGCATACTAATGATAGCTAGAGTCTCATTTTGGAGTTTGGGCCCAATCAAGGCTGGCTACCTCCACCTTCTTTGGAGTTTGCACAATATCTGTGGTTAATCTTCCATATTAATGAAAGTAGTAAGTTCAATATAGCATTCCATGTTCGTGTATGCTGTCAACGGTGCTCTTGCCGTTGGAATGTCTCCTCCCTTCTTCTACCTTACACCTCCAGTGAGTTAAGAGTGTTTTCTCCTACCATGGGAACCAGCTCTAGTTCCTGTGTGAATGTGATCCCCTGCTCATAGGTTGCACCCCTCATCGACAACCCTGTTGGTGGAACTTTACGGCAAAATCTCAGGTATCATTTCAACCCTTTTCGACCCCACCTTTTTCGTCTCGCCTTCTCATTTGCCTTGTTCCAAATTGGCCCACTTCTGTTTGCCGCTCCCAATTCTCTTGCTCTGTCTTTTATATTCAAACCTCCTTTCCCGCTTTCTTAAGCTTTCTTCTTATTCCTTTCCCTTACTCCCTCATATATTTCCTCCCGTTGAACTACCTTTTCCTTCCTCACCTTTCCCTTGTAGCTATAATTTCACTTGGTTCATCCCCTGTGGTCATTGATCCGGAGGTGGAAGAAGAGGCTTACTTACTCCCGGAGGAAGAAGAAATTCTAAACAGATTCATGCAACTTCTGTCTGAAGATACTGTTGAGAACCCCGTTGAGCTATGTTCAGAAGATGCAGACACTCCCAATTCATGGCAGCACAGCTTGATAGTCCGAGTTCTTACAGACAAGGAGGTCCGACCTACTGGCTTAAGAGAATGGATCTCCAAGCTCTAGAATCCAAATGGGGTGTGGAAATTCCTAAATTACTCTAATGATAGATTCCTAATCCGATTAACTGAGTTGGAAGATTTGGAGAAAATCTGTCGAAGAACACCATGGATTTATAATGATGACCTAGTTCTTATTGAGAGAGGAAGACCCAATGCCACTCCAGAGGATTATAAACTTCAGAGAGCTGAAATGTGGGTAAAGATTTACAATCTTCCACTAGAATTTCTTACTGAAACTGCCGTGATGAAGCTGGCTACTCAAATCGATATTCCATTTAAGCCCCCGGTAGAAGGGTCTGCTTACTGGAGTGATTTCGCCAGGGTTAAGGTTGCTCTTGATGTTCATTTGCCCCTGAAGACACATATCACAACCAAGCTTCTTGATCAATCTACTATTATGCTCCCGATTATCACAACCAAGCTTCCTGAAGAAAAGAATGGAAAAGGCAATGCAATTTCAATTTGAAGGGTTGGGTAAATTCCACTTCAGTGCTATCAGAAACAAAGGCAATGAAGAAGGCAAAGCAATTTACAGAAGCAAGTAAGAGGGCTGGAGCATCATCTCTTTCCAAAACATTGTCCCAAGAAGACACTGTTACTATACACGGAGAACCCAACCATGCCCTCAATACATCCAAGGTCAAACTTACCTCACCGCCTTATCACTCTAACAAGCAACCATCACTCCACCCACTCCCATCGGCCATACTAGGTAGTGGCCACCCCATCACAAGTGACATCTTCTCCACTCCACACTGCCAACCCCTTGTAGACCCCCTATCATCCAACCTTACTTCAAAAGGACAACCATTAATAGAAAACTTGGAAACCCACACTACTCTAAAAGGAAAACAGCTTCCCCTTGTCCCTTCAATTATTAATCCAAGCAACTTGATCCCAATCCCCATTCAAGTAACCACCAATTTCCCCAGAACCCATACAGACCCAGTCAAAAGAAAACTCCATTGGGAAATAGACTATGACCCTCCTATCCCCTCTCAACAGTTGCACACTCTGTTAACCTATCCTCCTTAAAAAAACACTCAAGTCCTATACCTAAACACTCAGCTAGTAGAACCAAATCCCCTAAAGTTAGTCCATCTGCTAGCCCATCCACAAGCTCAACCAGTCCAAATGAGGCGGAGGCAGCCGGCCTTAACCAAGCCCAATCACCAAAATGAGATTTATGGCTTATGACAAATTGGAATGGCCTTTCATCAATGAGATGCTACATAGACATGGATTCTCTGAACAAGCCAGGATTCTTCTAATGAAATGCATCACCACAGTTTCCTACTCTATCAATATCAATGGTGAATCCACTGGTCTCATTAAACCCACCAGAGGTATCCGACAGGGATGCCCCCTTTCTCCATATCTCTTTATCCTTTGCCGTGAAGCATTGTCTGCCCTCCTTGAGAAGAAGAAAAGTATGGGTGCTATCAAGGGGTTCAAGATTAACCCGCAAGCCCCAACTATCACCCATGCTCTTTATGCTGATGATGTTATGTTATTTGGGAAAGCTAATGAACGAGATCTTATGTCTATGAAGCAATCTCTCCTCACATTTGCACAGTGGTCCGGACAGGAAATTAATTTGCAAAAATCTGGCATTATCTTTAGTCCTAATGTTCCAGATCCCTCCAAATGCATTTAAAGAATATCTCTGGCTTCTCAGAATTGCCTAAGCATGCCAATTATCTAGGAACGCCTATTCTCTTTGGCTGAAGCTATTGCTATCTTCTATAGAATCAAATGGGCCTCCCAACACAATAGTCCCTCCATTGTTGTTAGCGATGCCCTCAATGTGATTAATATCATCACCAAAATGAAAGCTCCTATTTGGCATTGCAGCTCTATTCTGGATGATTGCAAAGCCATGTTATCTATGTATCCATCTGTAAATGTCAACTATGCACCTAGAACTGTTATCCAGTCAGCCCACCTTATGGCTAAGCATGCTTTGGCTTTGAGGTACTTTGGGGAATGGACTCCTACTTCTATTCCCTCTTCTGTTCTGGCTGTGATTCATTCTACTCCTGTAAGTTTTGTTTCTTGATGAATGAATCAACCACCTTCCCAGTAAAAAAAGAAGAAAGTAGTAAGTTCAACAGGGGGTGGGATATTTGAAGGGGTTAGATGCTCAAATTTTTTTCATATCTAGGCCACCAACAGTAGAAGCTTCAACACTATCTCTTGGATCCAATTAACTTCTGGGGAATGGACTGGTAATCAGAATGCCATTGAAGCTCATTTTCTCTGGTTCTCTGAAAATCTATATACTTCTACTTTCCCCCCTCATGTCCCTTCTAATCTTCATTTGCTGTATAGGAAAATCACTAAAACTGAGAATAATCTCATTTGTGGAATTCCCACCTTTGAAGTGTATGATATCATCTTCTCTTCCCATGCACGTCCCCTGACCCTGATGGAATCACCTCTCTTTTTCTACATAAGCATTGAGACGTTGTGAGTATGGAAGTCATGGATTTTGTCACTGATTTCTTTCTATCTAACAGACTTCCCTTTGGTGCCAACCATACTTTGATCACCCTTATTCCCAAAAAACCAAATGCTCAATGCCCCTCCCAGTTCAGACCTATTAGCCTAAGCAACACCCTTTATAAAGTGATTGCAAAGATTATTGCCAACAGGATTAAACCTTTGATGGGTGATCTTATTTCCAAAAATCAAGGGGCTTTCACACCTAGTTGGCAAATCACTGACTGCATAATTGCACTTCAAGAACTAATTCATTCCTTGCAGCATAAAAGTGGTCAATCAGGTGTTTTTGCACTTAAATGGATTTATAAAAAGCTTATGATAAGTTGGAATGGACTTTTATTGAGGACATGTTGGGCAAATATGGTTTCTTCACATCTGCTTCTAATCTCATGATGGAGTGCATCACTACTATCACATAAACAATGAAAGATCACCATATGTTAATTACAATATGATGAAGGAAAATTAACAGCATTTGCTTTTGTAACAGAATCAGGTGAACTAAACTTACATTTTGACAAACACATTTTGTAACAGATTTTCAGCTTACCTATAAGGAATATGCTGATGGGTTGAAGTATCTCTATATTTCTTTGCAAGGCCAAAGTCAATAACATACACCTGAATGAAGTTAATAATCTCTTCATACGTAAAAACAATGGATTTCTCCATTTCCAATGCATCAGCTTCCATACCTGAACAAAATTATACAGCGCATTAATTGGGAATTAACAGACTCTCTTAATTGGGAATTAATTGCTAGCATCTCCAGAATTTGACATCCACTCTCCGAAATTTATGAGATACCTGCTCGTAAAATTTTTTTGCAGAATGTTACTCTTCATTCACTGGAAAAATATTAGCAAAGTTAGAACATACACTTTGCCAATAGGGTAGAGATGGTATTGTCCACTATAAAAATGAAAGACCCAACTAAACAATAGAACATATTATACTGCTCACTAAAAAAATGAGGACTCAGTGCAACCTGCAAAACAGAAGAAAAAGAGAACAAAACATGGACAAAGTACCTGGCAAATATCATAATATGAAACATCTACCTCCTCCAAGGTACATAGGTGCATTATTGATATAAAATTATGTATGATAATCTTCAGGGAAGAACGAACCAGAAAGAACAGGTGAATGATCAAGTCCTCAACAACAAAACATCTAAACAAAAAAAATTATGTATGATAATCTTCATGGTCCCCCTTCTCGTCTCTCTCTCTACACAACACCAAGTACCAACCAATCCCTCCCAATCTCTATCTTTGCCACCCCCACCAACTATGGAATCGAAGCTGGCCCTCTACAGCACCCCTCCCACCGCCACCTCCGGTACCTCCTCCCTCGAAACCCTCCACACCTCTTCCACCACTCCCACGCCCACCCTCCCACGCTACCGCAGCTGCTCCCTCCTTCCACCAACGTCGCCAATGCTTCTGCTTCTGCCTCCGCCGCCAGTTTCGGTGCTCAGAAGTCGCGAAAGCTGGCAATCTCATCTTCTGGTTCCTTCAAGGACCGACACACCAAGGTGAACGGCCTCGGAATCTTCCAGCCCTGGTAGCGCCAGGATCTTCCAGCTGACCCGGGAGCTCAGACTCGTCGTCTTTTTCGTGGAACGCCGCGAAGACCGCCGCTAGGCTGCTGCTGCTATCGTCGTCCCCTGCGGGTTTGATCTATAGGCTCTGGCTTGGTGGAAGGAGGTTCTGAGGAGGGGAAGGTCTGCGGGCTCTGTTGTAGCAGCACTTGGATGGGAGCAGCTGCCAGCCATGGTCGAAGAAGACGACGACGCTTGGCGGCGTCGGAGGCTATCAGGAGCTGCTGCTTGAGCTTTTTCAAGGACCACCTGCAGACGAGGATGGAGGCGCAGAAGGGAGAGGAAGCACTCGTCCCGACGGCAGGCGATGAGGAGGAAGGTGCCGACGAAGTGGAGGAGGGTGCGCGAAAAGGAGAGTGGACGCTGGGGGGAAGGGGGGAACCGGAGGGATTTGGGGATTTGGCGCGGCGGAGGGGATTTGGCGCGAGGAAGGGGGGAATATTTTGGGGATTTGGCGCGGTGGAGGGGGGAACTGGGAATTTGGGGCGGGGTCTGTTAAAAAAAATATTTCAGCGGATCTGGTAAGCCATTGATAAATGTTGCTAAATTAAAAAAATTTGAATATGTTAACAAGATATACCGGTCGTGGACATATGTATTAATTACATATTGAATTATATTTATATAAATATATTTTTATATAATATATTTAATTATATTACATATTTGATTAGATTTAACTATATCTATTTGCATTTGTATAAATATATTTATATATTTATATATATTTACCGATATATATACTTGACTATGCCGCCCACTCTCGTCCAGAGCTCCACCATCAACATCGCCCACGCACCACGTAGCACCTCCCCGGCGTCGTCCCTGATCTGGAGGGATGAAGGCGCTGGCGACTCGACATCGAGTAGAGGGAAGATGGCGTAATCGAACGCGACCTCTACAACATGAGGAAGGTGTAGCGGCAGTCGCGGTCGGGTGAGGGAGTGAGGCGTCGCAATCGGATGCCGGCGTGGACTGCAACAACCTAGAGGTGTCATGGGCATCAGGGCAGGTGGCCCCGGCGTGGGCGCGAGTGGGGTTGGCGTTAGGCGAAGGGTGCGCAGCACATACAGAAAGGGGGGGTGGGGGGAGAGAGAGAGAGAGAGAGAGAGAGAGAGAGAGAGAGAGAGAGAGATTTGGCGCCCGAGGGAAGAGGGAAATGGGGATCGATTTGGGTGCGGGGGAGGGGGGAATATTTTGTTGAACCACTCTTTATTACCTTCATATTTTGGTGCTAACAAAATTTATGATTAGATTGTTTCATCAATATTTATGATTATTTTAAGACGCACTAAAATGCTAAATCGATGTTCATTCAATATACATCGATTTCTATTCAAAGTGCCACATCGATTTCACTGACAACGATTTGATAAGTTACACAACGATTTGATTGTGTAACGATTCGTTAAGTGAAACATCGATTTGACCATATAACGATTTCATAAGTGAGAACAACGATTTACTCTCATATCGATTTGGTTCTCACATCGATTTGTTAAGTGAGCGCAACGATTTGCCCTCACATCGATTTGTCTTCTATAACGATTCGCTAAGGCTCATAACGATTCGATAAATGAGCGCAATGATTTGCCCTCACATCGATTTGTCTTTCATAATGATTCATTAAGGCTCACATCGATTTCTTTGTTCACATCGATTTCTTTGGTCACATTGATTTCTTTGGTGAGAACAACGATTTGTTCTTCACATCGACTTGCTTATAAATTTCACATCGACTTATGAATGCATAACGATTTGTGCAGATCGATTTGTTCATAAACATGCAACGATTCTCTTGAACAAACGATTCCTTAGTACATCGATTTCATAAGTCATAGCTATAACGATTTCATGAACTACAACGATTTGATAAGTAACTTAAACAACGATTCACTTCAATTCAAACACAATTGTTTAAGTGTTTTTTGGCACCTAAAGACTAGTCAAATATCTTCTGACAGATAAAGCTGCATGCATGTTTCAGAATCTTGTCAAAAAAAGATATGAACTACTATTTTCAGCATGTCAGCAGAAATACAGTGGTATGCACAGTTTATCATAAACACTCTTTTGTGCTAACACTCTCTTCTATGCTTACAGACCTCGAAGACCACCAAAGGTTGATTAAGACAAATGAAGAGAAGATCAGCAACGGCTAGAACTCAAACGGATCTCTTCAACGGATCTATTCAAAAGCCTCTCATATAAAAGATGAAGCAAGGCTGAAGAAAAGATCAAGAGCTTTCCTGAAAATCTTTGGAGGAGTGTACAACCAGTGAAGAACCTCATCGCCACATACACTCAAAGGAAAAGAGAGAAAAAGCATGAGCCCAGAAGAAGTGTTCAAGTATCTAAAGCATTCAAGCCTTCAAACTTTCCTTTCTCTCTTCATTCTCTCTCTGCTCTCATTGTAATTTTTAGGGAGAGTTTTGTGACTGTGAGCTAGTTCTTAAGTGTTCATCTTGTAATAGCTCTCGGTCTGATCTTTCTTTTCTAAGAACGATTTCTGTCCAGCTGTAGGACTATATACAGTGTAGAACCTAGCTAGGGGTTTGTGTCTAGCAGAACCACACTGGGGTTTGTACTAAGAGGTTGGCTTCTTGACCTGTAAAAGAAGTGGGCTGCCTTCTTGTCCGGGAAAGAGAAGAAGACCAGCTGGGGTGCTGGGTGTTGTATTGTCCTTGAGGGGGACTGTACCCTTGGTTAATAAAATCCCAAGAGGTTGCTTGGGGACTGGACGTAGGACTTCCATGTGGGAAGAGCCGAACCAGGATAAATTTCTTGTGTCATTTGTGTGATTCTTTATTTGCTTCCACACTGCTACTCTTTATCACACTAAACTAACCAAATTTTCAAGTGATAATTTTCTGTCTTAAGTTTCTGTTTCAGAAATCAGAAAAATTCATTCACCCCCCCCCCCTTTTAGGTTAGCTTGCTGCCGTACCAAAAAAGGCCAACATATTTTGGAGATTTAGCGTCGAGAACGAGGATTTGGGGCGGGGTTTGGGAAAATATATCCTCAACATTATAACATTTGTCAGCTATTCTGGTTATTTAACAAATGTTGCTAAATAAAAATTAAATAAATTTATTATGTTAACAAGATATGTGATATATTCTCAACTTTTATATAATTATATTATATATAATAATTAAATTTTAATTATATTATATATATTCAATCAGATTTAACTATATATATTTACAGTTGTGTAAATATATTTATGGATGACTATGTCTAAATATATATATATATATATAATTATGTATAATTATTATATATGATTTACATTATATATATTTAGTAAGAGTTAACTATATCTATTTATTTTATACATAAATGCATTCATATATATACTTAATTATACATGTAAATATTTTTATTAAATTATTATATATATTAATTATATTATACATATTTAACCAAATTTAATTATATCTATATCTCTCTCTATATATATAGATATATATTAACACTGATGACTCTCCACGCCTCCAAATCTATATATATATATATATATATATATATATATATAGATGTAGATGACTACATAGATTATATCAATCTTTGTAGATGGCTACAATCAAGTCGTTTATATAAAGTGGTTATCAAACAACTACCACCTTAACTTAATGAATGGGTGAAGATGTATCTATTTGTTCTATCAAACATGTAATATGATTAAACTCCATATGCATCACATTTTCATTTGTGAACACTTGAGTTCTAATTCTTTCTAGAATGTTTGCTACAAGATCATCCTTTTACAACTTTATATGCATCCTTATTAAGTTATATATTTAATTTATAAATATATAACATTTAATATTTTTTTATTTTTAGTTGATTATTTATTATATTTTCTATTCTTTTATGTCGCATAAGAATAATAAATTTCAATTTAAAATTTTGTTAATATAAACAAGTTGATTATGAATAATATAAAAACATTATACATTATATATGCTAACATTTTTCAATTGATGACTACACTCAAAGTATTATATATATATATATATATATATATATATATATATATATATTATATATATATATATATATATATGTAAACTTCAAATATATAAACTATACTCATAGCCACTCCTTGAATATATAAATGTCAAACTATACTCATAGCCAATTTGAAAAAATATATATCTTTTAGGGACAGAAATAATATATGTTGTAATAACAAATGTATAAAATTTAGAAAATAATATTTTATTATAAGGTAAGTTGGGTTTTATGCCAATATATAATAATCCAACGGTTTGATTTGCTCCTAATCTACATCTAATCAAGATTTGACAATTGAATCTACAATTAATCAAAAGTCAACCGTTGAATTTCATCTCGGTCAAAAATATGACGGTTGGAATTACTCTTGATGAGCTATATAATATTAAAAAATATATCATAATATGAAATATAAATATTACTATTAATAATTACAAATATTTAATATTTAAAAAATTTATCACATGTATATTCACTCAGAAAATACAATATATTTTATAAGTATCCAAATATCCTGTGTATATGTACATAACAAATATTATATACATATATATTGACTAAACAGAAAATTATAACTTATAATTTATTTAATATATATTTATATTTGTTTTATGTCATTTTCATAATAATTAGAAAAAACATGCATACTATATTACATATATATGAAATAATATAAATAACTATATCTATAATATAAGTAAACTACTATAATATAAATAATGCAACAAATACTTAGCAATAATTGTTAATTTATTAGTTAAGTAATATATATATTCCCTAGATTGAAAATGTAACTTATAATTTTATATATATATTTTTATATTTTCTAAAAATATTATATAAATTATGTATATAATAAATATAGATAATTACATCTGTAATACAACTAAACTGCTTATAAATAATGTAACTAGTTACCAACACCGATAGTTAAGTAAACATAAAACAACTACGAGAGGATGTTAATTAAAGGAAGTAATTTTCCGTCGCTGATCAGCGACGGATTAGCGGCGGACATATCCGCTGCCAATTAGCGACTGAAATGCTTGCCACGAAAAATTCCGTCGCTGATTCGTCGCTGATCAGCGAAGAAAATATCCATTGCAATTCCGTCGCTGATTCGTCACTGATCAGCGACGCAAAATTTGGTCGCAAAACTTCCCATCGCTGATCAGTGACAAATCAGCAACAGAAAATTTTCGTCGCAAATTCCTTACTGATTAGCTACAAAAAAATGCTACGAGAACTTTTTGTCGCTAATTGGTCCCTGATCAGAGACGGATCAGCGACCTATTATTTTCTGTCGCGGAGCCGTCGCTGATCTACGACGAAAAGTTTTTGTCGCTAATCCGCCGCATATTTTCGACGAAAAATTTTTGTCGCAAATTTTCGTCGCTAATCTCAATTTTTGTTGTAGTGTACCAGTGGTACTTGTTCACCTCTAGGATTTCATCTCGTTGCCCTCGGGGCCTTGTACATATACAGTAGTGAACTTTCTTGTAGAGACATTTCTATAGTATAGTTCACGTCACTTCCTATGATGGCAGTGTCTGTTTTAAACTAGACACAGTGCCCAAACCATAGTAGGAAGTTAGTAAACAATATGAGCTTTCCTATAGGAACATTTCTATATAGGCTCTAGTAGAACCCCTATGATAGCAGTGTCTATTTGGCTAACAACAATAATGATGACACTAATGGTATCAGTAATAGAAATGGTAACGATGATGGTAAACAATAACAGTAGTAATGAAGTTAACAATAATGGTAACGGTGATGATAGACGATAAAAGTAACAAAGGCGGTAACAGAATTGGTAGACCATACTTACTTTTTATATGTGCAAAACTCATAAAAGTCAATAAAATAGAAAATATGATTGTGAATCAAAAAGTCTAATCACTTGCCTCTTGTACGTTAAACCAATAAAGAATTAAGCAGAACCCCGCCTTCGACACAATGCGTTTCTTTTATTAGATCACCATGATATGCCTCGACGAATGCCTCTAGAGCACGGTTCCTATGAATAGAACCTTCTCTTTTTATGAAGAGGAAAACCTCATGTTGGCCCACTTGGTATGGCAGCACGCTAACCTAGAGGGGGGATGAATAGATTTTCTGAAATTTGAAACAGAAACTTAAACACAGAAAATTACCACTAAAAAGTTTGGTTAGTTAATGTAGTTGAGTGTGATAGAGAGTAGCAGTGCAGAAGCAAATGAACAATCACACAAAGAACACAAGGAATTTTATTCTGGTTCGGTACTTCACAGAAGGAAGACCTACGTCTAGTTCCTAAGTAAATCTTGGGATTTTACTAACCGGGGTACAATCCCCCCAAGGATATACAAACCCCCAGCTCCCCGTTGGTCCTCTTCTTTTCCGAGTAGGAAGGAGACTCACTTCTATTATAGGTCAAGAAGCTAACCTCCTGGAACAAATCCCAGTGCGGTTCTGCTAGACTTATATCCCCAACTAGGTACTACACTGAGTACAGTCCCTCAGCTGGACAGAAACTGCCAGCAACCTCACTGGCCTACTCTTCACACAGGAAGAGACTCACTGTATACAGTCCTATAGCTGGACAGAGATCTTTCTTAGAAAAGAAAGAACAGGCTGAGAGTTTTACAAGAATAGACTCTAACCCTGAAACTCTCAGCGAAAGACTCTCCCAAAGAATTACAATGAGCAAGAGTGAAGAGAGGAAGGCTTGAAAGCTGAAGACTTCTGCCTTAAAGGCTTCTCTTGAATAGGGCTCGAGCTCTTCTCTCTTTCTTTGAGTGTATGTGGCATTTAGGCTTCTCACAGGATGTACACTCCTTTAAAGATCTTCAGAAAAGCTCTCTCTTGTTCATTAGCCTTGCTTCATCTTTTATATGGAGTAGCTTTGAATAGATCCGTTGAAGAGATCCGTTGGAACTCTTCTAGTCGTTGCTGATCTTTCTATTCTTCTTCTTCTTACTGACAACCACTTGGTGGTCTTCGAGGTCTGCAAGCATAGAAGAAAGTGTTTAGACCAGAGAAGTGTTTCTATCAGAAGGCTCTTACCTCTGTGTTTTCTGCTGACACCCAGAAGTGGTAGGTAAGCTCTTTTTGTCTGACAGGAAGAAAGAGATCTTATGAGATAAGCAAGAAGATTTTTGTCAGAGAGATAGTAGGTTATGCATATGAAATGTATTTGAGTTTTCATTGAGCGCCAAAGACAATTTGAAAGGTTTGAAGTACATAGAAAATCGATGTTTAAGTGTAATAGAGTTGATGTGAAAGACACTTGATGTTCCACTGTAATCGTTGTTTCAATGTAATCCATGTTTCAAAGTCGATGTTTCAATGGAGTTGTTCTTTGATCGAAATCGATGTTTGAAGTCAATGTTAAACATAATCGATGTATAAAGAGAGTCGATGTAAACATAATCCATGTTGAGAGTGAATCAATGTTTCACTGAAGTCGATGTTTGATTGAAATCGATGTTTAAGCAAAATTGATGTTTACATGGAGTCGATGTTTTAATGAAATCGATGTTTACACAGAGTCGATGTTTTAATGAAATTGATGTTTACGCAGAGTCGATGTTCTAATGAAATTGGCATTCAACAGATTCGATGTTCTAATGAAATCGGTGTTCAACAGAGTCGATGTTCTAATGAAATCGGTGTTCAACAGAATCGATGTTTAAGTGAAATCGATGTTGAACAAAATTGATGTTTACATGAGATGAACCATAATCGATGTATTTGTATGGAAGTCGTTGTGACACTTAGTCAGTAATCGATGTGTATTGGATAGCCATCGATTTGCCTTTTCAGTGCAAATCATGAAGTGATGGTGCCATAAATTTATATTTATTGGGAAAACATGATATTAAATATATTTAATAATATTTAATTAATAATGAGTTTTGATATCACCAAAATAAAGGATAAAATATAAGTATGGTTCAACAATCTCCCCCTTTTTGGTGATGACAAAACTTATGAGAATTTTCTGACAAAAATACATAAAACATAGAAAATACAGAAAATTCACAGATTAAACATACTCTCCCCCTTTTTGTCAATAACCAAAAAGGAAGGATCTTACCATTTGCATTCTCTCCCTTTTTTTTTTGAATACCTCTTACCAGTCAGACGTGTGAGAGGGGTTCAACAATGTTTGTCATTAAGGTGTAGCTCCCCTTTAGTCTGTGCTCCCCCTGAATGTGAACAGTTGCTTCATCTTGTTGTTTCTTGACAAAATCACTTGATGTTTGTCAAGTCTTCAAGAGTCTTACCTGCACTGATCTTACAAAAAGAGAGACTTGCAAATAATTGTTAGTAGTATTATAAATTTAAAAACAAATATGTGACTACTCCATCTTCAGATGTGAGTTGGATGAAGAGCTGGCAGTCACCAATGCCTTGAGCATCCTTTGATCCTGATGCTCCAAGGCTATCCTGCGAACAACTTATTCAGAAGTAGGTACCTAAATCTTTTTGGGTCCTTGATGGTTAAATGCATGAAAATATCCTTTCGGAATCCATACTAGGTGCCCGGTTGTGCAGATGTTTACTGTGTGTCCTAATTTATTGCAATGAGAACAACAATGAATATAATTTGTTTTCTAGTTCTTATTGTCTTTGTGATATCTGTTTAGAACATAATTTTTTGAAACTTTGTTCTTTTGATAAAACTTGTTCATTACAGGAGCCTTTTCTGAGGCATCTTGGTTTCTTTTATAAATTTTGGCAATGGATATTTTTCAGAAATTATGACTTGTTTTCCTTTTTCAGGAGGTTCGTATCCAAGATCTTGTTTATTATTTCCAGATTCTGATCCTTTTAAACAAAGAGCTAGATATGTTTTCCCTTTAGTTAACTTTCTAATTGATTCTTTTAAATAAAGATTTTCTTCAGTTAGAGTTTTAAAATTTTCTTCTAACTCAAAATTTTCATTGTTCTTGCTTTTTAAGTTTTCATTCAACAAATAATTATTATATTTACTATCTTTCAATTGTGTTTCCAATTACTCAATTTCTGATTTAAGATCAGAGTTAGTATTTTTTAAGCAAGTAAGATTATTTTTCAGATTCTTTAATTCTTTTACGACACCTTTATATTTTTCATAAAGTTCATTAAAGACTTCTAAGTCTTCAGACTCTGACCCTGAATTAGTGCACGAATCAAAGAATGGGTCAGAATGTACCTCATCTAGTCCTGCCATGAGGGCTAGACTTTCCTGCTCTTTCTCTGATTCTGAGCTGGATGAATCTGAAGTGGTGGCTTCTTCATTGTCCCAAGCAGCAGCCATGACTTTTCTTTTGAATTTTTTGTGCTTCTTTTTGGACTTTTCTAGTTGACCAGTCTTCTTAATTTTAGACAATCTGGTTTAGATGTCCAGTTTTTCTGCATTCATACCAGACTGGTTCTTTCTCCTTTTTCTCTTTCTTTTAGATCCTTCTTGATCCATTTTTCTTTTTCTTAAGAATTTTCTAAAGTTTGGATAGAACATCATCTACATCACTGTTTTCAGATCCTGCATTTTTTGAACTAGAAGAAGAAGAGGTGGAAGGAGCAGCTATAACTTTAAGAGCATTAGTAAATTTTTTCTTAGATGACCCTTCAGATAGTCGCTCCATATTGATTTCATGAGCCATAAGAGAACCAATTAATTTATCAATGGAAATTTTGGTTAGATCATGGGCTTCTTCAATAGCAGTGACTTTAGGGGTCCAAGAATGAGTTAAAGACCTAAGTATTTTTCTAACTGTTTCTTCATCAGAAAGATTTTTACTAAGAAAAGTTAGACCAACTACTATGCTTGAAAATCTATTATACATTTGAGTAATATTTTCATTTGGAAGCATTTTAAATTGCTCATACTGTGAAACAAGAATATCTATCCTAGTTTGTTTTACTTTATCTGTTCCTTCATAAGTTACCTACAGTTTATCCCACATTTCTTTTGCAGATTTACATGTAGATACTCTACTGAATTCTCTTTTGGATAAAGCACAACATAAATAGTTCTTTACTTTAAAGTTTAGAGATAATTTACCTTTATCAGCTGCTGTAATGGCAGTAGTACCTTTAGTAGGAACAATAACAAAATCACTTACCTCTATTACCTGCCACAGATCAAAGTTTGTGCCTCGAATGAAGCATTCAATTCTCATTTTCCAATATTGGTAATCCTCTCCATCGAAGAATGGAGGTCTAGTGACTGATTGGCCTTCGGCAATCCCTTGAGCTACCATGGATCTTGCTCTAAGATTGTTGGATCTTCTTGATTGGTCAGAGACCCGCTCTGATACCACTTGTTGGCCCACTTGGTATGGCAGCACGCTAACCTAGAGGGGGGTGAATAGGTTTTCTAAAATCTGAAACAAAAACTTAAATACAAAAAATTACCACTAAAAATTTGGTTAGTTAATGTAGTTGAGTGTGATAGAGAGCAGCAGTGCGGAAGCAATGAATAATCACACAAGAAATTTTATCCTGGTTCGGTACTTCACAGAAAGAAGACCTGCATCCAGTCCCCAAGCAAATCTTGGGATTTCACTAATCGGGGTACAATCCCCCTAAGGATATACAAACCCCCAGCTCCCCACTGGTCATCTTCTTTTCCGAGTAGGAAGGAGACTCACTTCTATTACAGGTCAAGAAGCAAACCTCCTGGAACAAACCCCAGTGGAGTTCTGCTAGACTTAAACCCTCAGCTAGGTACTACACTGAGTACAGTCCCTCAGCTGAACAAAAACCGCTAGCAATCTCACTGACCTACTCTTCACACAGGAAGAGACTCACTGTATACAGTCCTACAGCTGGACAAAGATCTTTCTTAGAAAAGAAAGAACATGCTAAGAGTTTTACAAGAATGGACTCTAACCCTGAAACTCTCAGCGAAAGACTCTTCCCAAGAATTACAATGAGCACACAGAGAGAGTGAAGAGAGGAAGGCTTGAAAGCTGAAGTCTTCTGCTATAAAGGCTTCTCTTGAATAGGGCTCGAGCTCTTCTCTCTTTCTTTGAGTGTATGTGGGGTTTAGGCTTCTCACAGGATGTACACTCTTTTAAAGATCTTCAGGAAAGCTCTCTCTTGTTCTTTAGCCTTGCTTCATCTTTATATGGAGCAGCTTTAAACAGATCCGTTGGAACTCTTCTAGTCGTTGCTGATCTTTCTATTCTTCTTCTTCTGACTGATAACCACTTGGTGGTCTTTGAGGTCTGCAAGCATAGAAGAAAGTGTTTAGACCAGAGAAGTGTTTCTGTCAGAAGGCTCATACCTCTGTGTTTTCTGCTGACACCCCAGAAGTGGTAGGTAAGCTCTTTTTGTCTGACAGGAAGAAAGAGATCTTATAAGATAAGCAAGAAGATTTTTTGTCAGAGAGATAATAGGTTATGCATATGAAATGTATTTGAGTTTTCATTGGGTGCAAAAGACAATTTGAAAGGTTTGAAGTACAGAGGAAATCGTTGTTTAAGTGTAATAGAGTTGATGTGAAAGACACTCGATGTTCCACTATAATCGTTGTTTCAATGTAATCCATGTTTCTTAGTCAATGTTTCAATGGAGTCGTCGTTTGATCGAAATCGATGTTTGAAGTCGATGTTAAACATAATCGATGTATAAAGTGAGTCGATGTAAACATAATCCATGTTGAGAGTGAATTGATGTTTCACTGAAGTCGGTGTTTGATTGAAATCGATGTTTAAGCAAAATCGATGTTTACATGGAGTCGATGTTTTAATGAAATCGATATTTACACAGAGTCAATGTTCTAATAAAATCGATGTTCTAATGAAATCGGTGTTCAATAGAGTCGATGTTCTAATGAAATCGGTGTTCAACAAAGTCGATATTCTAATGAAATCGATGTTCAACAGAGTCGGTGATTAAGTGAAATCGATGTTGAACAAAATCGATGTTTACATGAGATGAACCATAATCGATGTATTTGTATGGAAGTCGTTGTGGCACTTAGTCAATAATCGATGTGTATTGGACAGCCATCGATTTGCCTTTTCAGTGCAAATCATGAGGTGATAGTGCCATAAATTTATATTTATTGGGAAAATATGATATTAAATATATTCAATAATATTTAATTAATCATGATTTTTGTTATCACTAAAATAAAAGATAAAATATAAGAGTGGTTCAACACCTCATTCTCTCCCTCTCTAGATCTTGGTCGCCCCCTCTCTATCTCCCTCCCTTTCCATGGAGTGGTGGAATGGTGGGAAGAGAGGAGAGAACCCCCTCCTATTTATAGGCCTCTAGGGCCCCTAGGATTATGCCACCTCGTTGGCTTCTAGAAGCTTCCTACAGTCAAGAAGGTGACACTTGTCACCATCTCCTCTAAGCATATCCCCAATGCCACATCACCCCCCTTCTAGGAGATTCTAATGGCTAGGATGGTGACACTTGTCACCATCCCCTTCAACCTTATCTTAAGCCTCCCACTTGTCAACACCCCATGCATACACATTTCATCATCTAAGCCTCTCACTTGTCAACACCCCATGCATACACATTTCATCATCTAAGCTTCCCACTTGTCAACACCCCATGCATACACATTTCATCATCTAAACCTCCCACTTGTCAACACCCCATGCATACACATGTCATCATCTCCTTCATTCTCATCCCAACAAGCCACTATACCTTCTCTATAAATTATTTACTTATATGCCCAATTTATATGTATATGTACCCATTCCAACCCATATGAGAGTAATTCTCAAAAATGGCCTCCAACTAAGGATCTGAAAGTAGTTTTGGGAACTTATAAAATTTAAGCTAAGACCTTATGACATTGGTCAATGATTACTTAAACCCTAACTTTTCATAATTATGTTCATATCTTTTCTATTAGAGATATACACAATTATTACATTTATACTTTCTTAGTATTTACATATATATATTTTCTTAAAAAACTAGAAGTTAACTAAATATATTATGGTGAGATACGTACAGTTTTACCACAATGATGAAAATCTCGAACCGATGAGTACGGTGATGCCGATAGAAAGCAATAAGAATTCATGCAAAATTGTATACGAAAATCCAGGGCATCACACCTACTCATGTTAGGTAAGCACCCCCTGAGGCTCAAGATCTTGTTGCCTAGATCAGGGTTCTAAAGAGTAGAAGGCAATCCACGGTGGCCCTCCTTGATGAGGCCAAGCTTCAGCAGTACGTCGATGCTCCTACGACCCCTGAGGTAAGGGTTTACATGATGTCATTCAATGTCAACTTTAGCTTTGGACTACTTTGGACTCTGACTCTCTTTCTACCATAGATATAACATTCTTGACCAGGCATTCCCTGTAGATGTCAGGTGATGAAGAAACACTAGAGTTCTCTCACGAAGAACCTGAAGTAGGGGGTTCCTCGCCTCCATGAATCAAAAGGCACAACAAGGGAAAGGGCATTGTAGTTGAGGAGGTCAGGAAGAAGAAAAGCTTCATGAGAAAATATTCCGACCCAGTTCCCTTGTTGGACACCGTGAAGTGCCTGATTAAGGAGCGCATTGAAAGAAAAAGAATTGTTAATTACTATACTTAAATTATGCTTAATTAACTTAGTTTTGATGATGACAAAAGATACTATTGGTAAGGACAAAATGCATTAACAGTATAAATAAATGATGATAAAAGATGCTTATTTTGATGATAAATATGTTGTTGATAAAAGTGTTTTTAAGAACAAAAAAATAGCATATCTTGATGAACAGTCCATCCCCATGTACTTTTAAATTAATTACTTGCCTATTTTGATGATAAACAAAACACTGTCAAAAGTTTCTCTAACCTTGTTTATCTAGCCATAAGCACAGGAATTACCCAAAGAAAGTCAAGCATTTGTGGTAAGTCTTACATACATCTTTTTTCAGAAGAGCCATAATAATTCCTTCATTAACTATAACGATTTCCTCACTAGAACAACGATTTACTTGAAAGATTGAATAACCTTGCTGTGTCAAACAAGTCGATATTATAACAACTCTGTAAGTTATCGTAACGACTTCTTCAGAATTATAACGACTTGCTCATTATAACGACTCTGTAAGTTATCGTAACGACTTCCTCAGAATTATAACGACTTGCTCATTATAACGACTCTGTAAGTTATCGTAACGACTTCTTCAGAGTTATAACGACTTGCTCATTATAACGACTCTGTAAGTTATCGTAACGATTTCTTTAGAGAATTATAACGACTTGCTCGTCATAACGATTCTGTAAGTCATCGTAACGATTTCTTTAGAGAGTTATAACGACTTGCTCGTCATAACAATTCTGTAAGTCATCGTAACGATTTCTTCAGAGAGTCATAACAACTTGCTCGTCATAACGATTCTGTAAGTTTCACAACGATTTCTTTAGAGAGTTATAACGACTTGCTCGTCATAACAATTCTGTAAGTCATCGTAACGATTTCTTCAGAGAGTCATAACGACTTGCTCGTCATAACGATTCTGTAAGTTTTCACAACGATTTCTTTAGAGAGTTACAACGACTTGCATCTCATAACGATCTGATAAGTGTTTCATATCGATTTGTTCAGAATCAGAACGACTTGCCATGTTTCATAACGATTTCTTATATCATCTGTTATAGAACGACTTGGTTGTGGTAACGATTTCATAAGTTATCATAACGACTTCTTATGAGTCTACAGCAACTTGATCATAACGATTCTATCAGATTTTCATAACGACTGCATAAGTTATGTTTCCATTAATTAAATGTTTTCCTTGATTTAAGCTACGTTGAATAGTCAAAGTCGCATCACGTCTGTTTGACTGCCATGCATTTAATTAAGACTGAACGTATCTCTGCACAGATACAGAACATATCTTCCATTCTCGTGTATCCTCTGCATGCATCTTCTAGAACGATAAACTGTCACTACCATATTTGTGTCTATCTGCTCTAACGTTGACTGACATCTGGAGATAGTATAGCTGTCTACCATTAAAGCTCAACCTTGTAGGACCTTAAGGATACACTGTCCTACAACATCTGACACAGAAAGAACTTCAAGCCAGCTAAGAAGATCTCATCACTTTGCGTGCTCCAAAGAACAAAAGACTGTCGACATGAAGTTTCTATAGATCCTTCAGTCTAACGTACACCAAAGCTGTGAGACAACGGTCATCTCTTCATCCTCATTCAAATTGGAGATATAAATACAAGACGAAGGAAGCTTTATTGAATAATTGAAGAGAGTCTAGAATTCTGCTTCTTTCAAGTCTTCAGAAGATCTCTAGAGCCAGAAATCCTCTCCTTTCGATCTTGGCTCCTAGCTTCTTGTGCTGTGAGAAGAAAAATCAAGGAAGAGCTAGTTTAGTTCTGAGAGAGTGCACTTTGTGTAGATCTTCGACTCTCAGTGCTTGTAGCTTCAGATTGAGTTTTGTAAAAGCTTGATCTAGGGGCTAGTCTTTTTCTTTCAAGAATTTCCTGTGTTATTCCCTTCGTGTGTGAAGGAAGACCTGGTGGTTTCCAGGGTGGTGTTTTTCCCTTCAGGAGTAAAGGAAGACCTGGTGGTACCAGGGTGTTGTGTTCCCTTCAGGGGTGAAGGAAGACCAGCTGAGCTGGGTGGTTGTTTTTGTCCATAGGGGGACTGTACCCTAGTTAGTGAAATCCTGAGGGTTGCTCAGGGACTGGACGTAGGACTCCTAAGGAGAGGAGATCCGAACCAGGATAAATCTGTGTGTTGTGTGATTGTCTTCTTTGTGTGATTGTTGTTTTTACTAACCATTACTAATCCCTTTCAAGAACTCTTTATGTTTGTTTGAGTTCAGGTTTTATTAGATAAGATTAATTTAAAGACCCATTCACCCCCCCTCTGGGTTAGCCAACCGGGCAACAAGTGGTATCAGAGCTAGTCTCTTCGACAAAGAACAAGATCCAACGATCTGAAGAGTAAAGATCCATGGCAGCCCAAGGTCACTTCGAAGGTCAGTCTGTCAACAGACCTCCTTTGTTCGACGGTGAAGATTATACGTATTGGAAGACCAGGATGGAATACTTTCTACAAGGCCACGACTATCAAATCTGGTCGATAGTGGAAGAAGGTGATCTGGTCGTCACAAATGAGAAAGCACAATGGACAGATGAAGATAGAAAGAAAATCTCCTTGAACTGTAAAGCTAAGAGCATTCTATGTTGTGCTCTAAGCAAGAAGGAGTTCAACAGAGTCTCAGCTTGCAAATCCTCCATGGAAATGTGGGAAAAGCTAAGGATTACATATGAAGGTACAACAAAGTAAAGGAGACAAGAATCGACATTCTTGTCACTCAGTATGAAAGATTTCAAATGCAAACAGGTGAGTCTATTACCCAAATGTTTAGTAGATTTACTGACATCACTAATGGCCTAGCAAGTCTAGGAAAGTCATATGAGATTGCAGACATGGTAAGGAAGATTCTCAGATCCTTGCCATCTTCATGGACGGCAAAGGTCACAGCTATCGAAGAAGCTAATGACCTTAAGAGAATATCAGTAGAAAAACTCATCGGGTCTCTCATGGCCCATGAAATAAACATGGAAAGATTAGGAGAATCCTCCAGTAGAAAGAAGCAGTCAAATGCGCTTAAAGCTAATGGGGACTCATCAGAAGAATCCTTAGATAACAGTGAAGATAGCAAAGATAGTGATGATGAAGAAGCCATGCTCTCAAGAAGATTGCAGAGAATCTTGGCCAAGAAGAAGAAGTTCCAGTCTGGTAGGAGGTACTTCAAGAAAAACAAAGATCTCAAGAGACCAGATGGAAAAGATCAGAAGAGGAATGAGCCACTTTGCTATGAATGCAAGAAACCTGGACATATCAAGGCAGACTGTCCAATGCTAAAGAAAAATGATCACAAGAAGAAGGACAGCTCCAAGAAGTTCAGAAGATTCAAAAAGAAAGCCATGGCAGCTGCATGGGAAAACAGCAGCGACTCAGACAGTGAGTCAAGCTCCAGCAGTGAAGAAGAAGAAGGCAACTTAGCTCTTATGGTAAATACCGGGGATAAGGTAACCTCTGATTCCTCTTTTGATTCCTGTAATGATTCAGATTCTGATAATTTGGAAAGTGCCTTTAATGAACTTTACGATAAGTATAAAGAAGTGTCCAAATTACTTAAGCTTAGCAAGAAAAATATCACCTGTCTCGAAAATACCAACTCAGATTTAAAATCTGAAAATGAAGAACTAGAAAGACAGATAATAGAGCTTAAGAGGAGAAATGAACTATTATGTGAAAACTTAAAAGACAAGGACAATCAAATCATTAAATTAGAAAAACAGGAAAGCTCAGATGATTTAAGAAAAACGGTAAAAGAATTAAATGAAGAAAACAATACACTTGCAAGCACCTTAGAAAAGTTTACAAATGGAAGAACTCCTTATTACTAAAGGGTGCTAGACGATCTGGTAAAAACAAACGAGGTTTAGGATACATACCTCCAGTTAATGAAGAAGAAATGATCTATCCTGAAAAATATCCAACTCCTAAATTCACTCCAGAACAAGATGTAGCATATAAAGCGAATTTTAAGTACATAGAAAGAGTAACAATAACATCATGCTGTAGTCACTGTAACAAGCTAGGACATTTAAAATCCACCTGTCCAACAAGACATAAGAAGTGGATAATAAAAAGTAAAAGTAATGATACTGACCCATCAGGACCCAAAAGAACTTGGGTACCTAAATCTTGATGTCTTTATTTCAGGTTAATCCTCGAGCATCCAAATGGTATTTGGATAGTGGATGCTCAAGGCACATGACAGGAAACCTGAAGCTTTTCTCCCATCTCCAAGATGAAGAAGGAACAGTCACTTATGGAGATAATGGAAAAGGAACTGTAGTTGGAGTGGATCAGTAAACAGCAAAGGAAAAACAGTCATAGAAGATGTGTTGTTAGTCAAAGGTTTAAAGCACAACCTCATAAGTATCAGTCAGCTGTGTGATAGAGGACATCAAATCAAATTTCAAGAGTCAAAATGCAGCATACTAAAGGATGGTACAGTCATCTTTGAAGCAAATAGAGAGAAAAATCTGTACGTGCTCTACCTTGAAGAACTCAAAGAGCAAAATGTGTGTCTGGCAGCCAGCAAAGACAAATCAACTGATCTGTGGCACAGAAGGCTAGGCCACTGCAGCTTGGATGGCTTGAGCAAGCTCAGAAAGAGGAATCTTGTGGAAGGTCTACCGAAAATCAATAGTAAATTAGAAAGTGTCTGCAGACCTTGTGCTAAGGGAAAGCACACAAAAAGTTCCTTCAAGTCAAAAACGGTGGTGACCACCTCAAAACCCTTGGAGCTCCTACATATGGATCTATTTGGGCCAATGAGGACTACCAGTCTTGGAGGAAAGAATTTCGGATTTGTTATAGTAGATGACTACTCAAGATTCACATGGGTATCATTCTTAGAACACAAAAATGATACTTTTGATAATTTTGTTAGCTTCAGCAAGAAAGTCCAGAAAGATCAGAAGTTCAGTATAGTATCCATTCGATCTGATCATGGTGGTGAGTTCCAAAATGAAAAGTTTGCTAGATTCTGTGATGATCAAGGAATTCAGCACAATTTCTCAGCACCAAGGACACCACAACAAAATGGCATAGCCGAACGGAAGAACCGAACTCTCTTGGATATGGCAAGAACTATGCTTTGTGAATATGAGTTACCAAGATATTTCTGGGCAGAAGCAGTCAACACAGCCAGCTACATTGTCAACAGAGTCATGATCAGGCCAATCCTGAAGAAGACTGCATATGAGCTGTTTAAAGGGAAGAAGCCAAAGATCAGCCATTTCAGAACCTTTGGATGTCCTTGCTTTATTCACAACAACGGAAAAAGGGATATTGGTAAGTTGGATGCCAAATCAGATGAAGGCATCTTCATGGGGTACACCTCTAAACCCAAAGGCTATAGAGTGTTTAATAAACGTACCTTATTGATTGAACAGTCTGTACACATTATTTTTGATGAAACTAATCCCTCCTTGAGAAAGGAAGTAGAGAGTGATAATGATGACGCAGATGAACTGTCCAATAAACTGAAAGACACATCACTTGAAGATAAGGATGATCCGCCTCTGGAAGAAATGCAACAAGAAGAAATTTCTCATGAAACTCTTCCAAAGGAATGGAGATACAAGAAAGATCACCCACCTGAAAACATCATTGGTGATCCATCGGTAGGGGTAAGAACAAGAGGTAACTTGATTCCTTGTGATTACCTTGCTTTTGTTTCTCAATTAGAGCCTAAGACAGTCAATGAAGCCCTAACTGACGAATCTTGGATAATAGCAATGCAAGATGAATTAAATCAATTCAAGAGAAACCAAGTATGGTCACTTGTTCCTAGACCATCAGACCATCCTGTGATCGGCACTAAATGGGTGTTCAGAAACAAATTGGATGAATCTGGTGTAATTCTAAGAAACAAGGCCAGACTGGTGGCTCAAGGCTATTGTCAAGAGGAAGGCATAGATTTTGATGAAACCTATGCACCAGTGGCTAGACTTGAGGCTATTAGAATGTTACTTGCTTATGCTTCTGCATTAGATTTAAAGTTATTTCAAATGGATGTTAAATCTGCATTTCTAAACGGTTTTATAAAAGAAGAAGTTTATGTGGAACAACCGCCGGGTTTTGATGATACAGACTTTCCGAATCATGTTTTTAAGTTGCATAAGGCTTTATATGGTTTAAAACAAGCACCTAGAGCCTGGTATGAAAGACTTAGTTCTTTTCTCACAAAACATGGTTTCAATAGAGGTCAAGTAGATAGCACTCTTTTTATAAAAACAAAAGCCAAAAATATACTGTTGGTTCAAATTTATGTGGATGACATCATCTTTGGATCTACTGATGAATCCTTGTGCAAGTATTTTGAAAAGCTAATGCAGGGAGAATTTGAGATGAGTATGATGGGAGAGCTTAACTACTTCCTTGGACTTCAAATCAAACAAGGAAAGGAAGGAACTCACATCTGTCAAGCAAAGTACACCAGAGAACTGCTAAAGAAATTTGGATTTGAAAACACCAAGCCACTGTCAACACCAATGAGTACATCAACTAGGATGGACAATGACAAGGATGGTAAGAAGGTAGATCAAAAGATCTACAGAGGTATGATAGGTTCATTACTTTATCTAACCGCAAGTAGACCTGATATATTATTTAGTGTATGCATGTGTGCTAGATATCAAGCCGACCCTAGAGAATCACATTTAATTTCTGTCAAAAGAATTTTCAGATACTTAGCCAGGACTCATGATCTAGGACTATGGTATCCAAACTCCTGTGATGTAAAATTAGTAGGATATTCTGATGCTGATTATGCTGGATGCAAGGTAGATAGAAAAAGCACCAGTGGATGCTGTCAATTTCTTGCAGGGTGTTTAATCTCATGGTCCTCAAGGAAACAAAATTCAGTAGCACTATCTACAGCTGAAGCCGAGTACGTAGCTGCTGGAAGTTGCTGTACACAACTCTTATGGATAAAGCAACAACTTGAGGATTTTGGACTCAAAGTCAAGAAAATTCCTCTGCTATGTGACAACACCAGCGCTATCAACCTCACCAAAAATCCAATTCAGCACTCCAGGACCAAACATATTGAGGTCAGATACCATTTTATTCGTGATCATGTAGCAAATGGCAATATTGAAATATCGTTTATTGATACAAACAATCAGCTAGCAGATATTTTCACAAAGGCCTTACCTGAAGAGAGATTTACATCTCTTAGAAGGGAGTTAGGCATGTGTATTTTGTGAAAAGATCTTCATTTAAAGCTGGTATAAAAATTCTCAGAATTTAAGAAGGTTCTCTCTCTCTCCTTTTGTGGCAAAATCAATTCAAAAGTCTCAGTTTAAGCGTTCCGTCCGATAAGTCATAGTCCTTCAAGGCGGTCAACCTCGCTTGTCGTTTTCTGACGCCTCACCTTTTGGAGCATTTATATTCTTTAAATCGATGCGTTAACGATTCCTCTTCCTCATTCACCTTTTCCCTTCTTTCGTCCCGACGCATGAGCCGATGCCCTAGCGACTCTTGTCTCTAACCTCTGCAAATTTGAAGCTTCCATCTCCTTCCCGCGAAATTGTTTGAGGGTTTCTTCTCGTCACCCTTCTCTTCAACCCTTCAAACCTTCTCCTACCTGAATCCATGGCCGCACCAGCTATTGCCGGCAGTGTGGGTGGCTACAGCGCCGAATACCTCACCCCAGCGCAGGAGGAGCGTTTCACCTTTGTGAAGACAAAGCTCTGTGGTCACAAGGAAGTAGATGTTTCAGATCTGCAGAAGAATGGAATGAGCAGCATCATTGAGAAGATCAACCAGATGAAGTGGAAAGGGCTTACCACTTGCTCAGAGGTAAGTTATCCGGACCTGGTAAAGGCGTTCTTTGTGTGCTTAAGAACAGAAGAAGATGGGGCCCTCGTTTCTTCAGTCAAGGGCACCCTAATCAGAATCGACCAGGAATTGCTTAGGATGCTATTTGGAGTAAGCACATCCGGCTTCAGTGGAATTCATTCAGTAGAAACCCAAGAAAAGGGTTTGGGGATTGTTGGGCCAGGGTTCAAGATGAGGGATGGCAAGCTAGATATCAATCAGTTAAGTGCCTTCAACCGCCTCCTTCACTTTATTGTTTGTCAGATTTTGGTTCCCCGAAGTGCAACCTTCTCCTCTTGCACTAAGGCTGACTCCGACCTGATGTACTGGGCCATTAAAAATGAGGAAATCAATATGGCCGCAGTGATGTTAGAGAGAATGAAATTTGCCAGGGAGCAGATTTGGGACACTAAAAGCAAGTTGAATGTGTCCCTGCCCTATGCCCATTTACTCACCAGAATCTTCAGACACTTCGGTGTAGATGTCTCAGGGGCAGTTGTGGAGAAGATGGGCCAAGCTATCAGGTCCAGAAATTTAAAGAAGAGCGGTTTTTCAGTAGTCAATGGGGTCTGGTTCAAGGCCTCAGTTGCAGAAGGTGAAGGTCTCATTGGTGAGCCTTCAGTTGCTCAATCCCAGTTGGAGGCAGATCCCGAATTGCCACTGGAATCAGGTTCTGTTCCAGTCTTTGTAGAAACAGAGCAGGAAGGGCCATCTATGGCCAGAAATCAATCAGAGGCAGCAACAGCAGTGAGGGCAGAAGAAGACAGGCCAGCTGCAGCAGATCCAGTTGTGCCTCATGCTGAAAGGAGAATTGAGGACATTCTCCCAGAAGACATCTTGCCTGTTATGGAGGAGTCTGTGGCATCAGGCCACATCTTTGAAGAAGGTCCAGTGGAAGAGGAGCAGCAAAATCCTCAGGATAATTCGATGGAAATGGATGCTCCCTGTCAGGGGGAGACTGGTGCCGTTGCAGAAGATGCTCCACTTGAGGGGGAGCAATCCCAAGAGACACCAGATGTTGCACCTCCAGCCACCAGAGATCAGGAGGAAGACCAGAGAGAGTCTGAAAATTTGGATGCCAGAGAAGGGGAGACAGCTAGTTCATCAAGTTCTGATGAGGACAATAATCCACCTCCTCCAGCTACAAAGGGCAAAGAGAAAGATATAGCTCCTGAAGTACCCCTTTTAGCTGATGCACCATTTGAAAGACAGGTCAAGCAAAAGATTGTCATCAATTTAAAACCTGTGATTGAGAGGTTGGATGTTCAGGGTGAGCTGCTTTGCTCACTTCAGTCTGATGTGAACTCCATCTTTCTAAGCCAAGCTTCAGCCCGCAAGGAATTGGTTCAGATTCGCTCTGCCATGACATGGTTCCATCAGGAAATGGGGACCATGAAGAATATGCTATCTGACATCCTTCAGGCTGTTGGAGCTCAAGCTCCTGCTCCTCCAGCAGCTCAGGAGCCTCACTCAAGTGTACCTGAGCCCTCCGGGCAGTCAGCAGCAGCAGCAGCAGAAGCCCCAGCAGAAGAGTCAGGGCCATCAGGGCCAGCTGAAGAGTCAGGGCCAACAGGGCCAGCTGAAGAGTCAGGGCCAACAGGGCCAGCTGAAGATTCAAGGCCATCAGGGCCAGTTGTGATGGAATCAGGGCCACCAGGGCCGGCAGTGTTGGATCCTTTGCCTCCCTTGCCTGAAGAAGTGGTTTCAGATCCTCCACCCATTGCTCCCACTTCTACCAACACTCCCATTCCTCCTTCTCCACCCACTAACTCCACAGCTCCACCTGCTCCACCTCCCTTCAAAAAACCTAGATCCAGGCCCATTTCCTCTCCCACACCTTTTCCTCCTCATCCCATCACATCCTCTCCTGTTTCTTCTACTTCTCATCTTTCCTCTGCTCAAGAATTTGAGGCCCCTCCAGCATCCTCAGCTGGAGCCTCATCCTCTTCTGGTACATCTTCACTTCCAGAAGTAGGATCTCTCAATTCTGATGCATTTCTAAACCCCCCTGCACCTCCCTCCTTTATCACTATTATTCCTACAGATGTCCAAGTCGACTCTCCCTTTCTTGATAAAATTAAGGATGAGTTTGAAGAGGTCATTCTTAGATCTGTGCTAAAGGTAGGAGACCACCTTTCCAAGACAGACTCTTCCAGTACTGTCTCCAAGAAACGGAAGCTTTCTTCCTCCACCTCTCCTCTTTACCCTCCTTTGTGGTTTTCTCTTACAGTCACCCACAAGCATACCTCTCTGTACAAAGAATATCTTCAAAAGGTTGTCTTTGCCACTCTTCACAATCTTCCTTTTCTTAACCTCTCTGACCACTTAGATGTCATTCTTCCCTATACTCCTCTGTCTAAAGCCGAAAAATCCAAAATCTTCTCCTCAGCCCACTCCAAAACTGAGGAGCAATGGGCTAAATCTCATAAAATTTGTACAATCACTTTCTTCAGGCTAAGGCAGCAAGGTTTCCTCCCAGGGATCACTCCTTGACCCTTTCTGAGTGGTTCAAGTTTCACCACCAGAACACCTGGGCTCCTGCCATTCAGAAGCTCATCAAGCTGGTCAGGCATTTCCAAATGTTCAACAACTACCGGTATCTCAACAATTACCTGAAGTTCAGCTTAGCCAGTTCAAGAGAGCCCTCAAGGTCCTAACCCACTCTGAGCAGTCTGAGGAAATCAGAGTAGATTTTGCAACTCTTCATTTACCTGAAGAGATTTTCCTGCCTCAGATTCATTTCTTGATCATGGAATCCTCGATTGGGTCAATCATTTTTGAGCGTTTTGCAGAGTTATGGGCAGAATCAAGATTCAGAAAGGCCTTCAAGTTGGTTTTCCTAGATTTCTTTTCCGGGAATATCATAGAGGGTTTGTCAAGTCTGATGTTCTTGCCCCTCTACTCTCAGAATGTGAAAGGCTGAATGCCTCCGATTGGTCCAAGCTATACTCTCTATCAGCTCAGCAGCTAGCTCATCTGAATGCTGCTCAGGCCAGGGAAGGAAAAGCTCCTGTCTCTCCTGCCACCTTCTTGGATATGAACTCAATCCATCTGGTCCTTGATCCCTACAAAGTTTGGGCTGAAAGATACAAAGTGTTTTTAGCTCTTCGCCAGGAACTCAAGGACAAACAGATTTTCTACCCTGTCACCATGGATCAGTTTCTTGCCTGTGCAAGTTTTGGTAAAACACTCATCATCTGCTCCTCCATGGATCCAGATGAGTATGACCTGTTTCTTACCAAGCAGCGCAGCATCTATCTATCCAAGATGGCTCCGATCATGGGACCATCCTTCTCCATTGAGAGTGGTGCCTTTAGGCAATTCTTCAAGCGTCAGGAAGAGCAGGCCTGGGAAGCTATTTCTCATTATGCCTCCCTTCTCTCTCCTGCTTATTATTTGCCTGTACCTCCTCAATCTTAATGAATGAATTGTGCTCCTTCTCCTCATTGTCTCTTATTCTTTGTCTCTTTCCTTTTGCTTAATGACAAAAAGGGGGAGAATGTTTACCTACTTGTGTCTGACACATTCCTGAATCATGACTCAAGTACTTTAATTCCTGTTTAATATTCAGTACTACTTAAATATTGATCATAGTTTTGTCATCACCAAAAAGGGGGAGATTGATGAACAGTCCATCCCCATGTACTTTTAAATTAATTACTTGCCTATTTTGGTGATAAACAAAACACTGTCAAAAGTTTCTCTAACCTTGTTTATCTAGCCATAAGCACAGGAATTACCCAAAGAAAGTCAAGCATTTGTGGTAAGTCTTACATACATCTTTTTTCAGAAGAGCCATAATAATTCCTTCATTAACTATAACGATTTCCTCACTAGAACAACGATTTACTTGAAAGATTGAATAACCTTGCTGTGTCAAACAAGTCGATATTATAACGACTCTGTAAGTTATCGTAACGACTTCTTCAGAATTATAACGACTTGCTCATTATAACGACTCTGTAAGTTATCGTAACGACTTCCTCAGAATTATAACGACTTGCTCATTATAACGACTCTGTAAGTTATCGTAACGACTTCTTCAGAGTTATAACGACTTGCTCATTATAACGACTCTGTAAGTTATCGTAACGATTTCTTTAGAGAATTATAACGACTTGCTCGTCATAACGATTCTGTAAGTCATCGTAACGATTTCTTTAGAGAGTTATAACGACTTGCTCGTCATAACAATTCTGTAAGTCATCGTAACGATTTCTTTAGAGAGTCATAACGACTTGCTCGTCATAACGATTCTGTAAGTTTTCACAACGATTTCTTTAGAGAGTTATAACGACTTGCTCGTCATAACAATTCTGTAAGTCATCGTAACGATTTCTTCAGAGAGTCATAACGACTTGCTCGTCATAACGATTCTGTAAGTTTTCACAACGATTTCTTTAGAGAGTTACAACGACTTGCATCTCATAACGATCTGATAAGTGTTTCATATCGATTTGTTCAGAATCAGAACGACTTGCCATGTTTCATAACGATTTCTTATATCATCTGTTATAGAACGACTTGGTTGTGGTAACGATTTCATAAGTTATCATAACGACTTCTTATGAGTCTACAGCAACTTGATCATAACGATTCTATCAGATTTTCATAACGACTGCATAAGTCATGTTTCCATTAATTAAATGTTTTCCTTGATTTAAGCTACGTTGAATAGTCAAAGTCGCATCACGTCTGTTTGACTGCCATGCATTTAATAAAGACTGAACGTATCTCTGCACAGATACAGAACATATCTTCCATTCTCGTGTATCCTCTGCATGCATCTTCTAGAACGATAAACTGTCACTACCATATTTGTGTCTATCTGCTCTAACGTTGACTGACATCTGGAGATAGTATAGCTGTCTACCATTAAAGCTCAACCTTGCAGAACCTTAAGGATACACTATCCTACAACATCTGACACAGAAAGAACTTCAAGCCAGCTAAGAAGATCTCATCACTTTGCGTGCTCCAAAGAACAAAAGACTGTCGACAGGAAGTTTCTATAGATCCTTCAGTCTAACGTACACCAAAGCTGTGAGACAACGGTCATCTCTTCATCCTCATTCAAATTGGAGATATAAATACAAGACGAAGGAAGCTTTATTGAATAATTGAAGAGAGTCTAGAATTCTGCTTCTTTCAAGTCTTCAGAAGATCTCTAGAGCCAGAAATCCTCTCCTTTCGATCTTGGCTCCTAGCTTCTTGTGCTGTGAGAAGAAAAATCAAGGAAGAGCTAGTTTAGTTCTGAGAGAGTGCACTTTGTGTAGATCTTCGACTCTCAGTGCTTGTAGCTTCAGATTGAGTTTTGTAAAAGCTTGATCTAGGGGCTAGTCTTTTTCTTTCAAAATTTCCTGTGTTATTCCCTTCGTGTGTGAAGGAAGACCTGGTGGTTCCAGGGTGGTGTTTTTCCCTTCAGGAGTAAAGGAAGACCTGGTGGTACCAGGGTGTTGTGTTCCCTTCAGGGGTGAAGGAAGACCAGCTGAGCTGGGTGGTTGTTTTTGTCCATAGGGGGACTGTACCCTAGTTAGTGAAATCCTGAGGGTTGCTCAGGGACTGGACGTAGGACTCCTAAGGAGAGGAGATCCGAACCAGGATAAATCTGTGTGTTGTGTGATTGTCTTCTTTGTGTGATTGTTCTTTTTACTAACCATTACTAATCCCTTTCAAAACTCTTTATGTTTGTTTGAGTTCAGGTTTTATTAGATAAGATTAATTTAAAGACCCATTCACCCCCCCTCTGGGTTAGCCAACGGGCAACATATCTTACTAGTCACTTATATTGCTCTAACCATGACTATGAATATTATACAAGTCATGAGCTTAACAAAATTCGGTGTGTTTTATCATTTGAAGAACATTTTCTTCTAAAGTTGAAGTATCTTTATCAGTTGAAGTTCATTCCGACTGAAGACAAGTACCTTAAGTAGTCGAACTCTTACTTCGATTGAAGTAAACTTCCTTCAGGAACAAAGTTTCTTCAATAATCGAAATTCCACTATGATGAAGAAGACTTGCTTCATGAGTCAAAGTTCCACTTCAATTGAAGATCTATTCCATTATAGCTGATGTTCACTCTGACTAGAGAAGAGTTTCATAGTAGTCAAATGACCACTTCAACTGATGTTGTGTCCTTCTTCTTAAGTCGATGTTCAAGTCGAAGTTGACCCATTCACCCATATAATACTATCAGAGATTATACTATTAATTAACATATTTATTATTTTCTATATTTTATCAGCGATAAAATAATTTCATGATAATCTTGCATGAAGAAAATTTGTTACTTATCTATCAGAATAAATCATAAAATTTATCTTGAATTGTGTTAGCGATTGAAATGAATATTGCCAACGATAAAACACAAGCTATATGTTTGATCTTTTACTTGTGATAAATTTGAAATATTTTATATATGTATTTGTCATTTCAAAATCCCAATTATATTGTCAACCCTAGAATATTTGATATATATTCTTTTCTCTGTGCAAGAAAATTTATTGCATCGAAAGTAACTTTTCGGCATAGACTACACGAAAAGTATTTTAGAAATTGTATATATGTAAGTAGTTTACTCAAATATCTCTTCGCGACATACATTATAGAATTGACGAATACATATATGAAAAGGAAACATCTAAACTTTTGAATGTATCCTTATTACACGTTGTATAATATCATCTATTAAACCAATATGTTTGCCTAGAGAGAAATCTCTTTTCGTGTCTAAGCTTCCATGCAGGAATATTTACTGTGCTAACTACAATACCATGTAAGACACGATGAGTCGAAAAAGAAGCATGTTACTCACAAACTCAAAGAAGTTACTCTGATGAAATTCAAATGTCTCTTTACAACAAATAGCTTGAGCAATGGACTAGAGATGTTAAAGACCATATAAGGAGAGCTGAAGCAAGCTAAAGAATAAGAATGATATGCTCATAATGATAGAAGATACATTACTAACTCTCTAAATCCAAAGCCTTCAAGCTTCATTTTAGAAAAACCATTGAGAGTCCACTTTTTGTAAAGAGAGAGAGATAATGATAGCCAGTCGATATCTTCTCTCTCTCTCTACACCTTACTTAGGCCTAGTCATTCTTGTAATATTTTCTTACTTGATTGCTTAGTGTTGTTGAGGCACTCACTCTTGTTTTAGAGATCATTTCGGATAGAACCAATAAGGGGTTCATACCGTGTGTACCCCTTAGGTAAATGGAAGACTTTGCATTGGTGCAAGTGTATACATGCCCTTTTGGATAATGGAAGACCAATTAGTTCAGTGGTTGTAATCTTTGGTGATAGGTTCGTGGAAATCCCAAGTGCTCTTGGGGACTGGACGTAGGACAAGGTCCGAACAAAGATAAATTTTTTGTGTCTTTATGTGTGATTGTGTCAGCTTATTTATAACTTTTGTGCATACAATTACTAACCGCTAACCATACTTTTTTAAGTGTTTATTGTTTACAATTAAGTTTTTCAGATCACCTTATTCACACATACCCTCTAGGGTGAATTAGCTACCTATCGATCCAATAGAAGACATCTAAGCCAACAAACCTTTATGCAGAAGTCATTGTTGTTCCTTCATTGTTCTTCGATCCTCTTCCAGGTGGTGCATTGGGCAATTCTATTGTTGATCCTCCTCCGACTCCGGTGCTCCTTGTTGTTGATTCTTCTACTGCTCCGACATTTTCTATTGGTTCTAAGCCTATGTTTTTGACTCTGGGGGTAAGGCCATGATGTTACTATGACTACCCTCTTGAGTTATGTGCCACTCAACTCGACTCAGTTTGGCATTTGACCTCCCATGTCACCATCCCGAGGGATCTTATTCCTCCAATGGGAGGGCATGGCTGGTACTAGGGGATCTGCCTTTGACTGCTATAATGTGCTCAGGACCCCCTCAACCCAAGATGTACTACATTGGCTCCGTAGCCGGGTGTCGATCGAGAATGTTATGGAGGGGACTCTATAGTTGTTGGCAGAGGCTAAATCCGAGTTGGTAGCACAGATTGAGTGGGTGGAGGACGCCGAATCAAAGATGTTCAAAGAGAACTCAAACATGGCTAGAATGTGTGCCCAACTCTCCTCTGAGGCTGAATCCCTCCATAGTAAACTTAAGTCTCTTCTAGACTGATCCAAGGAGGACCAGGTGAAGATCCATTCTCTTACCAAGCAACTTGAGAAGGTGAAATATCGCACAAACATGAAGGATAGGACTTTGTAGGAGTGTCGCCTTTAGAAGTCAGCTCAAAATTGTGGGTGGCCAAGAAGGACGATCCCCAAGGATATCTTAAGATAGTTGAGTGGGAACTAGAAGGTGTCAAAGCTCGAGCGATGGAGAAGTTCATCGCTCCATAGAAGCACAAGAGAATTCTAAAGAAGAATGCCTATGACCACTACAAGCCAGGCTTCAAGCATGGAATAAGGAAGGGATTGGCCCAGGGATTTAATAGGGTGGCTTGGCTAGCTCAACAGTAGGTGAACGAGCAACTACATTTCGAGCCAGGACATAGGTATGACTCAAATAAGGAGACAGTGACTCCTCTTGCATTACCCAATTCATCTGACTCTACGATGCCCACTGCTTCAGACAAGGAGGTTGAGGAAGGGAGGGTTATGTAGTGTCACGTGCTGAGGCAAGCCTACCTGCATTGGTAGCCTCGGGGGACCCTGTCATGACCCAAGTTCTGGATTCTTGTATAGTCCAGAGTGTGTGTGGGTTTAGGCCTTTGTGAAGTCCAGACCTCGGTTTTGTGTGTAGATCTTAGAGCTTGAAGGCGACAGCCTCATATGTCACTTTTTGAAGGTGATAGGTCCCCATCGCATTCTCAGTCTGAGTGTGACTGTTTGCATGGTCTATTGTTAGGCCAGTTTGGGCTGCATGGCAGGTGTTTGATTTCCTCCTTCTGATCCCCTGGGCTTTGACTAGGTTCTCATTGGATGCATGCCTTGTGTTTTTGGCTTAGGTGGCCATGTGGTGCCCCACTTTTATGTTTGGACCATGCTACCCTTGCATGGTAGGCCTCTTCTTTAACCCCTCTCCTTTAGGATGAATTGAAGCATTGGAGGCCTTATCTTCCTCTATCTTCCCTCCTCCCTCCTCATGGACTTATGGAGCTATGCTCCTTGGGTGAGAGAGTTGAGTGTCCTCACCTCTCTTCCCTTCTCTTTTGTTTGTGTGGGAGCTAACCTCCCTTGTTGTGCAGGGTTCTAGCTGCTATGGAGGCTTGGAGAGGGTGTAGACCTTGTGAAGAGGACTCTTGGAGGTCTCCTACCCTGACCCCAAGGCCTTTGTTTAAGGGTTGGAGGAGCTGAAGTTGGAGGTTGGCAGAGGTTCCTCCTTGTGTTATGACCCCTCTATGTTTTCATACCATTCTCCCTCCTCTTCTATTCTTTGCTAGATCCCTACGGTGTGACTCTGCTTTTAGTGTTAGGGTTGTGCTATCAAGAATTAGGGCCAATCCAACAGTTGGATTGACAGATCATGCCTAGGTAAAAAGGGCAGACAAACTATTTGTTTATGTGATACCCTATGGTGATTTGAGTATAATGTGATGCATGCTTTGAATTATCCCCTCCATGATATGCGCCTGGAAAATAAACATAGAGTGCTACGTGTTTTATGTTGAGAGTTTTCTATAATCATGTCTCTAGCATGCAGTAATAACTCCATCTTTTGAACCTTAGTCTGGACTGCTAAGTTGAGGATGATACATGCATGTTGTATGGTTTGATCCATCCTCTTTGTTGGATCAAAATGGAGCTGAGATGTCCTAGAGGGGTATGAATATGACTATATTTGAAACAATATGTAAATACTAATTATATATGAAAATACTCAAAGTGTTGTTAGCAGTTATTGCGATGTGCAAAATAAAAATAAGAGTTGTGGAAGCAATCACGCACACAAGACAAAGGATTTATCCTGATTCAGATCTCCTTCCAAACAGGAGTCCTATGTCCAGTCCCTAAACAACTCTTGGAATTTTCCACTAACCACCAAGCAACCTTGGTCTTCCCTTCAAAGAGGGGCATACACCACTTGCTCCTAAGCAAGTCTTCCCTTCACTAAAGGGGCATATAACCTCCTATAATAAGTAGGCATTCTCTTCTACCAAAGGGGAACAATAGGGAACAAACCCCTTGCGAGTTACAAACACTAATGGTTGCACAACAAGTACTGCTCAGAGAATGAGCAAGCATAGACAGAAAGAGAGCTAGAATGATAACAAAGAAGGCACTCTACTCTTTCTAACTTTTTTGTGGACTGGAAGAATAATCTAAGGAGTATCCACATGGTTGAAGACTAGTCGAAGGCTTGAACAGATGAGCTTGGTTTCTTCACATGTAATATCTCTATCATTTGTGTATATCTTTGTCTATATTCATGTCTATCATCATATATCTTTTCTTTCCTCAAGGGCTTTGACAGCTTTATATAGAGTCTTCACTCTTCACTATCCCCAGCTATCCGTTAGAAATGTGAACATTTGGTCTTGAGAGGATGGCTTGAGAGTAACGTTTACAAGTCTTCTGTATGACGATCATCTTTGTTTCTGCTTAGGGATAGCTTACATGCTTTTGTAGCAAGATGCGTTGGATACCTGCATGCATCAAAACCATGCAAAACACTTTCTTCTTCTTGAGGTTGGAAAGGTAGCAGATAATATACTGGACAGAAGAAATAAAAAGTAATGCATAACGGTATAAGATTTGACACACATCTAAAAGTAGATATGGTTTACATTTGACGTGCAAAAGCTTGCTACAAAAGACTTTCCCAAGGATCTAAAAGCCTTGTCTGTTTAAAAGATACAATCAAAGAGATCCTGAACTGATAAGACAAATCAACCTCTGTATTTTTAATAATAATATTTGTATAAAAGAGAGTGAAAAGAAAATTTTGAACTTTAGCTCTCAATCTCTTAAAGAGAAGTCGAAGAAAAACTTCAACTCTTAAACACTTAGAAATATCAAAGGAATCAATAAAGCATTTTGACTAGACAAGAGTCGAAGTGAAGATATAACAATAATCAGAAGATAACTTAACCTATGTTCACCAATCGAAAGAATATTGCACCAATCGATATCACCAATCGATATGATAAGTGAACATTTGGTCATTAATCGGAACATAACTTATGCATAGTTCACTAATCGGAAGATATAATACCAATCTGAAAGGTATGCAGAATTATCTTAAACAATAATCTAGAAGGGGGGTTGAATAGATTACTACCAATTAGAAACACTATGGCATTCTTTTTGATCCAACGTTGACTTATCAAAAACTTAAACAGATTTATATAGAATTTGAACTCTGATGTGTGTGCTTATTGTGAGTAGAACGAATAGCAACCTATCTAGCGTGTGAGTAATCAACGTGCCTACCAAACATCTACCATGAAACGTTCAAACCACAGGACATGAAGATTTAAGGTGGTTCGGAGTATACAACTTGTGTATCCTATGTCCACCATCCACACACACACGCAGAACAACTGCTTATGAGTGAGTTCAACTCTACAACACACACAGCCACATTGTCTGATGCAAACATGCAATCAGAACAACAAACCACACGTGGATCAAGCACAAGGAATGCTTGAACCACTACCACACACACAAAGTAGTGAAGAGTGGAAAGAAAAGAAGAGTTCAGAGATGTAGAACTCTTCGTAGTGGTTGTCCAGAGAAACTTCAAGCTTCGTCTTGATGATTATCAGATGGTGGAGAAGCTTAAACCGTGGACGAATCGACTTCAATCCTGCTCGACCAATAGATCTTCCTTGTTCCGAATAGAGAGTTGAAGCAGAGCAGCAGGGAGAAGCTCTTCTCTTGGGTTTTGCTTAGGGTTTTGATATGGTGGCTTCTTGCTGCTAAAATACCTTCATATGATCTATATATATGGGTGTCCAAGTATGGAGAGTCGTGCTTGAAGAGATCACCCTAATACAGATAATATCCTGACCATCAGATCTGAGTTTCTCCTCGTCTGTCGACAGGCACTTCATAGCTGTCGACAGCTAATGTAGACTTTTGGTTTCCAGAACCATGATGTTGCTAGAAGTCCTTAGCTGTCGACAAGCGATTGGTGGCTGTCGACAGACAGCATGTATCTGTCGACAGGTACATTGCATCTGTAGCACCCTTGATTTTTAAAACCCGAATAATTTTTTTCCTATTTTAATAAATGAGGAAAATAGAATTAATTGGAATAAAGGGGAAATAAATAGAAACAAAGGGAATTAAAGCAATAATCCATTAAGCTAAATTAGTAGTGGGTTAAAAAAATAGTCCAAACCAAATAGATTGGGCCCGATAGGATGAAGCCCATCTTGAGAGGAGATGTAATTAAGTGAAATTCGTATCTAATTAATTAGTAAATAGTAAAAGGCTAAGATAAACGCTAAATAAGTCATGTTTATCCAAAATAAGAGTCCTAGCCTTGCTATAACTCATTACCCACGAAATTAATCTCTTCCCCACCCAAAGAAAGAGATAATTGCTAGAAAGGAAGGTGATAAACATGGAAATTTGGAATTAATTGAAAGGAGGAGTTTTAGAAGGGGTAAAACTCTACTAGCAACCCAATACACCACCCAAGTTCATCCCTACCACCCATAGTTCGTGGCTGGAGTCCTAGGAGACGAGGGGAAGACTGGAGAACGAAGGAGTAAGGAGGAGGAGGCTTGAACAAGGAGGATTTTTTGATTTTCGTCATCAAACTAAAGCTTTCTTTCTCCACGAAAAAGGTAGGCAATCTCTCAAGCAAAAATTGTGTAAAAATTATCCTAGGTAGTCTTCATGTACCTCTTCAAAATCCCTACAGTTTCGTTGTATTCTGCTTATCGTTTGGGCGAATTTAATTCATGAATCCCTACTATCACCATGAACTCAAAATCTCATGTTCTCTCTAATTCCCCGCATATACTTGTTCCCATGCCATGAGAAAATTCTCATTGATACTACAGTGCAATAGCTTTCAAATTGCCCTAGTTTTGTTCTATTTTGATCTCCCATGAGGGAAATTAATTCTTTGAATCTCTGTCAGATACATGCACCTAACCCTTCATGTTTGCTTGTGAACTCCGTGCATACTTGATCCCACACTATGATAAAATTCTCATAAATACTAAATCTTGTTAGCTTTCGAACGCCCCTAGTTTCGGAATTTTTCATCATGTATTCATCTCTAATTAATTCATGGAACCCTGACTGCGCATGTTTAGGTCACCAAAAGTAACCTGATCAATGCATGTTTAAACCTTGTCTATTTTCAAATTAATCATGCATGTTGATAGATCTATATGTCTACTTTCGTTTAAAACTAGTTTTGTGCTTTTTGGATAACCATGCTATTTTATATGGAATTTAGAACGTCCATGTATCACAGAGGACTCGCCCTGGGAAAAAGGAAAAAAAGGCGAAACCCACCTGGCATCGCAACGGCGCAATCTGCCGCTATATTAGTGGGGTCGCGCCGGCCGATGGCGTCACATCAAGAACATGACGGCATAAGCTGCCGCGATTCCACTCCGGACCGGGCCAGACCGGCCAGGTCCCGTGTCACGCCCGACCGCCCCGTCGCGACTTGAATCGCGACGGGTAAGTCCGCCGCGTTTTCATGAATCCGACCAGAATTGAAATTTGTGCATATGCCCTAACGTTTAGGCTTTATACCCTTTAATTAGCCATGATTAAATCATGTTATAGTTAATTCGACTTGGTGAATTAATAAATGACATTAATGATATAAATTTAATTATTTAAAATGACATTTGCACGGCTTGTCATATCCTCAAGATTTCTTTACACTTACACACACATAACCTTATTAAATGTCATTTGACCCTGATAAATTATGCAATAATGTATTCGGTAAATTCACGAAATAAATGACTAAATTACCTTATTTTATTAAATACAATTGTCTTCGTTCTTACTCGCGCATTTTATCTACTGTTACCGTTTTCCCTCGGTCTTCGAGCACTCGAGGCACGACGGACCTGTTTCTATACACTTTCTCTTGACTTGGACCACCTCTCCATCGAGAATACTCTCGACTGGGCCAGGGACTCCTTATCAAGACCTCCGTAAGTCTTCTTAGCTTTGGCGCACGTCCTTAGTCAACGAGTTGGTTGTACCCCAAATCCCGATACACATTAGGGATCAGTACGATCCATGACTTAGTGTTTTCCTTCTCGTCTCGGGATCAGTCCAAACCATTTGGCCGTGTTCACGACACAACTAAGTGGGTGGTTGTGACTTCTACCAGACTGCCGGCACCTGACCTGGTGCTGTGCAACCGTCACTATCAGAATTTCACGTTGTTTTACGGAATGTCCCTATCTCATCTAATCTCTATATCCTCTTATCTGTTCACGTTCTCTCTACACTCTCATCTATCTCGTCTAGTACTCTCTTATCTCTTCTTGGTACTCTATTGGTCATTCCTGTGATTGTCTAAGATAAAAAAAAATGACTAATGCCAGTGCAATAGGGCCCGATCGGGTCTTGGGAGGAGCTCCCGAAAAGTGCCAGTGCCCATGGGAGTTAAAATGATCAAGGATGTGTTACGACATGCATCCAGCGCCAGTTTACTATCTAGATTAATCTATGACAATCAAAGTGCTATCTCTACAAGTGCAAGCGTGATCATTACTAGTGCACCGTTGTGCAATTTACATGTTATAACGTTACATGGCCATTCTATTATTGTTCTCGTTGTACTATTTTCCCTGTGTTAGTTGCAATTGTTCTCTCATTATCGTGACATGCTCTACTTGACTTTACTCTCTAGTTAACCTGCCTTTAAAACATTAACTATTTAAAGCATACTTGTGTTCATGAGATATTAAGTCCTACTGGGTGTTATTCGCTCATCCTGCGTATTTATTTAATGTGTTTTAGGTGAGTCAGATCATGACCACACTCACGAGGATGGGACCGATGAGGAGGCTCAAGAGTGACCATTCAGCAACCAGTGCTATCTAGTAGTAGTCTGTTAGTGTAGTTATGAGTTAGTGAGTCAGTTAGTCGTTATGTAATAGTTTGATTTTGAATAAAGTACTATGTGCCCTAGTTTTGGCTCTAATACGTTGATGTATTAGTCAGTTTAAGAAGATGATGAGTTATTAGTGAATGTAATGGAGATTGTTGGATTATTAATGAGATATGAGGTTGTTTGGTATTATTTCCATTTGTGTAATGGTTGGTTATTTATTTCTCGCTCTGTACTATTTAATAACTGTAATCCCACTCCGATATTCTGCGTCGGGGCATTACAGTTTTGTGGTATTAGAGCCTAGGTTATCCTTAAGTATAGGATGATCTAGGTTTGACCTGCCTTGACTTAGAGTCTAAATTCCATACCTATGTGAGATGGGTAACCGTGGGTAATAAGATAAAATGGATACACACACGCACAAACTTAGTGCAAATCCAACGACTTACATTTTAAATTCTCTTTTGAAGGAACTTAAACAATGGCAGCGGAGCGTGCTCAACTCCGTGACATGCAACACACGATTCAGCAACTCACTCAAGCTTTACTTCAGGTTGCTGGAGCCAACAACAATAATAACAACAACAGAGCAGCTGGTGATTTACATAGAAATTTTCGCAACCTGAATCCGCCTCGATTCAGTGGTACCACAGACCCTGATGAGGCCGAGAACTGGCTCAAGGAGATTGAGCGTATCTTCCGCGTCATGCAATGTGCGGATGGGGACAAGATACTGCTAGCTACGTTCCAGTTAGAACGGAACACCCGTGCATGGTGGGAGTCTGTTGAGGCAACCAGAGAGGACGCAAAATTTACTTGGGAGGAGTTCAAGGAGCATTTCAACTCCAAGTACTTCTCAGAGAGGGTCCAAGAAAGGAAGGCCTCTAAATTCGCCGCACTCAAGTAGAGGAACCTGACTGTTGTTGAGTATGAAGCTCAGTTCTCCCGATTGGCGTGCTATGACAATCATTTGGTGAGCACAGAGAAGATGAAGGAGAAAAGGTTTCTTAATGGGCTCAGGCCTGCATACATCACCCAATTGGCACCTATGGACATTCAGACCTACCCAGAGATGGTCAGGAAAGCACAACTACTCGAGGATGCAACCGATCTCACTGAGCGCATCAAGGGTAGAATGGTAAAGAAGGAACTAACTTATGGAGCACCAAGCAAGCCTGCCTACAGCAAGAAAAGACCATTAAGTATCACTGATGGGCCAAGCCAAGAGTGAAAGCCCAAAGTCCCTACTCCTACTACTGCCCCAAACAACAAGCCCAGATGCAAACATTGTGACAAGCTTGGTCACACGACAGAAGAATGCTGGAGGAAGGCAGGTGCATGCCTTCGTTGTGGGAGCCGAGAGCATCGGATTCCCGAATGCCCATTACTGAGGGAGAATGAGAAGCGTTCTGCGGGACCAAAGAAGCCAGGCAGACTCCAAGCCCTGCAAGAGGTAGAGACCACCGAGGAAGGTGGAGTGGTGGAAGGTACACTGCCAGTCTTTTCTCAATCAGCATTTGTTTTGTTTGATACTAGCGCAACACATTCATTCATATCACAAGCATTTACTGATACCTTAAATGAGAAACCTGCATCTATGACATTTGAATTACCTGTTACAACACGACTAGGAGAAAGGGCTCAATTGAATAAATATTATCCATTGGCTGATGTTAAGATTGGTGAACTCAATCTAAGAGCTGACTTGATTTGTATGCCCATGGAGGGCTACGATGTTATTCTGGGAGCCGACTGGCTATCTACTTATGGGGCTTGTGTTGATTGTAGAAGAGGGAAATTTTTTTTAGTGAATTCCCTAAGCTAACCTTCACAGGACGTAGGCACAAGAGACACTTGTCCCTCGTCTCTGCTATAAAGACACATAACATGATAAGGAAAGGGAGTATGGCATTTCTTGCCGCCATTGTAGTTGAAAAGAAAGCAGTTAAGATATCAGGCATCCACATAGTGCAAGAATACCCTGATGTGTTTCCCGATGAGCTACCAGGCATTCCACCTGAGAGAGATGTGAATTTCTCAATTGATCTCGTACCTAGAGCTGCACCGGTTTCACGCCAACCCTATAGGATGTCCCCCGCCGAATTGAAAGAGTTGAAAGAGAAACTGATGGAACTTCTAGAAAAGGGTTTCATTAGGCTGAGTACTTCTCCTTGGGGAGAACTAGTGTTGTTCGTCAAGAAGAAGGACGGATCCATGAGATTATGCATCGATTACAGGCAGTTGAACAATCTCACTATCAAGAACAAGTACCCTCTGCCGCGTGTCGATGAACTATTTGATCAGATATCAGGAGCAAAGTATTTTTCTAAGATTGACCTTAGATCGGGATATCATCATGAGGATTAAAGATGCAGATATCTACAAGACAGCTTTCAGGAGCAGGTACGGTCATTACGAATTTGTAGTCATGCCTTTTGGACTAACCAATGCTCCTGCAGCTTTTATGCAATTAATGAACAACATCTACCGGCTCTACCTCGACAAGTTCGTCGTGGTATTCATTGATGATATTCTCATATACTCCAAGACCAAGGAAGAGCATGAGGAGCATCTGAGGATCGCTCTGCAAATCTTGCGGGATAATCAACTCTACGCCAAATTGAGCAAGTGTGAATTCTGGCTCAAGGAGGTGTCATTTTTGGGCCATGTTATTTCCAAGGACGGTATCGCTGTCGACCCTTCCAAGGTAGAAGCCGTGCTCAACTGGGAAAGGCCGACCAATGTCACAGAAATCAGGAGCTTTCTTGGACTGGCTGGTTATTACAAACGGTTCATAAAAGACTTCTCCAAGATAGCTGTACCTCTTACGCGTCTTACGCAGAAGGAGAATCCCTATGTCTGGAGCAAGGAGTGTGAGAAGAGCTTCCAGACACTGAAGCAGTTGTTGACATCTGCACCTGTCCTCGCATTACCAGTCGACGGAGCAGGATTCTTAGTCTACAGTGATGCATCTGGAATAGGTCTAGGCTGTGTACTAATGCAGAATGAGAAAGTGATAGCTTATTCTTCAAGGCAGTTGAAGCCACATGAAGTCAATTATCTTGTCCATGACTTAGAGCTAGCTGTTGTGGTATTTGCACTCAAGATCTGGAGGCATTACCTATATGGGGAACAATTCATTGTTTACTCCGACCACAAGAGTTTGAAGTACTTATTTTCTCAGAAGGAGCTCAACATGCGACAACGGAGATGGCTGGAGTACTTGAAGGATTTTGATTTCAACATTCAATATCACCCAGGCAAAGGTAACGCAGTAGCTGATGCACTCAATAGAAAGCCAGTAGCTTTGTTATCCTGTCTAGTCATGGGCGAGATGCAATTGTTAGAACAGTTCGCCAGTCTAGATCTGAACATCGAGAAGAGAAATGATAAGATGATAGTTGCCAATTTAAGAGCTCAACCCAATATATTTGTCGAGATCAAAGAGCAACAAGCAAATGATCCATTCCTAGTCTGAGTCAGGGAGACCATAGCTGACAAGCAAGATTTCTCCATCGCTGAGGATGGAAGAATATTATTCCAAGCCAGGACATGCGTGCCTGACAATGAAGAGCTGAAGAGAAAGCTAATGAATGAAGCCCACAAGACCAAGTACACAATTCACCCAGGTGTAACCAAGATGTATCAAGACATGAAAAGGTCATTTTTGTGGCCAAACATGAAGCGTGAGGTAGCTGAGCATGCCGCACACTGCCTCACTTGTCAGCAGGTAAAAGCAGAACACCGTCGTCCTGCGGGTGTACTTAGACCCTTGGACATACCTGAATGGAAGTGGGAAAGCATCGAAATGGATTTCATCATGGGTTTACCCCGAACTCGTGGTGGACTTGATGCTATTTGGGTCATTGTGGATAGATTGACAAAGTCTGCACACTTTCTAGCAATTCGAAGTACCTGGAGTGTTGATGTGCTTGCAGCTTTGTATGTGAAAGAGATAGTCAGACTACATGGAGTTCCAGTATCCATTGTCTCAGATCGTGACCCCAGATTCACTTCTAGATTTTGGAAGGGACTCCAGACTGCCCTAGGCACAAAACTCAACTTTAGCACAGCTTTCCACCCACAGACGGATGGACAGACCGAAAGAACAAATCAAATAGTGGAAGACATGCTACGATCTTGTGCTATAGACTTTGAAGGGTATTGGAATGAACAACTGTCACTGATAGAATTCGCCTACAACAATAGTTATCAGGCGAGCATTAAGATGGCACCATTCGAAGCACTGTATGGCAGAAGTTGCAGATCTCTAGTATGCTGGAATGAAGTAGGTGAGCAACAATGGCTAGGACCAGATGGTGCAGAACACTAGCAGGGACATACAAATTATCAGAGATAGAATTAAAGTAGCTCAGTCTAGGCAGAAGAGCTATGCTGATAAAAGAAGAAGAGATTTAGAATTTCAGACTGGAGATCATGTAATGCTGAAGGTATCCCCGACCAGAGGATTCCAAAGATTTGGGATGAAAGGTAAATTGAGACCAAGATTCATAGGTCCGTTTGAAGTATTAGATAGAGTGGGCGAGGTAGCGTATCGACTGGCACTACCACCCCAATTTTCAATAGTACACAATGTGTTCCATGTGTCAATGCTGAGAAAGTACGTGTACAATCCATCACACGTAATCAGCTATGATGACATTCTTCTGAATAAGGATATGACCTGTGAAGAAAGGCCAGTGAAAATCTTAGACATGAAGATGCAACAGCTTCGAAATCGGTCCATACCCGTGGTGAAGGGATTATGGAGGAACCATGAAGTCGAAGAGGCCACGTGGGAGCCCGAAGTATTATTGCGACGAAATTATCCGGAGTTATTCAGTAAGTCATTCTTCCTCTTACGATTCTATGAATTTGGGGACCAAATTCTTTTTTAAGAGGGGGAGGATGTAACACCCTTTATTTTTAAAACCCGAATAAAAATAAAAATTCTATTTAATAAATGAGGAAAATAGAATTAATTGGAATAAAGGGGAAATAAATAGAAACAAAGGGAATTAAAGCAATAATCCATTAAGCTAAATTAGTAGTGGGTTAAACAAATGGTCCAAACCAAATAGATTGGGCCCGATAGGATGAAGCCCATCTTGGGAGGAGATGTAATTAAGTGAAATTCGTATCTAATTAATTAGTAAATAGTAAAAGGCTAAGATAAACACTAAATAAGTCATGTTTATCCAAAATAAGAGTCCTAGCCTTGCTATAACTCATTACCCACGAAATTAATCACTTCCCTACCCAAAGAAAGAGATAATTGCTAGAAAGGAAGGTGATAAACATGGAAATTCAGAATTAATTGAAAGGAGGAGTTTTAGAAGGGATAAAACTCTACTAGCAACCCAATACACCACCCAAGTTCATCCCTACCACCCATAGTTCGTGGCTGGAGTCCTAGGAGACGAGGGGAAGACTGGAGAACGAAGGAGCAAGGAGCAAGAGGCTTGAACAAGGAGGATTTTCTGATTTTCGTCATCAAACTAGGGCTTTCTTTCTCCACGAAAAAGGTAGGCAATCTCTCAAGCAAAAATCGTGTAAAAATTATCCTAGGTAGCATTCATGTACCTCTTCAAAAGCCTTATGTTTCGTTGTATTCTGCTTATCCATTTGGGCGAATTTAATTCATGAAACCCTGCTATCACCATGAACCCGAAATCCAATGTTCTCTCTAATTCCCCACACGTACTTGTTCCCATGCTATGATAAAACTCTCATTGATACTACAGTGCAATAGCTTTCAAACTGCCCTAGTTTTGTTCTATTTTGATCTCCCATGAGGGAGAATTAATTCTTTGAATCTCTGTCAGATACATGCACCTGACCCTTCATGTTTGCTTGTGAACTCCGTGCATACTTGATCCCACACCATGAGAAAATTCTCATAAATACTAAATCTTGTTAGCTTTCGAACACCCCTAGTTTTGAAATTTTCTTATGTATTCATCTCTAATTAATTCATGGAACCCTAACTACGCATGTTTAGGTCACCAAAAAATAACCTGATCAATGCATGTCTAAACCTTGTCTATTTTCAAATTAATCGTGCATGTTGATAGATATATATGTCTACTTTCGTTTAAAATAGGTTTCGTACTTTTTGAATCACTGTGTTATTTTATATGAAATTTAGAAGGTCTATGTATCACAGAGGACTCGCCCTGGGAAAAAGAGAAAAAGGGCAAAACCCACCTGGTATCGTGACGGCGCGATCCGCCGCGATATCAGTGGGGTCGCGCCGGCCGATGGCGTCACATCAAGAATGCGGCAGCATAAGCCGCCGCGATTCCACTCCAGACCGGGCCAGACCGGTCAGGTCCCGTGTCCCGCCCGACCGCCCCGTCGCGACTTGAATCGCGACGTGTAAGTCCGCCGCGTTTTCATGAATCCGACCAGAATTAAAATTTGTGTATATGCCCTGACGTTTAGGCTTTATACCCTTTAATTAGCCATGATTAAATCATGTTATAGTTAATTCGACTTGGTGAATTAATAAATGACATTAATGATATAAATTTAAATATTTAAAATAACATTTGCACGACTTGTCATATCCTCAAGATTTCTTTACACTTACACACACATAACCTTATTAAATGCCATTTGACCCTGATAAATTATACAATAACGTATTCGATAAATTAGAGAAATAAATGACTAAATTACCCTATTTTATTAAATACAATTGTCTTCGTTTTTACTCGCGCATTTTATCTACCGTTACCGTTTTCCCTCAGCCTTCGAGCACTCGAGGCACGATGGACCTGTTTCTACACACTTTCTCTTGACTTGGACCACCTCTCCATCAGGAATACTCTCGACTGGGCCAGGGACTCCTTGTCAAGACCTCCGTAAGTCTTCTTGGCTTTGGCGCACGTCCTTAGTCAACGAGCTGGTTGTACCCCAAATCCCAATACACATTAGGGATCAGTACGATCCATGCCTTAGTGTTTTCCTTCTCATCTCGGGATCACTCCGAACCATTTGGCCGTGTTCACGACACGACTAAGTGGGTGGTTGTGACTTCTACCAGACTGTCGGCACCTGACCTAGTGCTGTGCAACCGTCACTATCAAAATTTCACGTTGTTTAACGGAATGTCCCTATCTCATCTAATCTCTATATCCTCTTATCTGTTCACGTTCTCTCTACACTCTCATCTATCTCGTCTAGTACTCTCTTATCTCTTCTTGGTACTCTATTGGCCATTCGTGTGATTGTCTAAGATAAAAGAAATGACTAATGCCAGCGCAATAGGGCCCGATCAGGTCCTGGGAGGAGCTCCCGAAAAGTGCCAGTGCCCATGGGAGTTAAAATGATCAAAGATGTGTTACGGCATGCATCCAGCGCCAGTTTACTATCTAGATTAATCTATGACAATCAAAGTGCTATCTCTACAAGTGCCAGCGTGATCGTTACTAGTGCACCGTTGTGCAATTTACATGTTATAACGTTACATGGCCGTTCTATTATCGTTCTTGTTGTACTATTTTCCCTGTGCCAGTTGCAATTGTTCTCTCGTTATCGTGACATACTCTACATGACTTTACTCTCTAGTTAACCTGCCTTTAAAACATTAACTATTTAAAGCATGCTTGTGTTCATGAGATATTAAGTCCTACTGAGCGTTATTCGCTCATCCTGTGTATTTATTTAATGTGTTTTAGGTGAGTCGGATCATGACCACATTCACGAGGATGGGACCGATGAGGAGGCTCAAGAGTGACCATTCAGCAACTAGTGCTATCTAGTAGTAGTCTGTTAGTGTAGTTATGAGTTAGTGAGTCAGTTAGTCTTTATGTAATAGTTTGATTTTGAATAAAGTACTTTGGGCCCTAGTTTTGGCTCTGTTATGTTGATGTATTAGTCAGTTTAAGAAGATGATGAGTTATTAGTGAATGTAATGGAGATTGTTGGATTATTAATGAGATATGAGGTTGTTTGGTATTATTTTCATTTGTGTAATTGTTGGTTATTTATTTCTCGCTCTGTACTATTTAATAACTATAATCCCACTCTGATATTCCGCGTCGGGGCGTTACAGCATCTGTCGATAACTACTGCTCCAATTGAGCTTCCAGTAGCTTGATTGTTCTGGATATGTCTATTTGTCGACAGGTACATTTCTGGTTGTCGATAGGTAGTCACTTGAAGTTCATTTCTTGTTCTTTTTCACTTGGTTCTTATTGCTTGACTTGTATGCATTCACACCTACATTGAGAAACATTCTAAGTGAGATAAAATGAATGCATAGGTGATCAATAAAAGCATGTTATCATGTGATTGTTTCTTTCATGTCTTTGTCATTGTCATCATGTTTCAACCATTCACACAACATACATCAATTAACATTACTCATCATCAAAAACATTTAAGCACATGTCGTAACCCAACACAATCGATGTGAAATGTTCACCAATCAAAACAATAATAGAGTAATTGAAATAATGTTAAGCAATCGATGCAATATAACATTAATTGATGTGGTATTTATCAATCAAAACAAAAATAACATCAATCGATGTGGTGTTCATCAATCGCAACAAATTTAACGTTAATCGATATGAAGCATCGACTCGTCACGAGTCGGAGTGGACTTCGACTGTTGAAACTTGTTCACCAATTGATGTCGTGCTTCAATTGGCCAGGAGTCGGAGTTGAACTTCGACTGATCATGTAAGTCTTCAACAATCGAAACATTTATACAATAATCGATAGAAGACTCAGACAGTAATTGATGTGGACTTCGACTGCCTATGATACATATAGTGTAGTCGATGTGGACTTAGAAAAATATTCGCTTTGAAGTAAATCATATATCGATAGATAGAAAATATGTGTCAATAGATAGAAGACATGTGTCGATAGATAGAAGACATATGTCAACAGATAGAAATTATGTGTCGACACATAAGAAAATTTTGTTAACAACTAAGAGAGATCTGTCGACAACAAAATGAAATCTAGACTACAAGTAATTCTTATCATGATTTGTTAATTGAATAAAATAGGATTTTGTCATACTCAAAATAATAAGTAATGCTTTACTTAAATGTGCACAAATGAGTGCTCAACACTCTTGAATGGTTCTTTCTCTGTGGATTTTGTTCTAGATCTTGTTGACTAGTAGCCAACATGACCTCTCCAATGGTTGAGAAACCTGATGAGCATGGCACAAGTTTGCCTTGTGTTTGGTTGGTCAGAGGGGTTTCTAGTTAGAGTGTTGATGACTATTTTACTGTGTCTAGGTTACTGCTTGCATGAAGCTGATTTGTTGGGTGTCCCCAACATGGTGAGGGACTTGTGGATTTAATTTAAAGATTTTAGGGCTCTTGAAGTGGGAGATCCATATGCTTTCCCTAGACCTAATCTTGTTGGCCTTGACCATGTCAGTCAGGGGTAAGTTCTTAGTGGACCATCTTGAGCTAATCTCCATAATTAGGGGCTAATTGGAGCCTTTTAGGTTAATTTAGGTATTAAAATCCATGTCCTAGTAGTTTAACGTGGTTTGCATCATTAGTTTCTATTTGGTTATTAGTTTGGATGAGAGGCCAAGCAATAACTTAAGTTTTGGGTTCTCCGTCTAAGGAAGCGACAACCAAGATGTCGCCTTAAGATGGCAACAACCCGACTTGTCACCTTGTCAATGACAAGGCGACACTCCCCCTATCTTGTTCTCACTATGAAGGGCTAGCTGTCCTACTTCTCTTTTTGTTGTGTTGTGTTGGGTGTGTGCGTGATCCCAATGGGTTTTGTTTTGAGTTTTGTGATTGTGAGACGTCTTGAACAATAGGTTGTGCATCACTAGCTTTTTGGACCCTCTGTGACACCCTGAGGTGCGAGGGATATGGATGCCTCATTTTGATCCAGTTCCAATCTAGTTGAGAGCCTCCTTACGAGCATGAGTCTGGGTGAAGGGAATTAGACCTAAAGCAATGGTGGAGTCCACTTGTGTGTGCACGTAGTTAGGGCACGGATCTCAGAGTGTGGAGACTCACGAGACCCTAACTAGCTTTTGGCTTGCTTCACTTATGGGAAATCCAGAGATTCCTTAGGGTGGATATGCGAGATGGGTTAGAGAGGAGAGTCAGGGGACCCCTCGGTCGACCCCTTTGAACTTTTGAGTGGTGACCTTTCTCAGTGGTCGTACAGTTGATATTTGACGCCTTGCAGGGATTTCTATGGTTTCGATTTTAGACCTAAACCTCGAGAATTAGAATTCCGCCTCCTATTTTGGCACCCGGGCATCGTGTTAGTATCTTAGGCTTACTACTTTGGGGTTGCTTGGGCCTTTTTCTAGCCTCGTTCTAGCACTTGAGTTAGCTTCGATCATGGCGTTTATGCTTATAGTTTCGTATGCGTCGGTTGGTGAGCTTTACTTTCGGAGTTACTATTATATTTGTTATTAGTTTTAGAGTTCTTTTGTCGTGACTCCACTAAGTGTTACTCAGCCCACTCCTTTGTTGGTTGTGGGTAGGCAGAGAGGTTAGCGATGCAATGGTAGCAGTTCCGTGATTAGTGGACTACACTTTCATTGAAGACGATACTCGATAAGTTTTTAATCCTGTCATTTCCAGCTTTGGGCATAAGTTGTGAGCATGATGGAAATTTAGGAACTTGTTAAAGTACCTTGGATCTTGGGCAATGTATTTCATTACATTCTTGCACTCAATTTCGTACTTCGAATTTGACTATGTATAGATGAAATTAGAAGAATTTCCACATTTGAGTTGCTTCTAATAACTGAGATCTCATAATATTGTTTGATCCATATAGCCTACTCCCCAATTCATAGATACTTTGGGCCTCCCAGCCATGGAAATTTAGGCGAGAACGGTCCGGATAGAGATTAATCCGAAAATTTCTAACTTGGGTCATCACAGACCCTGTGGCTCGGGTAGTTCCCACATTAGTGGGGTCAATAACCAACCAAGAAGCCCCCTTAGGGCTGAGACCCAACTTCCAATTGACAAAAGTACTCCCATAGCCGCCATAGAGTCCCATCCACCTTCTGCTACGGAGGATGTCCAACCACCTTCAAGCTCCTCTCCTATTATCACTTTAGATTAGGTCGTTTACTTACTTGGTTTTCCTCTTTTTAACTTCCACCAATGCACCCAAATATTTTGTAATGCTTTAAACTTATACAAATACACTTTGCATTATGCTTGGCTGCATGTGATCCTATACGTGCATATCTTCTCATGAGGTTGTCATGCGATTCTACCAGACTCGAGCATTGACTTAGTGTGTTGTCAGTTGGCAGTTTTACCAGTGTAGTTCCTTTGAAGTCATTGGGATGAGAGATTTTTTGTAACGTCGCACGTTTTTCAGATCTTCGTGGATCCTTGCTTAGCGGGTTTGGTGGCCAGTGTGTGGCCCATTAGCCTGTGTTTCAGATGTTTTCGCAGGTTGTAAGGCTTCGTGGGCTGGTTAGCCTATGTTTCAGGTGTTTTCACAGGTTGTGAGACTACGTGGGCTGGCAGTATGGGCCTAAAGTGCTCATAGGTTCTCTGTCTATGAACGTGATAAGGGTGTGTGTCACGTTTTGAACGCGACGACCTTGGTGGTCGCGTTCTGCTTGCCGATCGAGATGCGGTCTTCATCTACATGCGCGCCGCATGTCGCACACTGGGCAGCATGTTGATGTTGACCTTGAGAAAGCGACGGCCCCCTACGTCGCGTTCAGGTCGTGATGCAGGACTACGTCGCGTTCTCAACCACAGTGCATTTTTAAGCAGGTTTGGCCAAACAGAGCTTTCACAAGCTCTGCTCAGCCAGGGAAGGAGTTGCTGTGGGGAATTTTGGGCGATTCGGTGTTTTGGAGCAGTTTTCGGCATGGTATCACCACGAGGATGTTGCATGGAGCGGGGGAGATGCTGTGTCGTGGTTGGGTTGCGTGTTCTTTGCAAAGGTAGGGAGATTCCGCCCTGTTTCATTGTGTGGAACGTGCGTGGTGCATGTTTGGTCTGTTTAACGCTTTATAAACGATAGATATCATGTTAGGGCAATGAAATGAGCATGAAAAATGGGTTAGTATGTTGTTTGGGGTGGTTGGCGTGGAGGATCCGGAGAAGGGTTTCCGGATTAGGGTTTCATTTGTGAAGGTGACAACCTGGGGTGTCACATTCTGAACGCGACAACCCGACCCATCGAGTTCAGCTTTTGAACGCGACATGTCGAAGGGCCGCGTTCTGATGGCGACGCTGAACCCTGTCGCGTTAACAGGTCCGAGGGGCATTATGTTGTGCATGTTGGTGTGATTATCCGATTATCGTGGTTTGTTGTGTATGGCAGTGGTGAGAGGTGCATTGTCACCTGTAGTGCTCCTTGAGCATGTCGTTTACATAGTTAGCATGTTGTTTACGTAGTTGACGTGGTGTTTACGTGGTTTGAGTGTGTGCATGGCACATACTCTGTCGTGGTTTAACTTGTGGGTCGTGGTGGTTAGGTAGTGAGGTTCCAGCATGAACCTAGCCGTGGTCCTTTAATGTCTATTATAGATTGTTTAAGATGGTTGATTAGTAGGGCATAAGTATAGTTATTAAGTGCTTATCGTATATTGAGTTTAATATGGCAATGGAGGTCACGAGGTGACCAATGACAGGCCAAGTTGTTATTGGTTAACATAATTTATATATGTGACTGTGTAGGTTAGCTTGTAGGTCACAGGGTGACCGAGACAAGTTATTCCTCACATTGAACCAAGGTTTGTAATAAAGATATTACGTGTAAGTATCGTGGTTTGTGTGCTAGCCGAGTGTGGTGGTCCGGCGCCTATTTCGGAATACCTCTCTAGTCGGGTACCCCAGGTTTTGTGTGAGCCAAGCACGTTAGTGCTCAGGGTTTGTCCGAGTACTGTGTGTACCGTCGAGGTCTATGTCGTCTGTCCTGGACACCCTCACTCCTGTGTTTGAGTTGTACGTCCGGCTAAGGGAAAGACAACAGAGGGCAGCGACTTGTGTTTGTGGGTGTGCAGTCATTTGTAGAGCGCTTGTGGTTGGGGGTTACAGACACCAGTAGACGTACTGGGCCCCAGCTAGTCTTGTGTTTTTAGTGTCTCACTTTAGGGAGCTCGGGTTAGAGTCCCTAAAGGTGCCAGGCATGGACCTGCAGGGTGTGTGATCTGTAGGTGTGGTGTTGGTTGGTCTCCACTGATCTTTGGCTTACTTGTAGTTGTGGAGTGGCATTTGGACCTTTCGTCTGTGACTACGAGACTGAGAGGTAGTTCTTGTGTTGTGTTGTCCAGATTGGATGTTGGCGTCATGAACTAGTAGTCTGTTCCCATGTGGTGGTGTCGTTCTTTCCGACTTGTGATTTGTCAGTAGTTGTGGCTTCTGTATAATGACTCGCTGGTTGTGGTTCGACCCGTTGTGGTGTGCCTGGTAGAAGGCATAATTGTACTGAGGCTTTGTGGTAGTACCTCGTGGTAGTAGGTACCTGTACTCTTTGTGGGTACCAGTTTCTTATGGTACGTTGTGTATCAGCCTTTTTAGGTGGTGTGGTGGAGCTGTGCTCTGTGGAGGTTGTGTGGTGAGACCTTCCACTCGTTGTGTTTTACCTTCCTCAGGTAAACTTCCAATTATGGTTTTAAGGTGTGATGGATTGGCCTACTGTTGCCAGTCCTGCTACCCTGTGTGTGCGTGTGGCCTTCGACATATTGTGGTTTGGGGTATAATGGACTAGCTCCTGGTCAGCAGTCCTGTTACCCACATGTTTAAGGTTTGCCTGTGAAGCTTGTAGCTTCAGCGACAAGTTGTTGTAATGATTTGCCTGTGAGGCTTGTGGCCTAGGCATTACAGTTGTTTAGCGGACTAGTGGTGTTGTGCTAGTCCTGTTGTCCCTCTTCCTTCCCGAGATTGGTATTAGCTGATGTAATTGTGTTTAGTTGTTATTAATTATACTTTGATGTGAGCATGATATGGTTTGGCTATCGATGTTGCCCGTGAGACCCTCTGGGGTTGAGGTTCTTTGGTGTTGTGTGTTGTTTGGGGTAGTTCCTACTGAGCCTGTGACTTGTTGAGGCTCACTCCCCTACAGTTCTTTTCAGGGCTTGCCATTTGTGTGGCTTGAGTAGGTGTTGTGGCAGACTTGTACCACTAGCAGTAGAGTTAGTCGTATTGTGTGAGCTTGGCTCCCTCGGGGTATGCCCCAGATAGTTGTACTCTTTTAATTGGACATGTAGTAATGTATTTGGACAGTTGTAAATTGTTATATATAGGTATGAGCACATGTACTTTCTTGTGTCTTATACTGTTGTGGTTGTCTTTTATATTCTTACTGGATACGTGTACAAGCTATCCCTTGTGAGACTTCGGTCGGTTCGCAGGAGACGGATCTGGATATGGAGCCTTATTGGGCATTAATATCCAGGGTCATCACAGTTGATATCAGAGCATGGTCCAGTTAGAATATGAAAAGATATTGAAGTTACAATGTCTCAAGACATAGTTTAATGTCCACTACTAGTAGTAAGTCTGCGATTTTATGTGGTTTAAAGTGGTTTTCACGTGAGTTTTGTTAGGTGTATTGTGTGTTTATTTTTATAAGTGTGATAGTTACTGGTAATGATTGAGAGAAAATGTTGTTAGAAGAAACCCAGTTTGTGAAATGGGTATGATTGTTTGCACACCTGGCAATTGTTAGTAATGGCAGAGAAATGGTGTAGTTTATAAGTTGAGTTGTTACATTAGTGTGCCAGTTGCAGTTAAAGTGTGGTTGTTCAAAGGTTTTCAGTTATAGAAATTGAAAAGAGATTAGTGAATTTGGTTATGATAATCAGGAAAGGTAAAGTAGTGTTCTGAGAAGGATATGTCTGATATGTGGTAGCAAGGTATAGAGTTGACAAGGTACAGTGTTGACAGAGACAAGTGTAAGGTGTTAGTGTGATGGGACAGCAATAGGAATAGTATTATTAATGAGGAATGGTATGTGTTAAGAATTGTGGTTGAGGACCTTGGCAAAGGTATTGTAGTGTTCAAGATTTATGTTAATAAGTATTAACGAAATAGCCTGGGTGATAATGTGATTAGTGTTATAGAAAATTTTGAATTAATTGAGAAAGGCAGATTGGTTTCAGATGAGGTACTGGTAAATAGAGAAGCAAGGATTTGTGGCAGTTTGTGGGATTGTACAGAATGGTTTATTAAAGAATACAGTGTTAAAGATTGAGGTTAAGATTAAGATGTTTAAAATAAGGTAGAGTTATGTGGGACAGAATAGAAAGGAATGGATTAATTAAGAAGTAGTTGAGAAGTATCAGGTTAAGTGGAATAGCAAAGTAAATGATGAGAGGAATTAAAGTGAAGGTTTGAATGGAAAGGATCACGGTAAGTATGATGTAGCAGCAATGGTAGCAACATTTGAGAATAGAGCAGCAAAATAGAATAGAGAAATCAGGCAAAGCAAGTTATAGTATTTAAAGAAATCAGTTTCAGATTGTAGCTTTGGCAGTATTTCAATAAAGGATGATTGTGTATTAGCAGGAATTGCAGTATAAATGGTACAGTGAAGATAGCCAGATAGTGGAATAGATAAGAGAAACGTTTTGTAGAAATTATATCGTGAATAGTGTAAGCGGCAATACAGATCAGATTAAGAGTTATTGATCAGAGAAAGAAGGGGTATAGTAGATTATGAAACAAATATAATTAGAGGGTTCAGAAAATGCTCAGTAAGAGTTGGCCTATTAGTGTGCAGAAAGTGATTTAGTTGGGTAAATGTATCCTTCTATAAGGGTGTTTCATAGTTTGATGTAAGATTAAAAGGCAGAATAATTAAAGAATAATAAGCAGATTAAAGTATGGCAGAATAGAATAGAGAGAGTAAGAAATGTATGGAAATTGGAATTGATAAGTACAGAAAGGAAAAGCAAGATCAGATAAACAATGAACAGTTTAGAGACAGGTGGTACCTAATTAAGAAAGAGTTCGGTAAAGTTGAAGGTAGAAGATGAACAAGTTAGTTAAGTAGTGTTATCATGTGATAAGAGAATGTAATGACACAGTAATGAGAACAAATATTTTGAAGATTATGTAATAGATTAATTAGATCAGATAGAGTGTATTATTCAAGCAGGAAATGAATGAACAAAGTTGGATAAGTCAGCAGTGATATGGCAGAATTTAGAATTTAAGCATATGGCACAACCAGAATTGAAGTATTAAAGAAAGTAGTTCAGAGATTTCAGTATTTCCTTCCAGTGTTAATTGATTAAGTAAAGTGATTTGAGAAGCCAATAAAGTTAGAATTGAGTCCAGCTGGAATCAGAGTAATAGTGCAAATGGATAATAATTAGAAGCAATAAAGAAAGCAGAATTTATGGGATATTTTGTTAAGTATCTAGAGTAATTAGAGCAGCGTAGCAGAAGCATGGAAGGTTAAATATTCACAAGTTATTCGAGATTTGAATAATTAAAGAAAATTTTGAGGTTTATGCACAGTTGGACAAAGGGACAGTGATTTTTGGCCAGATATGAATTAAGGTAGCATGAGTAGAATGATATAAAGAGATAAGGAATTCGGTTATGGCAGTGTGATTTTTGACGAGAAGCTAGTAAGTAAGAATGTGAATAAATAACAATTGGCAGTCAAAGGCAAATAATCAAAAGGCACCGGAAAATCTAAAGAATTTAAAGATGGTTTTACATAGCAGAGCATTTAAAGGTGGCAGTTTATGGTATAGAAATCCAAGAAAGAAAAGCGGCCCAGAAAGAAATGTTGCGAACACAGCCGGGAAAAATGTGGAAGTAGGTTAAGTCCAAGGAGATAAAGTGCCAACAGCAAGGTAGAACTGCCTACAGCTGAAAGGTAAAGAAAGAGTAGAATGTAGTAATTGGGCAGTGCAACTGTGAAAGGAATTAAAGAAAAGGGAAAGCAGAACAAGCGTGGAAATGAACAGATGAATTAGTCAATACAGGTGGTTTGAAAAGCAAGTGCAGAGAAAGTGTATCCTACTTGTTCTGTATATAGTTTATTTTCTGTTTAGGTGATAATGCGGTTTACTGTGTTTGTTTTGAATGTCGAGGAAGACATTCCTTTTTAGGTGATAATAATGTAACGTCGCGCATTTTTCAAATCTTCGTGGATCCTTGCTTAGCGGGTTTGGTGGCAGTGTGTGGCCCATTAGCCTATGTTTCAGGTGTTTTCGCAGGTTGTGAGGCTTCATGGGCTAGTTTGCCTATGTTTCAGGTGTTTTCGCAGGTTGTGAGGATTCGTGGGCCGGCAGATTGGGCCCAAAGTACTCACAGGTTCTCTGCCTGTGAACGTGACAAGGGTGTGCGTCGCATTCTGAACGCGACGGCCCTAGTGCTCGCGTTCTGCTTTCCGACCAAGATGCGGTCTTCATCTGCATGCGCGCCGCGTGCTGACGTCGACCTTGAGAAGGCGACGGCCCCCTACGTCGCGTTTAGGTCGCGACGCAGGACTACGTCGCGTTGTCAACCGCAGTGCGTTTTTAAGCAGGTTTGGCCAAACAGAGCTTTCACAAGCTCTGCTCGGCCAGCGGAGGAGCTGCTGTGGGGGATTTTGGGCGATTCGGTGTTTTAGAGCAATTTTTGGCGTGGTCTCGCCGCGAGGACGTCGCATGGAGCGGGGGAGATGCTGTGCCATGGTTGGGTTGCGTGTTCTTCGTGAAGGTAGGGAGATTCCACCCTGTTTCATTGTGTGGAATGTGTGTGGTGCATGTTTGGTCTGTTTAACGCTTTATAAACGATAGATATCATGTTAGGGCAATGAAATGAGCATGAAAAATGGGTTAGAATGCTATTTGGGGTGGTTGGCGTGGAGGATCGGAGAAGGTTTCCGGATTAGGGTTTCCCCTGTGAAGGCGACGGCCTGGGGTGTCACATTCTGAACGCGACAGCCCGACCCGTCGCGTTTAGCTTTTGAACACGACATGTCGAAGGGCCATTTTCTGATGGCGACGTTGAACCCTGTCGCGTTAACAGGTCCGAGGGGCTTTATGTTGTGCATGCTGGCGTGATTATCCGATTATCGTGGTTCGTTGTGTATGGCAGTGGTGAGAGGTGCATTGGCACCTGTAGTACTCCTTGAGCATGTCGTTTACATAGTTAGCATGTTGTTTACATAGTTGACGTGGTGTTTACGTGGTTTGAGTGTGTGCATAGCACATACTCTATCGTGGTTTAACTTGTGGGTCGTGGTGGTTAGGCAGTGAGGTTCCAGCATGAAGCTAGTCGTGGTCCTTTAATGTCTATTATAGATTGTTTAAGATGGTTGATTAGTAAGGCATAAGTATAGTTATTAAGTGCTTATCGTATATTGAGTTTAATATGGCAATGGAGGACACGAGGTGACCAATGACAGGCCAAGTTGTTATTGGTTAACGTAATTTATGTATGTGTCTATGTAGGTTAGCTTGTAGGTCACAGGGTGACCGAGGCAAGCCATTCCTCACATTTGAACCATGGTTTGTAATAAAGATATTACGTGTAAGTATCGTGGTTTGTTTGCTAGATGTGTGGTGGTCCGGCGCCTATTCCGGAATACCACTCTAGTCGGGTACCCCAGGTTTTGTGTGAGCCAGGCATGTTAGTGCTCGGGGTTTATCCCGATACTGTGTGTACCGTCGAGGTATGTGTCGTCTGTCCTAGACACCCTCACTCCTGTGTTTGAGTTGTACATCCGGTTGAGAGAAAGACGACAGAGGGTAGCGACTTGTGTTTGTGGGTGTGCAGTTGTTTGTAGCGCACTCGTGGTTGGAGGTTACGGACATCAGTAGACGTACTGGGTCCCAGCTAGTCTTGTGTTTCCAGTGTCTCAATTTAGGGAGCTCGAGCCAGAGTCCCTAAAGGTGCCAGGCATGGACCTGTAGGGTGTGTGACCTACAGGTGTGGTGTTGGTTGGTCTCCACTATTCTTTGGCTTACTTGTAGTTGTGGAGTGGTAGTTGGACCTTTCGTCTGTGACTGCGAGACTGAGACGTAGTTCTTGTGTTGTGTTTTCCGGGTTGGATGTTGGCGTCATGAACTAGTAGTCTGTTCTCATATGGTGGCGTCGTTCTTTCCAACTCGTGCTCTGCCAGTAGTCGTGGCTTGTGTATAATGACTCACTAGTTGTGGTTCGACCCGTTGTGGTGTGCCTGGTAGGAGGCACAATTGTATTGAGGCTTTGTGGTGGTACCTCATGGTAGTAGGTACCTGTACTCTTTGTGGGTACCAGTTTCTTGTGGTACGTTGTGTACCAACCTTTTCAGGTGGTGTGGTGGAGCTGTGCTCCGTGGAGGTCATGTGGTGAGACCTTCCACTCGTTGTGTTTTACCTTCCTCGGGTAAACTTCCGATTATGGTTTTAAGGTGTGATGGATTGGCCTACTGTTGCCAGTCTTGCTACCCTGTGTGTGTGTGTGGCCTTCGACATATTGTGGTTTGGGGTATATTGGACTAGCTCCTGGTCAGCAGTCCTGTTACCCACGTGTTTAAGGTTTGCCTGTGAAACTTGTAGCTTCAGCGACCGGTTGTTGTAATGATTTGAGGCTTGTGACCTAGGCATTACAGTTGTTTAGCGGACTAGTGGTGTTGTGCTAGTCCTGTTGTCCCTCTTCCTTTCTGAGATTGGTATTAGCTGATGTAATTATGTTTAGTTGTTATTAATTATACTTTGATGTGAGCATGATATGGTTTGGCTATCGGTGTTGCCAGTGAGACCCTCTGGGGTTGAGGTTCCTCGGTGTTGTGTGTTGTTTTAGGTAGTTCCTACTGAGCCTGTGACTTTTTGAGGCTCACTCCCCTACAGTTCTTTTTAGGGCTTGCCGTTTGTGTGGCTTGAGGAGGTGTTGTGGCATACTTGTACCACCAGTAGTAGAGTTAGTCATATTGTGTGAGCTTGTGCTCCCTCGGGGTGTGCACCAGGTAGTTGTACTATTTGAATTAGACATGTAATAATGTATTGAGACAGTTGTAAATTGTTATATATAAGTATGAGCACATGTACTTTCTTGTGTCTTATACTGTTGTGGTTGTCTTTTATATTCGTACTGGATACGTGTACGAGCTATCTCTTGCGAGATTTCGATCCGTTTGCGGGAGACGGATCTGGATATGGAGCCTTATTGGGCATTAATATCCAGGGTCATCACATTTTTCACATTTTTGATGAACTATCATAATAACCTTCTAACGATTATGGCCCTACAAAGAGTCATGTCAGTCTCATCAGAGCAATGGGGAGTTAATGGTGAGCATTTCTAATGAGGGTCTCTCCATCTCCCCTTCTACCTATAAATGGGTCTCTAGGGATTTAAACACCTCATCCTTCTTACTTCTCCACCACATTTTGCTTTAGACTCTCCTCCTCTTCTTCTTTCCTTTTCTTTTTCCGCTGGTGGTGAGAAGATGGAGTCAGATGCTGAAGGTGAAGAAGCTATTGTTGCTTTCTAAGCACTGACTCCATCGACAACGTAACAGAATGAGAGTTGAAAATGGGGCAGTATAGCAAAATGGGGGATGAAATGAGGAAGAGTTCTTCCTATCTTCTTGTCGGGGTTCTCCTTAGTCCCCTATAATATTTCCCTCATAGAGAGTAGTAAGCGGGGGGCACTGTTATGGAGGTGCTTTCTTGGCAAGGAGCATTGACGGCCAAACTAGGTGACAAGGTGTATGCCTAGACGGGAAGCTTTAGCAAAAGATCTAGAAGATGAGGCATCACCTCAGCTCCCTCCCCATTCTACTTCTTCTTTTACTCACCCCCTCTTCCTATCTTCATGTCTTTATGTTGGTCTAAGTCGGGTGGGGGGATTCTTTTTCTTTTTTTTTCCTCTCATGTGATCCTCTTCTATAGGCATTAGGTGGGATGACACTAAAGGAGTTCTTGCTTTGTTGCCTTCCTGTCATGCCCCATAATTTAGCAACGGAAATAAAGAATGAGTATCACAGTTGAGTAAATAAGAGAGACATCTAAGTATAACAAAAGAATTTAGACAATAGTTGTGTCAACTAAATAATTCTTTATTTCATTTCCAACAAAGCTAACTTAAAACCTTACATAATCAGAGCCAATAATAGGGCCTATTATTGTCATTCCAGTACATATGACTCAAGAAAAGTAAAACTAACTATTACAGACTCTTTTAACTCTAATCATATTGGATGATAGGCTATATGGACGAGTACATCTGAGAAGCTCTTCACTCTTCCCCAGTCCCATCATGTTTAATATCTTCATAGTCGTCTCCTGAAATGTTATGGAAAGTAGGTGTGAGCGCACTAACACCCAGTAGGATTTATATCTCATGGTGCGAGCATGCTTTACATAAATTAACAATTTATTAGGCAAGGTACTAACATGCAATACTCATGACAGGATGATAACAATAACGATATGGACAATTCCAAGATATAACATATACGAGAACGATTCCGTAAACGAATCCAATGACAATCTTCATGTGAGAAGGAACGATTATTAATGAGATGGATGACAGTACAATCACTTGACAAATGGAAGAGATTCAATATTCAATAACGTGTACAGTGTATATCTCAAGTTGAATTCCTTAGAATTCCAATGGACAATGACATATTGGATTCAATAATTATGACATGTACAATAGATTTGGCCATTTCACATATAATAGTTCAATCAATCAATCAATCAATCAATCAATAACAATGTGGAAATTACCCAGATCAATCTTGCATTCAATTAGGTGATTGCCAAACACCTCAATGGATCATATACTCTCACGATTTTAAGTATTTCGGGTGCTCCTCCCAGGACCAGACTGGGCCCTTATTTGCACATGCATAGTTATGAACCGAAGTTCCAATAATTTCTAGTAATTCCATTCATTCATTTATGGCCAACATGATTTTCAAGCAATGGACAATTATGAACTAAAGATCATGTCGATGATTATAAGGAACAAGGCAAGTGGACATGATCCGGAGTAAATTTCGACAGCATAACAGCTTAATTTCATTAGTTCAATCTTTACACTTAGTGGCTTGGTTTCAATATAATCACTCTCACGAGAAGTAGATAAGAACAGAGGTGCTTTCTATCTTCTGGGAACTTCAATGGTACAACCAACTCTGTGATGACACGACCTTTTTGGATCCGTGTTTATTGGTTTTAGAGTGGTGCTCATGACCAAGAGGTGGTCATTGGGCCTTGTTGTGGTTTCTGTGCGTAGTGTGGGTGTTGTGGGCCGAAGGTTTCAGCCCAAACCGCCCACTGGTTCACTATCTGTGAAACGTGACAGAGGTAGTAGTCGCGATTTGAAACGTGATGGTCTCTCCCGTCGCGATTCACAGAACCGCCTTTGTGTTTTAGCGGCACTTTGGGCTTCGAATGGAGACGGTTAGGGTTGTCGCGTTTAAGAGTTAAACGCGACGTCTGACTACATTGCAATTTTGAACCGAGGTTTAATATCTCTATTTCACCCAGACAGAGCAGAGGAGCTCTGTCCAGGCGAAGGGGGGAGACTGCTAAGGGGTTTTCCAGCGTTTCAGCTCTCTGGTAGCTCGTGCGGCGTGGGTTCTACGCGGGGATGGCGTCCGAAGCGTGGACACGCCGACGGCGAGGAGTTCTTCATGTTCTTCGGACTCGTTCAGTTGGTAGGGAGACTTCCTAGTTGTGTTATTTTGTTTTGAAAGGGGTTTACAGGGGTGGAGGCATGTGTGGGTGGTTTGCCTTATTGAGGATAATCCATTTAATGCTTTAGTCTATTATTTGTATCGTTTGTATGTTGGTTCTTCCATGAAGAAGGTGGGTTTTAGCTGTGCAGATGACTCCACAGTCACATTTGAAATGTGACGGGCTTAACCGTCGCGTTCATGGTATGAACCCAATGCAGTAAGATGTCGCGTTTCTATTTCTGATTGGTGAGTTGTTCTGATTGATATAAAAGTGACCATTAAGGTCGTCGCGTTTATATTAGTATTCTTTAATGGTTATTGGTGGTCATGAATGCGTCACTTTGGTACGTCGCATTCATGAGTGTGTTAACCGACTTGCGATATCGCGACGCATCGCGTCGTCGCTATTTGAACTTTGACTGTCAGGTTTAGCTTAAAAGTGACGTATCGGGCCGTCGTGATTCTGTCGTGACACTGGGCCCTGTCACGTTAAGGTTTTGAATGGCGTCCGAACATGTCGTCACGATTTGAAAGGCGACGCCTGTGTTCGTCGCGTTTTAGCTTCTATGGATAATTTGTGATGGTTGGGCAGTGAGGTTCCAATGTGAACCTAGCCTTGGCCTTTTAGTTGTCTTTAAGTGTTGTTTAAGATGGTTAAACTAGTAAAGCATGTGTAGGGCTGATATATGAGTAGTTAGTGAGTTGTGTAACTCATGTTACGTTTGTTATTATATTTAATTAAGTGGTTAATGAGCAAGGTGTTGTGTGTTGCCATAGAGGTCATGAGATGACCAATGATAGGCAAGGTTATTACACGATATTGTGGTTCATGTATGTATCGGTATAGGATGGCTTGAGGGTTACATGGTGACCGGTGACGAGCTAATCCTGACACTTGTATATCGTGGGTTACAAATAAAGGTTGTATAAGTATGTATATCGTGGTTTGTGTGTTGTTGAGTCTGGCGGTCCGGCGCCTATTCCGAAATACCTCTTCAGTTGGGTACCCCAGGTTCCTTGGTGAGCCAGACATGTGTGTTGTGCTCGGGGCGTGTCCTAGTACGGTGTGTACCATAGAGGTCTGAGTCATCTTCCAGGACACCCTCACTCCTGTGCTTGAGTTGTACGTCCGGCTGAGGGAAAGACGACTGGGGGCAGCGACTTGTGTTTGTGGGTGTGCAGTCGCTTGTAGCGCGCTCGTGGTTGGGGGACGGACACCACTAGACGTACTGGTCCCAAGCTAGTCCTATGTTTCCAGTGTCTCACTTTAGGGAGCTCGGGCCGAATTCTCTAAAGGTGTCAGGCATGGGCCTGCAGCTGTGTGGTCTGTAGGTGTGGTGTTAGTTGGTCTACACTGTTCTTTAGCTTGTGGCTGTGGAGTGACAGTTGAACCTTTCGTTCGTGACTGTGAGACTGAGAGGTTGTTCTCATGCTGTGTTGTCCGAGTTGGATAATGGCGTCATGAACCAGTAGTCTGTTCCCATGTGGTGGTGTCGTTTCGTTCCAACTCGTGCTTTGCCACCGGTTATGGCCTATCTATAGTGACTCGCTAGTTGAGGTTTTACCCGTTAGGGTGTGCCCTGGTGCTGGCACAGTTGTGATTGTGGTTCCGTGGTGGTACCTCATGGTAGTAGATACCTATACCCTTCATGGGTAGCTTGTGTTGTGGTACATTGTGTACAGCCTCTTCAGGTGTTGAGGTGAACTTGTGTTCTGTGGAGGTCATGTGGTGTGGCCTTCCACACATTGTGTTTTACCCTTTTTCGGGTAAGCTTCCGAATATGGTTTAAGTGTGTGGTGGATTGGCTTCTTGATGCCAGTCCTGTTACCCTACATGGGTAGGTTGCCTGTGAAGCTTGTAGCTTAGGCGACCAGTTGTTGTAGTGGTTTGTTTGTGAGGCATGTAGCCTAGGTGTTACAGTTGTTGGGCAGACTAGTGATGTTGTGCTAGTCCTGTGGTCCCTCTTATCTTTCGAGATTATGTTTTAGTTGTTGTTAATAATGATTGTGGTAAGCATGACATGGTTTGGTTATCGGTGTTGCCAGTGAGACCCCTTTGGGGTTGAGGTCTCTTCAATTTCAGGTGTTGTTTTGGGAGGTCCCTGCTGAGCCAGTGATGTGTTGAGGCTCACTCCCTTACAGCTCTTTTCAGTTGTAGCCGACTTTGTGTGGCTTACGAAGGAGTTGAGGCAGACTTGTACCACCAGCAGTAGAGTTAGTTGTGTTGTGTGAGCTTGCACTCCCTCGGGGTATGCCCCAGGTAGTTGTACTCTTTTATTAGACATGTAATAATGTATTGGGACAGTTGTACATTGTTGTATATAGATATGAGCACATGTACTTTCTTGTGTCTTATACTGTTGTTATTGTCTTTTATATTCTTACTGGACACTTGTATGAGATATCCCTTGCGAGACTTCAGTCCGATCGCGGGAGGCGGGCCTAGATATGGAGCCTTATTAGGTATAAATATCCAAGACCGTTACAAACTCGGTCTCCATGAGGGAATCCACGGAGTACGGAGAATTACGGAGGTCTTAGAGAAAAGGTCACTAGTCTGCCGATACGGAATGATCGGCCGAGAGTTTCCAATTTCCCAAGAGAGGGCTACCTATATGTGCAATGTGTCATGTAGAACGTGTCTCAATATTATGATCCATTGATTTAAAACAATACAGAAAGCTTTTAACAAGAAAGCCTGACATGGTATGCAATTCAGTCTATGACATGATTTTCTGTATTTTTAAGATATAGCACTTTTAGCTATGATCAAGATAGAGTATGGACAAGGCACAATGATATTCACATGGTACATGGTATCAAGTATCATTAAGAGAACTTAGAATAAAGATTCATATTCTTATAGTTTTCACGTGGGTTGATGACTTAGGCCATTTAACAACTAAGTAACATGATATAACAATAAAACATGCACATGGTTGACTGTACATCTATAGGAAACAGTCTTGGGTTGGTCTTTAAATCGCGATGGGTTCAGACATCGCAATTCAAAGGACCGTACCCAGACAAAACACGACTATGCGCAAACTCATCGTATCGCGATGGACCTATCTGTTACATTTAAATCGCGATAGGATAGATCGTCGCCTTTTCGAATGGGAATCAATGTCGGAACGATTATTAAATCAGAAACGCGACGATTAGGTTTGTCTCCTTCATAACGCGACAGGCTGATATGTCGCTATGACTTTTAAAAAGCGACGGGGTTGTACGTCGCCTTCATAATGCGACAGTCAACGGGTCGCTATGACTCTAAATCGCGACGGCTCGATACGTCGCGTTCAAGAGATGGTTTCAAAAACCGAATATAAAAATAGTACGAAAAATGAGGGTGGGAAAAACAATCAAATCGCGACGGTAGGTGCTATCATGTTCAAGATGGGTAGTGAAACCCATGCGGCACATAGTTTCATGTGTCAGGGTTGACTGGTCAAACATAGAAACGCGACAGAGTGTTCAGTCACCTTTAAGTTAAACACAACAAGGATGTACGTCGCGTTCATGCAGAGAAACGTGACGTCTGGAGTGGTCGCGTTCTTGGATCTTGCATGAAAATAGAAAAACTATGCAGTCCTTCATGATTGACTTATAACTCGTAATACAGGGTTCCTTGGACAAAACTATGAACATAAAAAGTGTTGAGGACAACGAGTAGAAGAGAACTATGTTTAGGTTTGACCCAATTTGACCTTGGTTTGCGTAAAACATAGTAAGAACACAAAAAGCCCTATTCAGGCGCAACTCTTGGAAAACACTTAATACGACTAGCATGGTTCATAAAAATTGGGGAAAATAGATGCATATGAAACTAGACTCGATGCCCTTTCCATTGGTATGTGCTACATTTAGTTTAAGCCCAAGAACACCTACCTTTGGATGGATCTAAGAGAGGTCTTCTACCAGGTTGCAGCAGCGCAAAGGTTGGAGAAGGAGCTAGGTTGTGGTCGTTCTTCTCCCCTCCTAGTGCTCAAGCTCGTCCTCCCACGATCCCAGCACAATGTTAACCCTTCCCCAAGAGTCTTATGATGATTATTTATAGATTTAGGGGTTTATTCAACTCCTAATGTTATTAGGAAAGGGAGGTTGTGGTTCTAGCTTGGTATCTTCCATGATTTGAGGATTCTCCTCCCAATAAGAGTAGTAATGCCATTAGGAAACATCCTAACATGGTTGGACACAAATTGAGGTTACCATGGGAGTCTAATTGCCTTGGATTTTGCCCTAATTTCCCTTTCCAACTCATATCCATTTATACCTACGATTTTTGGGGTTTTAGTGCCATTAGGTTTTGTTCTTTGGTTCACTAAGAGTGGTTTGGCCCAATAAGAATGAAATAGTTGATTTCTCATCTTGGTAGTCTAACTAATATTTTATTTTCTTTTTATTTGAACATATTTATTTATTTACTATTTTTCTTAAATTTTAAATCAATTAATTTCTGAGGCGTTACACTTCCCCTACCTTTTCCATCAAGTTAAGGTAGTAAGAGGGGAGGAGCATCCCTTCTTTCCTTGTCATTAGTCCATACCTTGTACCTTTCAGTCTATGGGTTAGACAAAAGCTTCATTCTCATAATGTGCGAGTTAGTCTAGCTTTCATTAGATTGATGAACTCAACAACTGAGCCAATTTCCATATGGGGGGGGGGGATCAGTGCCTTGAAAAAAGTCAATTTTCGACCTTGCTTGAATCGAGCTAAGCCATCATTTTGTACCCATATTCATTTCAAATATATATTGGGAGTTGTGCGTATGATTCCCATAGATAGCATCAATGAAACGACATGAAAAAATTTAACATGTCTTCCAAGAGGTATTGTCTCTGTCTGATTTTGTTCTTTCCCTAGGGAAAAAGCCTTTTGGGGAGAAGAAGAATGAATTTTGCTTATAAACACACTTATTTTTACTACCTCCAATGTAGGACTGAATTATATCTTTACATAGTTTGCTCTTAGTGAGTATAAGGGTGTGTGGGTCATTTAGTGACAAGATGCTTAGACAGGGCACATGGTCTCTTGTTTAATTTTTCATAGTCAATGCCAGATGAGGAGACTCGATCTCGACCCTGTTGTAGACCATCGGATAATGAAGGAAAAACTGATGAGGATGATACGCCTAGTGCTGTTGGTGATGAATCTACAATGAAGACAGAAGATCTGGGGGTCCTAAGATGGAGGTCCTAAGGAAACTCTCTGATGCTCAAGCCAATGATGGACAAGAGCCAAAAGCAAGAAAGGCAAAAGAAAGATTAGAGAATAGAGATCGCTCTTCGCCAATTTAAGGGTCTAATATCTACCTTCCTTCTTTCAGAGGGTAATTCTTGAGAATATATAATTGTGCTCCTTTATTGGCTCTTTGAAAGTCAAACAGCAAAAGAGATAGATTAGGAGATGTGCTCCAAAGATAATAGTGTAGATGCGCAATTTGGACCATCCCCGAGTTGGTCAATGGCCCATTAAGACTTATTTGACCACTTGTTGGTTGACCTTGGATTACATGTCAACGTCAATATCGATTGTCGTTTACTCTATATAAACATCAACGTACCATGCCATTAACATAGGTTAACGTTCACACTCCATATTGATGGATGTCTGCATGTTGTTGACGTCAACTTGGATTTACTTGTTCCCTAGAACTACCCAAGGATATCGCGCACATCTCACCCTCTCACCCACCACCTCGACCTTGTCACGCATATGGCGGTTTCCAACGGACAAACATACCACCTTGGCTCCCTCTACACTTGGTAAACAACCTACATGGGGTTGTCCTATTAAATCTCACCCTAAACATGGATTGCCACATCAAGCCATCGTGTTTTCTCTACTTGGCATCCAAGGTTGTTCTAAGGGCACCATCCTTGTCTATATATGTCCCTTGTTTGTCCTTTGGGAAGTTGGGAGAGAGAGAGAGAGAGAGAGAGAGAGAGAGACCTCACTCACATTACTTTCTCTTCCTATCAACTTGGAGCGTCTAAGAGACTTCACCATGAGCTGGAGGAGCCCCCAAAGCTGCAACAACGCCCACCAACAAGGATCATCTCCCTCCCTTCTGCTCTTTCTTTTTTGTTTTGGGTCTTAGTCTTTGCATGCTAGTTACACTCAACTCACACATATATCACATTAGACACACTCCCACACCCTCAAAGAGGTTTCTTTAAAGGGAAGGAAGGGAAGATGGGTGGTCATAACACTTGATCATTCCTCTTCTCAAATCCTCATCTAATAAGAGGCTCACCAATTATATGTATGTCTATCTTTCTTCTGAACATTTGTTGCACATCCTTAGAGTCTAATTGAGTCCATCTTTCATAGGCTAACACTAGGAAGTACCGTAGAGCTCCTTCTCTTTGGTCGGCCGAATATAGGGATGGTCGAACGATCCCCACTTTCACTCCCCACAAGGCAGTCATCCAACATAATCCATTTCACTCCTTGAGCACAGGTAAAGCCCTGACAATCACTTTCTATTCATTTCCTCATCCATTTCTTGGTTTTGCTCCTATCCATTAGGTAGTCCTACCGGGCATCCTAGGACGTTCCAAGGCAATGGAGCAAGTTCGAGGAGTCCAACCTCGAGAAGCACAACATTGGAAAAAATTCTACACCCATAAATAATCCTTATCAATACCTGACAATCTATTATGGACCTTGAATAGATCATGTGAAACTTGTTATCATTATCTTAATATCTTTGTGCCGATGGGTTTAGTCAAATTAATGTTAAGAGTTTGCTAGCTTTAACACTCTTCTGAAGAAATTCCCTCAATGGCTATGCAATCACTCACATTTTTCCAATTGTAGAATCTTTTCTCAGCTTGGGAATGCCTCCACGATTGCAACAATCTGAGACATCATAACAATTCACAAATCTTGCTTTTTAGACTTTCGACAGATGGATCTCAAGATATTTGTTAGGTTGTCATCTATTGGGCCAAATAAATTATATGAGCATTTTGATATGAGATTTATTGGGTTACCATTTTCCACCTCTCCAAGTGCAAAGAAAAGGTTGTGTCTAAGCAATTATCTAGAAAATACTTGAGAAAAAAAAGGCTGGTGCAATCTTAAAGCATAAATTATAGGACTTACACTGTGTGTAATGTACACCCCACTTAATTATGCTCGAATTAGAAACACACATCCATATGATTACTTCACATGAGTGGTAAGATGAACAAAAAATTATTTGATATCACATATCATCTGTGTACACTCAACCTGGTCCCTAAAAATGTAAAATTTGTTGTACACTTCAACCCACTTGTATTACACTCTTTTGGAGTGCAATAGATTTTACAAATTTTTTTATTTTAAAAAATGTCAACATTAAGTCCACGTAATATGCACATATGGATAAAACACATCACAATTAGATGAATTAGAAACGCACTTCCATATGATTATTTCATGAGTGGTAAAACAAAAAAAAAATATTTAATATCTCATATCATTAGGAGTGTAAATGAGCCAATATATTTGACAAATAGCTCAGAACTCGGCTCTATAAAAATTTGATTCTACTCATTTATTAACGATCCAAATTTAAACAAAAAATAAACTTGATTCATTAACTGGTCGAATTTGAACAAAAATATACTCGACTCAAATATGTTCGTGAACCATTAAGATATTTGATACTATGCTCACTAAGATACTTGTTAATATGCCTAAATTAATATACATCAATATACTCAACTATAATAATTATGAGAATATAAATATTTTTATAAAGTTATTATTAAAATATGAAAAAATTATGAGGACTTAAATAAATGATAAGATATATATATATATATATATATATATATATAAATAATCTTGTAAATAGAAGTATAAATATAATCATAGAATAAAATATATACACAAAATCAAAATTTGGAGGATCCGAAAGCACCACACCATCATCTTCTTCCTTTCCTTTGTGCAAGCGTGCCGACGAGGGCCGCAACGACCAACTCGATCGAAGGACATCGCGACTGTGAAGTGCAACCAACCCCTGCGGACCCTAGCGATGCGGATGCCCCACTAGCTGCCCACCGTGTTCTCTCTTCTCGTAATCCCATATCGAAGAGTAAAAAAACGTTCTTACTTTTATCCTTTATAAAGGGAAGCACTTAGCGCTTGAACACCCAAACAAATGAGTTGCCCTGGCACCAACAAGGCACTGCCCAATGGACATGCCACGCGATGTTTAAGCATTTCCCCTTTATAAAAGAACGCCTCCCCTAGTTTCGAAAGTGCACTCCTCTTGACCCTTTGGCTCTCATTTTGGGCTCAAATGTGAGCTCGTTTAAAAAATGTGCTAAACAAAAAAAATTTGTGTTGTAAAAAATATAAATAATTTTAACCCAAATTGAGTGCAAACTCAATTTAAATACTAAGTTTTGAACTTGTTTAAATACTCAATTTTGAGCTCAAATTCATGCTCATTAGTGTAAACAAGTAGAGAGCAAAGTTCAAATATCTTGAAAATAAATAAAGTTGACTATTCCTCGAGTAACAAGCAAAATTAATACAACTCGAGTCATTTACACCTCTACATATTATATACTTAATCATACACCAAAATACTACTTTTTCAAGAGAAATTTAAAAAATGACCATTTGAGTTTAACCATTCAAAAAAGAGTGATAAACAACGAGAAGGTAGGCTAAATAGTAAATGATCTTTTTGTGAAACATATCTTGTTATTTGATTATATTCTAAAATTGTCAAAGTTGTTAGTCAAGTAAAAGTAGGGGTGTCAATAAATAGGTTTGAATTGGCCCAATTTAAATCTAACGTAATCCAAAGTTAAGATGATCCAATCTAAACTCAACCCAAATTTAATAGATGAAAATAAAAAAATCCATGTTCATTCGTTGGGACCCATTTGACCCTTCTGTAAGGCTGTATGACCCTCCACCTCTTAGTTATTAATGTTTTGCTAGGGGCAGAAAAATCAGAAGGGTAATCCCCTTGATCACCAAGTGGGGGTGGTGGCGACTGCGGCAGAGGAGTAGATACGGTCAACCTCAACCTCTACCCACTTTGCGAAGCACCCCTTTGATCCGACTGTGTCTCAACATACACCTTTCGTGACATGTATTGGATCATCTTCTGGATCCACCAATTCTTCCGCTTCTCCCGATACCTCATCACCCTCGCCTCCCAATCCATTCCACTTCTTCTGAGGTAGGGATTCATCACATCAGCCATCGCACCCATGTCTGGTACCCACCTCTGACGAGGATATCTGCACAATAAGAGCATTGGGATCGAATCGTTTGGAATCAATGGTGCTTTATCTCGCATGTGTTGTGTAGTTGGATTTGGAAGGGAATTCGTGGATTTGAGAGAATTATGCTGTTGCTGAGGGAGAGGCTAATGGAATCGCTACTGCAAGACAATTTGGATTTGTCAAGATCAAAATTGATGTAGCCCTCAGGCGCAAAGAACATTGACGAATGGGTAGGTCATGGTAGGGATCCAGATCCAAGAAGTAGTTAGTCCCCTGTGACCTTGACCTATGCTGCCACCATCAAGACCTTCACTTGGTGCCTACCGCTCATGGCACCTGCATCGGAGTTCAGAAGTGGCCAAGAGACAACCTCCGCCACCTCACGGTCGTTGTCATAGTTATCATCAAAGGTCCTAAGCAGGGGATCCACTCTAGCCCCACTGTGGGGCTTGACCACAACGAGGGCTCGTAGAAGGGGACGACGGGCTCACGCTCGTGGTGGCGAGGGCCCACGTTGGCAAAGTGGATGTTGACATCAGGAGACGCAAGGGGCGACAACATCGACCTTGCAAATGACAACAAGTGACCACTCGCAAAACTCACACATACATGAAGAATGCCTACTCATATCTACTCTGCCGCGACACCAACAACGATGGTGTCTCCCATCCTAGATGGGACAAGTCTCTATCTTATTGCCTCGTGCTATTGCCGAGTTCTCACAAAAAAGACATATACAAAACAAAGGAAATGAAAGACCAAATGACTAATCCAAAAACAACTCATCAATTGAAGAGTTTAATAAATGAGTTTAAAATGAGATCATGAACTATTATATCTAGAATTTGATTGAGCCCATGACGGACTATCTATTAAACTTATGAACAAAGAAAAATTTAATACACTTAAATTTTACACTTTAAATTTACATATCTATTTTTTTATTCACCAATAAAAAAAAACACAGTACATCTATCTAATGACAAATAAAAAATACAAGTACAAAATATAAAATTCAAATACACTAAATTTTTCTCATATCAAATCCCTTTACATTATGCCTGGTTACAAACCTTATAATAATTTTGACATAAATCTATTCAATGCTTAGAAAATGTTGTTTTTAAACAACTTCCTAGAAAATACTTGGGTAAAAAGTCCGGTGTATTGTTAAAGCAAAGATTATGCTACTTACATTTTGAGTTTCCCAATTTCGATAAATGAGAGTAAAGAAACTTATCTTTTTTATGATTGATTTTTATATCAAGCAGCATTACCGAGTGCATAATCGCATCAACTTTCTAAAATTTTCAAGTGCAAAATAGTTTACATTTTCTGGTTTTTTTCTTTTAAGACAAAAGCATGCAGCTTCTGCAAAGTAATAACATAAAGTTGATTATTATTATTTTTGTTGAGTAAAAGCTAAAAATGATTTTACTAAAATGTTCAGAGAAGGAAACACTAAAATTAAAGAAAATGGGTTTGTAAATAACAAACCAGTAGAAGAAAAAATATCAAAAAATTAACATATAAAACCAGGCACGGGCATACAGTATTATTTAATTTATTATTTTTATAATAAAATTCATCAGATAAAACTGTACTAAATCAAAACGGTTCACTCAATATCGTGTCAAAAGGATTGCGTTAAATCGTCCGACATGACAAATTTTATATAAAACTACAATATGTGAATTGTAACCAACCCCGCTAAATATTTTTTGGTTGAAATGCAAAAAAAAAAAAAAACCTATCAACTGCGAAACACACAATACATGAATCATCAGGAAAAAGGGGATTTCATCGCATTAAAAGCCATTGCCCCTGCCGATAACTTTTACACCAAATTCGTATTAACTCATAAATTAAAAGCATATTTCCTTAACTTTTAACCTTTACACTTGAAAATTTTACCAAACCTTCCATGATCCACATGTCTTCACTCCATACAACGAATTCTACCCAAATCTTCCAATATCTCTGGAGACTTTAAGAGCAAATCACCGGACTGATGAACTGAATCAAACTACCCAACTAATGGTCATCTCAGCTTCCTTCAGTCCGATTTATATTAAATTAATAATAATAATAAATTAAAAAAATCTAACTAGACGAAAGCTCCAGTCACCGTAGGAAATGGGTGCACAGAACCGGCACATGCTACAAAGAGGGATATCAGCAATCCGATCTCAAAGGAATAAAGTCGGTAATTAGCAGTCTTCCAACAAAGTTAAACCAGACACTTTCCGATTTGAACAACAAAACAAGCTAACAATAAGTAAAAGTAGCGATTAATAGAGAGAGAGAGAGCGATCAGCTAGAGCTAATACAATAGACGCCATCATTTCGGCAATCAAACCAATAGGGAAACTACTTTGCTCATCATCTCGCTCTCCATCTCCTCTTTTAACCATCGCAGAAGGCTTCAAAACATACAAATCGATTCACAATAGAGTGAGCGGAAACCAGAGCTACTTGCTTCAAAACATTGAACCGGACGCACCATCGACCCAAGAACGGAAGAAGATGAGAAAAGATAAGATAATCTCGGTTCGATCAAAAAAGGCGTAATCTTAAAACCACGAGGAATTGAGACAACGCCACAAAACCCTACACGGAGCATTACAGAAAAGGTCGGAGCGGGGGCATCAGATCTCCAAGGTGAGTAGCATCAAAGGCTTGCATCAGACGCAAATTACCCATTTGAAACATGAGATTCCTCATTTGCCCGGCGTAGTCAGAACGACGGAGGCAGATCCCACACACAGAAGGTGAGAGAAAGAGATGATGTCGGAGGCGGGGCCTTCACATCTCGATTAGAGAGGGGATGAGGAGAGAACAATAGCCCATCGATCCATCAACAAGGGGGGAACAGAGGAAACGAAAATAGAGAGATGCCGAGAGCCCGGGACGGTAAGGCGGGGGATGATGTGGGGGATGTGTGGATTTCTATATATACATGTGCTGGACGGCGAGTGGGTTTTAGGGTTAGGGTTTTTGAGAAGGTCGCGGGTTCTATATGGCGGCGGTGACGTTTACCGCAGAAGTTTGATCTTGACCGCTCACTCGCATGGCTCCAATCTGAACCGTCGGTTGGCTTGTTCTTCCACTTCCACGGGCGGATCTGACCTGACGGCCGTCCTCCAATGGAGTTTGGAACAGGGTTCCACGTATCGTGTACGCACCAACCGCACCGTATTCGGGCGACGTCCAGACACAATCGGGTCGCCTGGGTTGGACGACTTAGGCGAATCGCCGCGGTTCGCGGGCTGGCTTGGTCCGATACAAACCGGTCCGGCTCGATTTTGCGCGGTCCAATTAGACCGTGCCGATTTTGTTTTTGTTTTTTTACTTTCATTTTCACATCAGTTGTAATTAAGAGATCTACACGTTATTTAATTGAGATAAAATTTTAAACATAAGTTAATTAAGAGATGATATAAATTGTAATAATTTTAATTTAATTTTATAAATTAATTTTTCACCAAGTAAAAATTATCTCAAAAATCATTAGATCGACTTAATCTCAACATCTAAGAAATCTAAATAATGTCTAATTAAGATGAAATTTCAAACATAAGTTAATTAATAGATGATACAAATTATAATATTTTTAGTTTAATTTTTTAAATTATTTTTTGTCAAGTAAAAATTATCTCAAAAATCATTAGATAACTTAATCTCAACATCTATGCATCAATAACTCATGATATTCATATTTTTAGAATCAGTACAATTTTCTATTAATTATAATGATTTTAAATTTGACATTATTTTCGGAACCAAATGTCGTCCCATTGAAGTACACAGAGGGATCGCCGTACAGCGACAAACCCTGTGTGCACTTAAGTGGTCTAAATGTTGTCTAATTGAGATGAAATTTTAAACATAAACTAATTAAGAGATGATACAAATTATAGTAATTATAGTTTAATTTTTAAATTAATTTTTTATCAAATAAAAATTATCTCAAAAATCATTAGGTCGACTTAATCTCAACATCTATGCATCAATAATTCCTGATATTTTATATTTTTAAAATCAGTATATTTTTCTAGTAATTATGATGACTTCAAGTTTGACTTTATTTTTGAAACCGAATGTCGTCCCGTTGAAGTACACACAATCAAAGATAATATTAGAATTATATTAATAATATAAAAATATTCTAAAATTAAAGATAATTATATTTTATATAAGTGATCATGTTTTACGTATAATTTACTATCTCTTTTACTTTTTTAGTGTCATATTAATATTTTATTATATATTTTAAGATGTTACAGTTTTATTTATGTTTTCGAATTCTTGGTGTTGATATTAATGGAATACATTGGTCATATCATGAACAACTTTCATGAAGAGTCCAAAGATTAGATCACCCTCATTCAGCTTGTAGAGAGGCCGCACTCATTGCTAATTTTTGGATCGCGATATGAGATAGAATGTGAAAAATAATCCACTGTATCTTTAAGCACAGATATTCATTTGATGCGATTCTAGTTGGAACTAATAAAGAAAGTCGTGGGGAACACCTTTCATGAGGAAGTCTCGAAGAGATATACCATCATTTGAGATGTGGAAGGTATGATAATCATGTATATGTAAATCATGATATGAGAGAGAATGTGAAGAATAATCTACTATAACTTTGGACATAGACCACCAATTATGGTGATTCCACTTTGAAGACGAAGCTGAAAAAGAATAGAACAACTTTGATGAAGACCTCATGAGCATATCAACTTTTTTTTAGGCTGTAGAAGGCGTGATATCTCTGATAGTTCTGGAGAATATGAGAGAGAAAGGGGAGAGAGAAATGATGCATGTATGAGAAGAGATGGAAAGTCTATCTTGAGTTTGGATGGAGAGTCTTCTGTTGAAGTTTGCTTATTTTAAATATTAACCAAGTCACAAAATTAAAAAAATAAATCAAACAAGTTATTTTTCCACCGTACCTCAACGGTACGGTACGTACCTTCCCACAGAGAATGCAGCACGGTCGATCCGAGTGGTACGGTGAACCTTGGTTCAGAATCCAGTTTAACATTTCTACTTCTGAATAAAATTGCACGCAATTGCTTAGTGCGTAAATTTGTATTTTAGAACTATTGTAGAAAATGCAATAGTATTAAGATGCCCATGTGATGTTCAATACGAATGCTTATGTGAGTTGTCATGTTAGTAAGTAAAGAGTAATGGATAATGGTGGCAAGCGAACGAATCAGTGACGGCAAATGACGAATGATTGTGGCATCTAAAATTATTATTTTATAATTTATATTTATGTTTTAAAGTCAAAATATATATATTTTAAAACTTAAGATCTGTATTTTAGTGTCAAATTACCATTAAAAGCTCAATCAATATTTTAAAATCATAAAGATTGTATTTTGGAGTATAAGTTTATATTTTTTTAGTCAAAATTTATAATTTAGAACTTAAAGTCTATATTTTAGACCTCAAATTATTATTAGAAATCATTTCAAAATTTTAAATATTAAATATAATATTTTGGAGCTAAATTTATATTTTAGCTCTAAAAGTTTATATTTTAGAGTCTTTCGCCATTGACCATCACCGTCGGTGGGGACAGGCTTGGCGGGTGAGGGGTAAAAGAGCCCTAGAGAGGGAAGCTTCATCGTGGTCTAAAGGGCGAAAGGCCCCACCCTAGCGAACATTGAATCATCTAGAGGTGAACGACCTACAAGTCGGGGAGTCGAAGAGAGGTACAATTGCTGGGCTTAGTACCATCCTCTTGCTATGGTGGGCAGAGTGAGTGGGCCTTAATGGGCAAAGTCGATTTTACACCTAAAAACTGCAAAAACACATCCACATAAGCAAAAAGAAGAAGGCCAAGCCCATTGGCTAAACCTCCATAGATGTGCTAGGGCATAATGACATGATTGGATCACCAAGATCCTCTTGGCCTTAATAGACACATACTCTTGGCCTTAATAGATACATACAACAACTCCCTATATGCTAAAAGGAGTAGCAAGACAAGAGCTAACCAACTGTATGCTATGCTATCTCAGCATAACTACACATAACCAAGAAAGCAAAAATAACTCACCAGCTATTTCGGGACGAGCTAGGCAGGAGTAGCACCGATGTGGTTGAGTAGCTTAGCCACGAATGGCGACACTGAGAAGTGAAAAGCCTACTCAGACGGCTTCCTCATACATGCATACAAAGCTGTTTTGACTTGTGTGAGCACATTCCTCTGGCCGAGGAGCGACGAGCTCATAATCTTCCGAGATCTTATACTGATCTTGGAGTGCTTGGAGATCCTCCTTGAAGACACTAGAGGGGGAATCTCTTACCGACTGGGTGCCTTGATGAGATGGCCTTGCCACCCTTACAGTAGTACCCCTCTCGTCAGAACCCACTAAACGAGTGTCCTCAAAGGCTTGCCCCAACTGGACAGCATCCTCAGATGACCACCTAACCGAAGAGCTTGATGCCTAGGACGAGAAAAAATTAGATAAAAATAAGATTATTAAAAGGACACCTGAGACCAACGATGCCCACTAGCATGGGCTGACCCGAAACTAACACTGGAAGTGTTGCCATTCTCCCCTAACTCACTACCCAAACCACTAGACATAATGAAAAGCAAGGGACAAGCAACTCACTGATCTAGAGGGAAGATTTGATCTTAATGCTCCCAAGGATGTCATGGTCGATATCTCTCAAGAAACATATGAGTTTGCAGGAAAAAGCTCCCCATGCTCAACACCACCTTTTTATAGCACGAAGAGTGCAACTTTCCAACTCCTATCCAGGACAATTGTCCCTTGTCTGGCGGAGCTTGCCCTGAGGCATCTCCATGGCTTAGCATTATTATGGCCCCAATGATAGGTTTGATAAGACAGCTTAACCCCACATTTATATCCAAGTACCTCATTAGCAGTGCATTGACCCACTCCTGATAAAGTTTGCATATCTTGACCAAGCAATAACTTTAATCCGAACCTAGATCTCAAGCCTAAGTCTCAACTCTATAGTAGGGGGCTCGTGATAGGTCCATGGTCAGCCCATCTCGGCCCGACTCGGGCCCAATACACAACAAGAAAAAGCGGGACCCTAAACCCTAAACCCTAAATCCGACGGAAAGATTCCGTCGGAAATCCGTCGGAAAACACACCTTCTGACAACTTTTCGGCGAACGACTGTCGAAAAACATCTGTCGGGAAAATACGGTCAGAAATTACCGACAGACAAAGAATCCGTCGGCAATCCGTCGGAACTTCTGACAGAAAACTCCGTCGGAAAGTTCGTCGGTACATTCCGACGGAAAGTGGTCGACAAATGTTGTCGGAAAATTGGTCGGTATATTCCGACAGACAATCTGTCAGAAAGTCCGTCGAAAAGTCCGTCGGCAAATTCCATCGGATACGTTCCGTCGGAAAATAATCCATCAGAAGTTCCGACGGACTGTGCCGACGCTATTTCCGACGAATATCCATCGAAAATTACCAACTTATTTTTTTAAAAAATAATAAAATTAACAATAATAAATTACAAAACCTACTAAAAAAATTCATATATTCCACAATAATAAGTAGTAAAAACCAAACATAAAATCATCAAATACAACAAATATAAAATCATACACAATAATAAGTGCTAAAAATCAAGAAAGGTCTGCTAGATCGTCTGTTGTCCCCGCCTCATGATCGTCAGGTGCCGGAGGATCCTATATTAAAAAAAAACAAATATGAGAAACATAAATAAAAAATAATATACAAACATTATTTTCAAAAATTTAAATTTAAAACATGTGATTATTCACTAAGTTTAATTAGAAAATATTTTAATTCTTTACACTTAGTTTTTTTTTAGATTAGTGATGTGAGCGTTGAACCCAAACTGGGAATCCGATTAGTATTCCGTCAGTTCCCACACGTCACTTTCACCCACCCGGTCATGTCGGAGTGAACGACACGTCAATCGGATCTTTATTTGTGATTTTGGACCCCCAAGTTGCGTGTTTTGATCCTTTACACTTAGGTTTTTTTTTTTAGATTAGTGATTTGAGTGCCGAACCCAAACCGAGAATCAGATTAGGAATCCGTCAGTTTCCACATGTCATTTTCACCCACCTGGTTGTTTCGAAGCGAACGACACACCGATCGGATCTCTATTTGTGATTTTGGACCCCCGGGTTGCGTGTTCTGATCCTTTACACTTAGGTTTTTTTTAGATTAGTGATTTGAGCGCCGAACCCAAACTGAGAATCAGATTAGGAATCTGTCAGTTCCCACACGTCACTTTCACCCACCCGATCCTGTTGGAGTGAACGACACACCGATCGGATCTCTATTTGTGATTTTGGACCCTCGGGTTGCTTGTTTTGATCTTTTACACTTAGGTTTTTTTTAGATTCGTCATTTGAGTGCCGAACCGAGTTGAATTTGGCATCAGAGCGAGAGTCTGACAGGACTTGTAGCGGATTTAAACTGTAACAGGAAGTCCCAACAGTAGTACAAGTACACTGCTAGCTGCCCGAGTTGGTATCGTTAACCTTGTTGGTTGTGTGCCGTGCAGGATATGGCTCCGCGCAGGTGTAGGCAGGTCAGAGAGCTGATAGAGCAGCAGGATGAGTCGGATATGCCAGAGCTGTGTCAGGTTTAGGAGGAGGTGTCAGCAGAGGAGTCTGTGGCACAGCCTCAGGGAGCAGCGGCAGCAGCAGTAGCAGGTGGGCAGCAGTAGCAGGAGTACCAGCCTCAGCCACAACAGTACGTGGATTGGTTTCCCTTGGCCGAGCAGTTCTTCAGGACCCTGTACCAAGAAGCGTGGCAGCCCGGGCAGGCAGCAGTGGGAGGTCAGCCTCCAGTACCTCCTCCAGCGGTACCGGAGTAGCAGGCAGATCTGGAGGTAGAGCAGCCAGCAGTTCAGCAGGCGTTGGGTACTGGGAGTACCCAGGCCGGTCAGAGGAGGAGGGCTGTCACTGACGACAGGACCGCCCTCTTAGAGAGGTTCTTGCATCTCCGGCCGCCGATGTTCTTCGGTGAGTATGATCCAGACAAGGCAGAGAGTTGGACACACGAGTTGGAGTGCACGTTCGAGACCATGGAGTGCGCCGAGGAGGACCAGGTCAAACTGGCAGTGTATCAGCTCAAGGGACCAGCCCATGAGTGGTGGAGAGTTCAGCGGCAGACCCACTTTCCAAGGCAGCGTTTAGATTAGATCACTTGGCAGAGGTTTTTGGGGGTCCTTCATTGCGAGTACTTCCCTGACTATGCTCGACATGAGAGGCGAGATCAGTTCCATGAGTTGGTTCAGGGCGATCTCACAGTTACTCAGTACCACCAGAGGTTCGTCCGGTTGTTGAGGTATGTTCCTCATGTTGCCAGCAGCGAGCAGGCTTGTGCAGAGAGGTTTATTATAGGACTGAGGCCAGATTTGAGGTGGGGCGTGATTGCTCATATGTGTGCCACCTTGGGAGAGGCCGTGGCTAAGGCCACAACCTTGGAGAGAGAGACCTGGCAGCCCCAGCAGCAGTAAGGAGGAGTTTCTTCGAGGTCCTCACCATACCAGCGCCCCGCAGGTAGCCGTGGCAGTGCGACTTCTTCTTCTTTGGGCTCAGGCAGTTCAGACAGTTTCGGTTTGTGCTCGAGGTTCAAGCAGATGACCACTCGTGGAGGTGGTCGGGGCAAGCAGCAGAAGCGCCAGTCGAGGTTTGCAGAGCAGTCAGTCCAGCAGGGACCTGAGCAGAGTAGGCAGGAGGCAGTCTGTTACAGTTATGGTTTGCCGGGCCACTTCAGGAGGGATTGCCCGATAGGGCAAGTCCAGCAGCTGCAGCAGCCAGTGCAGTACACACAGCAGCTACCGCAGTACTAGTTCCCTCCTCAGTAGCAGGCACCTCGTCAGCAGCAACAGGGACAATATCATTTGCAACCTCAGTAGTTTCAATAGCATCAACAGCCTCAGCAGTTCCAGCCATACCAGTAGTAGCAGCAGTTCCCGTAGCACCAGCAGCCACCACAGCAATAGCAGCCCCAGCAGGCACCACAGCGTGGGCATGGACGTGGTCGTGTGATGGCTCTTACTAGGGAGTAGGCCAAGGCGTCAAATCTGGTTATAGGTACCTTGCCTATCCTTGGTAGAGCTGCTCGTGTTTTGGTTGATCCTGGTGCTTCCCTTTGTTTTGCTTCTGAGGAATTTTACGAGTCTCTGGTTCGTCACACCCCTGAGAGGCAGTGTGATGTGATGGTTGATCTCCCGTCCCGTGATTGCATGTGTTCTTTCGGTTACCTGGAGGGTGTCGCAGTTGAGGTCCAGGGACACCAGTTGCCAGCCAGGTTGTACGCGTTGCAGCTTCGTGACTTTGACGTCATCCTGAGCATGGATTGGTTGGAGGCTCACTCGGCTGTGGTGGATTGTCAGCAGAAGACCATTTGGTTTGAGATACCTGGAGTGCCTGTTCTCTGCTTTCGAGGTATCTAGTCTACCCGTCGACCTTTTATTTCCTTCTGTAGAGCTCGTCATCTGATCCGCGATGGTTGCGTAGCATATCTTGCTTCTGTTTGTTCTTCTGAGCCTAGCGGGTCGTCGGTTTTTGATGTGCCTGTTGTTTGTGAGTTCTCTGATGTTTTTCTGGAAGATCTACCTGGGTTACCGCCTAAGCGGGAGGTAGAGTTCTCCATTGAGCTTTTGCCTGGTACGATGCCTTTGTCTAAGGCACCTTAGCGGATGGCTCCGACTGAATTGCGCGAGCTGAAGCGCCAATTGCAGGAGTTGCTTGAGCTGGGTTTCATCCATCCGAGTCGCTCTCTGTGGGGAGTGCCAATGCTGTTCGTGAGGAAGAAGGACGACAGCTTGAGGTTGTGCATCGATTATAGGCAGCTGAACCATGTAACAGTGAAGAACAAGTATCCATTGCCGAGGATTGATGACTTCTTTGATCAGTTGCAGTTAGCTAAGGTGTTCTCAAAGATTGACTTGAGGTCAGACTATTATCAGTTGAGGATCAGAGAGTCAGATATTAGCATGACAGCTTTCAGTTTGAGGTACGGTCACTTTGAGTTCGTCGTGATGCCGTTTGGGCTCACGAACGCACCCACAGCTCTTATGGATTTGATGCATAGGGTGTTCAGTGAGTACCTGGATAGCTTTGTGGTCATCTTTGTAGATGACATTTTGGTCTACTTGGGTTCTGAGGAGAAGCACGAGGAGCATCTGAGGATCGTGCTAGAGACGTTGCGGAGTCACCAACTTTATGCCAAGTTCGACAAGTGCAAATTTTGGCTGAGGGAGGTGCACTTTCTCGAGCACGTGATCTCAGGTTCTGGTGTGGCAGTGGACCCTGCCAAGGTTGAGGCACTATTGTCTTGGGAGTAGCCCACTTCAGTGTCAGAGGTTCGCAACTTTCTGGGTTTGGCAGGCTATTACAGGAGATTCATCTAGGATTTTTCTAGGATTACAGAGCCGTTGAACAGATTGACCATACTTGAGGCCAGATTTATTTTGACTGAAGACTGTGAGAGGAGTTTCCAGGAGCTGAAGATGAGGTTGACTTCAGTACCAGTGTTGGTCTTACCGTCAGGTAGCGGAGGTTTTGTGGTCTACACCGACGCGTCGTGGTCAGGTTTGGGTGCGGTGCTGATGCAGCGTGGTGGGGTCGTCACCTATGCTTCTCAGCAGCTGAAGAAGCATGAGGAGAACTACCCTACCCATAACTTAGAGTTGGCAGCAGTGGTGTTCGCTCTGAAGTTGTGGAGGCACTATTTGTACGGCGAGGCGTTCGAGATCTTCACCGACCATCAGAGTTTGTATTATATCTTCACTCAGAAGGATTTGAACTTGAGGCAGCGGAGATGGATTGAGTACTTGAAGGACTACGACCTTACCCTCTCCTGTCACCCGGAAAGGGCTAACATCATGGTAGATGTTTTGAGCAGGCATGTTCACTTGAGTTCGTTGATGGTCAGAGAGTGGAGGCTGTTCGAGGAATTGTCCCAGGGAGTTTTCTACCCTTCAAGGTGCAGGGACCGTGCAGTGATGACCAGTTTGTCAGTTCGTCCGTCAATGTACCATCAGGTGTTAGAGGCACAACATGCAGACTCAGAGTTGGCAGATATTTTGCAGATGCCAGATGTTGAGCAGGACAAGGACAGTGAGGTCAGGTTCAGAGGCAGATTGTATATTCCCTGTGATGCGCGCCAGGCACTGTTGTCAGAAGCACACAGGTCGAGCTATGCTGTTCATCCTGGTTCCACCAAGATGTATCATAACCTAAGGAGGTTCTTTTGGTGGCCAGGGATGAAGAGGGGTGTGGCAAAGTTTGTCGCTCGGTGCCTTACCTGTCAGCAAGTGAAGGCTGAGCATCAGCATCCAGGTGGCGAGCTGCAGTCGTTACCCATTCCCGAGTGGAAGTGGGACGACATCACCATGAACTTTGTGGTTGGTTTGCCCCGTACTCTATATAGGCATGATGGTATTTGGGTGATTGTAGATCGGTTGACCAAGTCAGCGCACTTCCTTCCAGTCAAGATGTCTTGGTCAGTGGACAAGCTTGCCAGACTATATGTGGACCAAGTTGTTCCGTTGCACGGAACCCCAGTTTCGATTGTTTCCGACAGAGATCCGAGATTCACTTCTGGGTTTTGGCGCAGTTTGAAGAGAGCTCTTGGTACAGAGTTGAGACTGAGTTCAACGTATCACCCGCAGTCATATGGGCAGTCAAAGAGGACCATTCAGACTTTGGAGGATATGCTGAGAGCGTGATGTTTGGACTGGAGTGGCACCTGGGAGTCGCACCTTTCGATGGTAGAGTTTGCATATAACAACAGTTATCACTCGAGCATTGGAATGGCGCCATATGAGGCTTTGTATAGTCGGCCATGTAGGACACCACTTCATTAATTCGAGGTCGGTGAGAGGCAGCTTTTGGGACCAGAGATGGTGCAGCAGTGTGCAGACACAGTCAGTCTAGTCAGGCAGAGGCTTCAGGTAGTGCAGAGTAGGCGGAAGGGCTATGCAGACATCCGCAGGAGGCCGTTGCAGTTCAGCGTGGGTGACCTTGTATTCTTGCGGGTTTCACTGACCAAGGGTGTCATGAGGTTTGGCAGGAAAGGAAAGCTCAGTCCAAGGTATATTGGGCATTTCCCTATCACAGACTTGACTGCTGTCTCGAATACTTTTTCTGACCAACTTGACTGCTGTCCTGTCTGTCAGAACGGCTTTGTCGGGTGTCAGGTGCATACAATATTGATGCGACCTAGTCAGCCGTCGCATTCTGGTTTCCCAGTCTTCGAGGTTTGACTGCTTTTAGGGTTGCGCCGGGGCAGGCAGTCGCGATAGAGTCGTGACGCCTTGGGGCATCGCGACATGGTTAGTGTCGCGCCGGCCCGACCGGTCGCGTCTTGGGGCCCATCGGTTTAAAACCGAGGGCTACGCCTCATTTCCCCCTCTCTCCCTTTCCTCCTCCTTCTTCTTCCTTCTTCTTCCTCCTCCGAGCTCTCTCCTCTCCAGTGGTTTCTTGGTGTGCTTGAGGTGCTCGTGGTAGGAGGTGACGCCCCGTTCGTGCAGGCGGCGTGATCGTGGAGCTAGGAGCGAGGAGGAGGTGGTCATTTCGACGTGAAGGCCCCAATGGGTCGGCTCTACTCTTGGAGGTAGGGACCCTTGACTCCTCTTGCCCTAGCATGCTCCCTTCCCCCTTGAGATTGTGGTTTCTCGTGGTTTGGGGTTGTGGGAGTGTGAGAATCATGCTCGTGTTGAGTGAGGATTCCATCGAGCGTAGATTCGTTGTAATCCATGTTTTGTGGGGTTTGAGGGTGATTTGTATGGTTTATGAGCTTTCTTTTATGTTTCCCATGCTCCCCTCCCCAGTGTGGATGTGATTGCACCGGATTTGGGGTGGTCTCTGGGAGGATTGTCCTGGAACCCCTCTCGGTTGACAACGCGACCTGTATAGAGGTCACGATGATGTCGAGACCGGCAAGGCCGCCGCGACATCATCGCTACGCTCTTGAGTGTCGCGACATGGTCGCGATGGCTTGGGCTGCCACGACAGTGTCGCGATAGCCCCGGGCGTCACGACAAGGCCGCGATGGCTCGATGCGTCGCGTCTACATCAGAGACAGGTAAGGTCTCGCGGAGTTCCATTTTCTATGGAGTCTTCGCCTTTTCCGCTTCTTACTGTACATGTGGCACCAGTGCTAGTTTCCTAGTACGGTCCTACACTAGTCATTCGCCCAGTGCTCGGCACCTGAGGGCCTGTCCCATAAGAGAGGTTGTTACTGTTGCCTGGGGCCCCCGTCCTCATGCGCCTTAGAGGGAGTGTTCGGGGCGACGAGCGTACTCGAGTCACGGACTTGGAGTTGAGGGGAAAACAGTGGTTATGATAGCGGCTTCGAGTCGTTTGCAAAACTCTCTTGGTTGGTCTGGGACAGCGAGGACGGCCAGAGTTCTACCTCGTCTAAATGGTATAACCAAAAGAAGGAATCGAACCTTTTTAGATATAGTACCTTAAGGTTACATTACTTTTTTCTACACCATATGAGATATGGAAGGAAGGAAGCCTGACCTTAAGCATGTTATGGTTTGGGTTGCCCTGCCCATGTAAAAAAGTATAATCCAAACAAATTGGATTCTAAGACTGAAAGATGCAAATTTGTGCGATATCTTAAGGAAACTTATGGATATTATTTCTACCAGTCTAACTATAGCATAGTGACCTTTTGGATCGAGGATTAGTGGTTGTGGTGGCCAATGTGTGGCCTATGGTTTGTGTCTCGGGTGCTTACGTAGGTTGTGGGGCGTCGTGGGCCGAGAGATTGGGCCCAGAGCACCCATAGGTTCTCTGTCTGTGAACGCGACAGAGCTGGGCGTCGCATTCTGAATGCGACGGTCCAGGGCGTCGCGTTCTTGCTACCGCCATTTGGGGGTCTTCGTCTGCATGTACGCTGCGTGGTGCGCACTAGGCAGCTTGCTGGCGTCAGCAATGAGAAGGCGACGACCTACCCCATCGTGTTCTGGTCACGACGGCAGGGTGCATTGCATTCTTAACCCTGAATGATTATTAACCTAGGTCGGCCAAATAGAGCTCAGCAAGCTCTGCTCGGCCAGAAGGGGATTCTTGCGGCCGGTTCTTGGGCGATTCGAGGTTGTGGTGCTGTTTTTGGCATGCTCTCACCGCGAGGATGTGGTACGGAGCGGGGGAAATGCCAGGTTATCGTCATTCTTCGCGTTCTTCGTGAAGGTAGGGAGATTTCATCATGTTTCTTGTTGTGAATGATCCATGAAGCATGTTTAAACCATGTAATGAGTTGTAGACAGTAGATACCATGATAGAGCACTATTTAGAATGTTTATAACTACTCTATTTACATGTTAACATGGTTAGCATGGGGATTCCAGAGATGGAATCCCAGTTTTAGGGTTCTGTTTGTGAAGACGACGAACCTAGGTGTCGCGTTCAGAACGTGACAGCTCGACCCATCGCATTCTGCTTCAGAACGCGCCGTATCGAGGCGTCGCATTCTGAAGGCGACAGAAACCCCCGTCGCGTTCAGGCTTTCGCGGACTAAGGGTTCATGCATGGTTATGTGATTATCAGTTGGTCTACTTTATTATTCATGACAAAGGTAAGCGGCACATTGGTACTTGTTGAGATTGAGGATAGCGGTGTTCACGTGTTTTGTGTGTGCATGACGAGTAGTACAACGCCTACCGTGGTTACCTCTCCAGTCGGGTACCCCAGATTTTGTGTGAGCCAGGCACGTTAGTGCTCGGGGTTTGTCCCGGTACTCGTGTACTATTGAGGTCCGCGTCATCTTCCTGGACACCCTCACTCTGGTGTAGAGTTGTACGTCCGGCTGAGGGAAAGATGGCAGTGGGACAGTGACTTGTGTGAGTTTGTGTTTGTCGCTTGTAGCGCACTCATGGTTGGGGGTTACGGACACCACTAGACGTACTGGGCCCTATCTAGTCCTATTTTCCAGTGCCTCCCTATAGGGAGCTCGGGCCAGAGTCCCTAAAGGTGTCAGGTATAGGCCTGCGGTCGTATGGTTCGCAGGTGTGGTGTTGGTTGGTCTCCACAGTTTCTTGGCTTGTTGTAGTGGAGCGGCAGCTGGACCTTTCGTCCGTGGCTGTGAGGTTGAGAGATAGTCCTGTGTGGTTTGTCCGGGTTAGTTGATGGTGTCGCGAACAAGTCTTCGTGACCCGAGTGTGGCATTTTCTACTTTAGCTCGTACACTTGGACGAGGTTTATCGTTTATTTATTAAAGGTTGGTTTCAATTAATAGCTTGTGATAGTTGTTATTTGCAGCTTTAATACCATGCGTAGATAGTTCCATAATTGCCTAGTGTAGCTTCTTGTTAATGCACTTTGTGAGTTTGGTTTTGTACGATTTTTGGGGGAGTTTCCCTACTGAGCCAGTGACTTGCGAGGCTCACCCCTACCCCTTTCAGGTGAGGGAGAGCAGGAGACTTCCCGCTCTTCATCTAGTTCGGAGCCTCACCGCAACGGAGTTGGGTCTACACCACCAGCAGTGTAATCTTTACTTTCTGTTGACCTCGGGGTATGCCCCAGGTTGCTGCACTCTGTACTTGACTCTGGTTGAGAACTGGCTATGTATATTTCATGTAAATATTTGTGAGATGTGGCATCTTATATATATTTGAGCTGTTTCCTTTATATTTCTACAGACATGTGAATGATATCCCTTGCGAGGCTACAGCTCATTCACGGGAGGCGGAGTCGGGTCAAGCTCGTTATTAGGTTAACGGGTTTGAATGGCGAGGACCGCTACAATTGGTATCATAGCAAGGTCCGTGTGAATATAAAGGAATCAGAAATTTACATAGCCTAGTCTCTACTTTAGTCCACTGCTGGTAGTTGACCCTAGTTTTTGTATTGATTTATTTGCATGTTATGTGGTTGGAATGATGTATGTGCAGGATTAGAAATGGCAGATAGGAGAGATTGGGGAGGTGGTGGAGATGAGCCAGAGGAGACTACACATCAGTTGATTGAAAGGCTATGGGAAATTATTATAGAGATCCATACCAGACTGGATCGGCAGGCACCAGTACAGCCAGTAGCGGAGGCACCACAGTTCATGGAGGAGGCAGTACCAGTGGCACCACCCCCACCAATACTGGGAGTAGAAGTACCGCCGGTTTTACCCATACTTCCAGCAGTACCAGCACGGCCAGCCAGTGTAGAGGAGTCTACGACACTTGTGGAGAGATTTTTGCAGTTGCAGCCACCTGTTTATTCTGGAGGCCCGAATCCAGATACAGCAGAGCACTGGGTACATGAGATAGAGAGAGTTTTTGTTACTATGAGGTGTCCGCAGGCTGATAGGGTGATTCTAGCTACTTACCAGCTACGGGGATTTGCACAGGAGTGGTGGAGATTGAAGATGCAGACAGTGTTTGCTGGAAGAACAAAGAACACCATCACTTGGCCAGAGTTTTTGGGAGTATTTAATGACACATTCTTTCCAGTCCAGATACAATAGGCCAAGAGGGAGCAGTTCAGGACATTGCAGCAAGGGAACCTATCAGTATTAGAATATCAGATGAGGTTTATGGCGTTGAGCAGATACGCTCCATATGTGGTTACAGATAATGCAATGATGGTGGAGTATTTTATTTGAGGACTACGAGCAGAGCTACAGGATGCGGTGATTCCCCTTATGTGCATAACAGTGGAGGAAGTAATGTAGAGGGTAGCAATTCTGGAGAGGACTGTACAGGCCAGACAGACAGGAGGGGCAGGTAGCTTCCGGCTTCCACAGCAATCCACAGATATTAGCAAGGGTAAGGCACCCTCAGGAGCATCGTCATCATCGTCCGAATTTTCCAAGTGGGGCAATAAATTGAAGAAAATATTCAGAGGAGGATGAGGTGGTAGTAGGCAGCAGAGTTTCCAGCCGGGTTTTCAACAGGGCCGAGGTTTTAGGCCAGTTTTAGAGGAGTCACAGCAGAGCATGGCAGGACAGCCCGTAGCTTTTCCAGGTTTCAGGTGTTATAATTGTGGGCAGCTAGGGCATTTAGCCAGAAATTGTCTGCATCCCTGAGAATATAGTTATGGCAGAGGGGCACAGTAGTAGCAGCAACCATTCCAGCAGCCAGCAACAGAGCGAGGTAGAGGTCCACCTTTCCAGAGGGGACGAGGTCGAGTTATGGCTGTTACCAGAGCACAGACGGAGGCATCCAACTTGATTGAAGGTATATTACCTCTTTTTGAATTTTCTACTAGAATGTTGATTGATCCGGGTGCATCGCATTCGTTTATTTCTGAGGATTTCATGGATAGTATGGTTCATCCTGTAGAAGAGAGGCAGTGTGAATTAGTTGTGGAGGTTCCTTCTGGTGGTTTTATGCTCACCTCTTGTTACTTAGATGAAGTTCCAATAGTGATACAAGGAAATCAGTTTCCAGCCAGGTTGTATGCACTACAATTAAAAGAGTATGATATGCTTTTGGGAATAGATTGGCTAGAGGCCTATGGGACAGTGGTGGACTGTAGGAGGAAGAGAGTCAGATTTTGTCGACCTAGTGGAGCTGTGTTTGATTTTCAAGGTATGCCGTTTTACACTCCTAAGTTTATTATTTTTGCACTTAGAGCTAGAAGGTTGATTAATGTGGGGTGTGTAGCATATCTTGCTTCAGTCAGTTTAGTTGAGTCAAGTAAGTCTATAGAGATGGTACCTGTAGTCAGAGAATTTGTAGATGTGTTCCCAAAAGAGTTGCCAGGATTAGCTCTGCACAAGGAGGCGAATTTCACAGTAGAGTTGCAGCCATGCAGTATGCCCATTTCAAAAGCACCTTAAAGAATGGCACCAGTAGAGTTGAAATATTTGAAGAAGCAGTTGCAGGAATTATTAAAGAAAGGTTTTATCAGACCCAGCCATTCACCATGGGGAGCACCAGTGTTATTTGTTAGAAAGAAAGATGGCAGCCTGAGAATGTGTATAGATTATCGGCAATTGAACAAGGTTACTATCAAGAACAAGTATCCACTTTCCAGGATTGATGATTTATTTGATCAGCTACAGTCAACCAGGGTATTTTCTAAGATTGATTTGAGGTCAGGATATCATCAGCTAAGGATTAAGGAAGAAGACATTGACAAGACAGCTTTCATGACCAGATATGGGCACTATGAGTTTGTGGTTATGCCATTTGGGTTGACTAATACACCGACATCATTTATGAATCTGATGAACAAGATATTTCACTCTTATCTGGATCAGTTTATTGTGGTATTCATAGATGACATATTAGTGTATTCAGCATCAGAGGAGGAGCATACAGCACACCTGAGAATTACATTGCAGATTTTGCGGGATCATCAGCTATATGCTAAGTTCAGTAAATGTGAATTCTGATTAAAGGAGATTCAGTTTTTAGGCCATGTGATTTCAGGACAGGGTGTGGCAGTTGATCCAACTAAGGTAGAAGTAGTGATGAAATGGGAAGAGCTGAAAATAGGGTCAGAAATTAGAAGCTTTCTTGGTCTGGCAGGCTATTATAGGCCATTTATCCAGGATTTCTCAAAGATTGCAGCACCTATGATGAGATTAACCAGGAAAGGAGTACCTTTTGTGTGGTCTTTAGATTGTCAGTGCAGTTTTGTAGAATTGAAGAAGAGGCTTACTACAACACCCATATTAGAAATATCATTAGGTAGTGGAGGATTTGTGTTGTATATATATGCATTTAGAAGAGATTTAGGAGCAGTATTAATGCAACATGGAAAGGTAGTGGCATATGCTTCAAGGCAGCTGAAGAGGCATGAAGAGAATTATCCTACACATGATTTAGAGTTGGCAGCAATGGTGTTTGCATTGAAGATGTGGAGGCATTACTTGTATGGAGAAAGATTTGAAATCTTTACAGATCTTAACAGCTTAAAGTATATTTTCTCATGGAAAGATTTGAACCTGAGGCAGCGCAGATGGATGGAATATCTAAAGGATTATGATTTCAGCCTAGCATACCACCCGGGTAAAGTCAATGTTGGTGCAGATGCATTGAGCAGGAAGGCAGTTTTGAGCCAAATGATGATCAGAGAATGGAAATTATATGAAGATGTAGCGGAGAATTCATTATTTGTGCCAAATAATTAGCAGCGAGCAATATTAGCAAATAGTGCAGTGGAGCCTTCTTTATATTGGCAGATAGTGGAAGCATAGAGAACAGATGAGAACCTAGTAGATATTGTGAGAATGAAAGAGGTTACACTTGATGATGACAGTGTGGTCAGACTTAAGGGCCGATTATATGTTCCAGTAGAAGCCGAAGTCAGGCAAAAGGTATTAGAAGAAGCTCACAGGTCCAGGTACACTATTCACCCAGGAAGTACAAAGATGTATCAAGATTTAAAGAAGCATTTCTGGTGGCCGAATATGAAGAAAGAAATTACAGAATTTATATCAAGATGTCCGGTATGTCAACAAGTAAAAGCAGAGCATCAAAGGCCAAGAGGATTATTGCAGTCATTGCCTATTCCACAATGGAAATGGGACGACATAGCTATGGACTTTGTAGTTGGTTTGCCCAGAACAGTAGCAGGTCATAATGGAATTTGGGTCTTTGTGGACATATTGACTAAAGTATGCAGGTTATTGGCAGTGAGAATGTCATGGACTGTGGATAGATTAGCCAGATTATATGTGGATAAAATAGTACCATTGCATGGAATTCCAGTTACCATTGTCTCAGACAGAGATCCCATATTTACTTCAGGCATCTGGAGGAGTTTACAGAGAGTAATTGGTACAGAATTAAGTTACAACTCAGCTTATCATTCACAGACAAATGGACAAACAGAAAGAACAATTCAAACCATAGAAGATATGTTGAGGGATTGTTGTTTAGTATGGGGAGGTACTTGGGAGCATCACTTGGGCATGGTAGAGTTTGCTTATAATATCAGTTATCATGCAAGTACTGGAATGACACCTTATGAAGCTCTATATGGAAGACCGTACAAGACACCATTGAATTGGCATGAGGTAGGTGATGGGACTAGAATTGATTCAGCAGTGTTCAAAGATGGTCAAATTCATTAAAGAGAAGCTTCAAACAGCTCAGAGCCGACAAAAGAGTTATGGAGATACCAGACGCAGGCCCTTACAGTTTGAAGTTGGTGATTATGTGTTTTTGAAAGTTTCTCCTACCAAAGGTGTACTAAGGTTCAGCAGGAAAGGTAAATTGAGCTCGAGATATGTTGGTCCATTCTAGATTTTAGAAAGAATCGGTGAAACAACTTATAGATTAGATCTTCCAGCAGACTTTACAGATGCACATGATGTGTTCCATGTTTCAATACTCAGAAGATATATTCGAGATCCTTCTCAAATAGTCAGTTATCAACGAGATGATTTGAAACCAGACTTGACAATGTCAGAATATCCAGTACAGATTACATGACACAGAACCCAAAAGCTGAGAAATAAAGAGATTGAACTAGTAAAAATCAGATGGGAAAACAGACAAGGCAGAGAGGACACATGGGAATTGGCAGAGGAAATGATGAAAGCATATCCATACTTGTTTGAGTAAGCTTTTAAATTCTTTTAGGTGATAGTATCATGCATGTTTAATTGGAAATTTTCGTGTTGAGCTTTCTTCTTAAATTTTGAGGATGAAATTTCTTTTAGGTGATAGTAATGTAGCATAGTGACCTTTCGGATCGAGGATTAGTGGTTGTGGTGGCCAATGTGTGGCCTATGGTTTGTGTCTCGGGTGTTTACACAGGTTGTGGGGCTTCATGGGCCGAGAGATTGGGCCCAGAGCACCCACAGATTCTCTGTCTGTGAACACAACAGAGCTGAGTGTCGCGTTTTGAATGCGATGGTCTAGGGCATTGCGTTCTTGCTACCGCCGTTTGGGGGTCTTCGTCTGCATGTCCGCCACGTGGCGTGCGTTGGGCAGCTTGCTGGCATCAGGGATGAGAAGGCGACGGTCTACCCTGTCACGTTCTGGTGACGACGGCAGGGTGCGTCGCATTCTTAACCCTGAAGGGTTATTAACCTAGGTTGGCCAAACAGAGCTCAGCAAGCTCTGCTCGCCCAGGAGGGGATTCTTGCGGCCGGTTCTGTTGTGTTGAGTGTGTATTGGAATTTCTTAAAGTTAATTTTTTAATGATGACCATTGTACATCACTCATACTTTGATTTTGATGATGACATATTGGACAATTTGTACATATTGAATATATTATAATAATGCTCAAACAACATAATCTTGACATTTAATGTTTCACATTTTACTGTTAATGACATGTTTTGATGGTTACACTTAATATTTTCAGGTTCACATAATTCTATCAAAGTTGTGTCGACACACCCTCTACATTCAGAGCATAAAAGAGTCAGTGGTGTCGACACATGTAGATCTTGTGTCGACACAGTGTATGAATTCAGTAAATAGTGAAGGAAGCAGTAGCCAGTGGTGTCGACACAGTCTGCTTGTGTGTCGACACTCACTATCCCTCCGAGAAGCTTGTTCTGAAGCCAGTAGCTAGTGGTGTCGACACAGTCTACTTGTGTGTCGACACACTTCGACTGAAGCTCAAAAACGGAAATTTTTCTGGACACGTGTCTGCATAGGAATCAAGGGAATTGACCTAGATATTTGTGCCCACGCACTCCAAGGGTCCACATGGACACATGGGACTATATATACCCATTATCCTCGTACTCCAAAAGTAAGGGGAGCTGGGACTTTTCCAGAAGAAGAGGAGAAGAGCGGGAAAAGCTCTTGCGTTCAGAAGGGGAGCAGAGGAGCGCCGCCAAAGGGAAGAAGAAGAAGGGAAGAAGAGGAGGAGTTCATGATTGAAGCTTTGCTGATCAGAAGGAGATCCATCTGAGTCTGTAATTCATTTGAGTGTCAATTTCTTTGTGTGATCTGTGTATGTGTTCTACACAGATCGCCTTATTCTGTTTTGTTCTACTTTTTCATTGTATTGAGATAGATCATGCTAGAGGATCTACTCTCTAATTGTGCTTGTTCTAGCAGAACTTGGATCCTTCATGGTCCAGAGGTTTTGAGTACTGTGTACTCAGGTTTGGAGCTGTAGTGCTCTGAGTTGGAGCCGTTGTGCTCTGGTGCTTGAGCCGTCGTGCTCAAGTGCTTGTGAATTTGCTGAATTCACAAGTAGTCCATGGAGTAGGTCGTCATGCCTATCTCCTGGGTTTCTTTGAGTCGTCGCATTCAAAGAGGTTGGAGTCGTCGTTCTCTAGGTTGTATGCACTAGTGTTAGTGGTTCCTTCGTCGTGAGGAGGTGGACGTAGGAGACACAAGTTGTGTTCTCTGAACCACCTTAAAAATCTTCTGTGCACAGTGGTTTGAGTGTGGTTTACCGTCTATATTCACTATACTCACACACCACTCTTGGATCTGATCGAATTGTGTGCATTACTCATTTTAATTCCACTGTCGTACACACACATTCTTAGTTAATTTGTTAAAGTCACCTATCTGATCCTAATAATTGGTATCAGAGCAGGTTAGAGTCAATTCTATACTCTGAGGTGATTTGGTGAATTTTTGTGTTTAGGATTTTGATTCACTCAATTACTTGCTCAAATTGTGCTGTGTGTTTGATTTGATTGTCTTTATCATGGACTTTAGAGGTTTCGTTGCTGAAGGTCATTCAATTAATCGACCTCCATTTTTTTATGGTACTGACTATCCTTACTGAAAGAATAGGATGATGGTTTTTCTTAGAGCACAGAACTATGAAGTATGAAGAATTGTTGAAAAAGGACCAATCGAAGTCACTGGAGATGAAGATCAATGGACCAGGGAGCAGATCAGAAGGGTCACCCTGAACTACAGTGCCATGAACATGCTGCAATGTGCCATCCATCCAAAGGAGTATTCCAGAATCTCTACGTGTAAGTCTGCTAAGGATATGTGGAATAAATTAGAATTACTATATGAGGGCACATCTCAAGTTAGAGAAACTAAAACAAACATGTTAGTTTCTGATTATGAATTATTTATCATAAAATCTGATGAAACCATATCTGAGATGTTTGCTAAGTTCATGGTAATCATCAATGGACTTCGAGCTTTGGGTAACGAATACTCAAATGAAGATTTGGTAAGAAAAATTTTGCGTTCTTTATCTCCTGTGTGGCACACTAAAGCCACAGTCATTGAGAATTCAAAGGATTTATCCAAAATAACATTGGATGAACTCATTAGATCTTTAATGACTTATGAGCTAAATCTTAAGAGATCTGAAGAACACATGTTGAAATCAAAACCCATTGCTCTTAAAGCTTCATCAAGTAGTAAAGGAAAATCTAAAGAAGATTCTGAAGTCGAAAAATCTGAATATGATGATGATAATCTTGCTTTGATTACTAGACAATTTAGCGCATTTCTAAAATCAAACAAGAAGAATTTTGGTAATAAGCAAAATGTCATGTCTAGTAAAAAGAAACACTTCTCCCATGTTGATCATAAGAAAACTGATGAAATTCATGTGTGTTACAAGTGCAACAAATCTGGGCATATGAAGGTTGAATGTCCAGAGGCTAAGAAGGACAAGTACAAAAACCACAAGAAGGAGTTTCACAAAAAGAAGAACAAGGCCATGGTTGCTACATGGTCAGATGAGGATCAAAGCTCAGACAGCAATGAAGAATCCTCAAGTTTAGAAGGAAATGAAATCTGCTTCATGGCTGGAAGTAGTGAAGAATAGGTAGATATGCCTTTTGAACTATTTACCATTGAAGATTGGCAAGAAGCATATGGTAATTTAGTTGAAAATCTTTCTGATGTTAGAAAAGAAAATAAATATTTGAAAATAAAAATTGATAACATTCTTCATGACACATCATCTTCTGGAAAAATTTTGAATTAGAAGCTCAGATTTCAGATTAAATCAAAGAAAATGATGAATTGTTAATTTTTGTTGATGATATGAAATTGAGAATTCAAAAATTGAACAAAGAACTTATCAATTCTGTCAAGAAATTCGAAGAAAAAGAGAAGGAAAATCAAGAAAATTTAAATTAAATTGAAAAACTTAATCTTTGCCTTAAAGAAAAAGAAGACATCATCAAGAACTTCACACAAGGTAAAGAAAATCTGAATGCTCTACTAGGAATGAAAATGAATTCAAATAAGCATGGCTTAGGTTTTGAACCACAAAATTCAAAGAAAACTGAATCATCTCCAAAGAAAATAAAACCATCAAAAATTCCTCTAATAAAATTTGTCAAGGCAGGTTCATCTGAAAACAAAGGGAAAATACAAAAACAGAAAGAACCTGTAAGGTCGACAGACACTCTACACAGGTCGACCTACCCTTCCTATAAAAATAAAAAAAACTTCAAACCAATAAATAATCATCGTTCTCATGGAAATTGGAATGTTTTCTCATCTTACAATTCAAGATGGAATAATTCTTGGAACCAAAAGTACAATGGTAACCAATGGTTCAGTCCATATTTTTATCACTCACAATTTTCTGCTCATCAACAACATTACATGCCAAGGTTTTCACAGTGGAACAAACCAACTAAGAGGTCTAATGTTCAGAAAATTGAAAAACAAAAAACTGAATCTCTTGTTTCAAATAACACTGTGAAGAAAACTGCTCAAATATGAGTTAGAAAGGATCTACTTTCTCTTCTGACTCAGGATGTTGGTACCAATCACATCTGGGTACCAAAAACTTTTCTTATCTAATTTGTTGTGTGCAGGAAAGTCGTGCATCTAATTCAAACATCTGGATTCTTGACAGTGGATGTTCACGGCACATGATAGGAGACAAAAATAAATTTTCATGCTTGATTGAAAAGGAAGGTGGATCAGTCACCTTCGGAGGTAAGAATAAAGGAAAAATAATTGGCAAAGGAAAAATTGGTAAGTCTTGCGTAACCTTAAGTGATGATGTTTGCTTAGTTGAAGGATTGAATTACAACTTGCTTAGTATAAGTCAATTGTGTGACAATGGTCACAAATTTTTTTTTTGAATATGATTCATGCAAAATAATTGACTCTTCTTCTGAGCAAATCAAATTGATTGAAGAAAGAGAAAATAATGTTTACATGATAGATTTGTGTGATAACTTTTCTTCAAATGTTTGTTTGATTGCAAATAAAAATGACATTGCTTGGTTGTGGCATAAAAGGTTGGGTCATGCAAGCTTCTCAACCATTAGTAAACTCATAAGAATGAATCTTGTAAAAGGTCTTCCTGAATCTTTCCCTATCATTGACAATCAAGCTTGTGGGATATGTGCTCAAGGAAAACAAACAAGAAAATCTTTTAAAGTGTTCAATGAAGTACTTACATCTAAACCACTTGAGTTACTTCATATGGATCTTTTGGTCCAACCAGAACTCTTAGTCTCAGTGGTAATAGATATGGATTTGTAATCATTGATGACTTTACTAGATACACTTGGGTCTTATTTTTATCCCATAAAAGTGATGCTTGCTCAGAATTCAGGAAATTTTACAATTCTGCCTTAATGGGTTTGTCTTTCAAATTGAAATCCATTTTAACAGATCATGGGGGTGAATTTGAAAATAAATCTTTTTCTGATCTATGTACTGATCTGAACATACTCCATAAGTTTTCTTCACCTAGAACTCCAGAATAAAATGGAGTTGTAAAAAGGAAAAACAGAGCACTTGTGGAAATGGCCAGAACTATGCTCTTAGAAAGTAAGCTTTCAAAATCTTTTTGGGCTGAAGCTGTAAATATAGCTAATTTCATTTTGAATAGAGCATTGTTAAGACCAAAGATCAGAAAAACCCCTTATGAGTTGTTCAAGGATAAAAAGCCAAGTGTGTCATATTTCAAAATTTTTGGTTGCATTTCATAATAACAACAAAGAAAATCTTGATAAGTTTGATGCAAAAAGTTTTGAATCAATCTTCTTAGGTTATTCTGAAAATTCAAGAGCTTACAGAGTTTATATTTTGAAAAATAAGACTGTGGAAGAATCTCCACATGTCATTTTTGATGAAAATTTCCAAAAGATTGACATTCCTAATTTGTGCAGAACTCAAATATGTGATGATGAGGATGATTTTCTTGAATATCCATCTACAAATCTTGAAGAGCAAGAAGTACCAAATGCACATGAGGTTATTGAAATGCCAACTTCAAGTACTTCAGGTAATCATGTTCCTAAAATTCATACAAACCCTGAGGTAATTTCTGAACCCAGATTCTTAAAGGATCATCCACTTGAAAGCATTGTTGGTAATTTGCAAGATGGAATAAGGACCAGATCATCTTTTCATTCTGTCATAGATGAAGATTCTTTGGCATTACTATCCCAAATTGAGCCCAAAAATATTGATGAAGCTTTATCTTGTGAAAACTAGATAAATGCTATGCATGAAGAGCTTCATCAATTTGAAAGAAATCATGTTTGGGATTTAGTACCAAAACCCTCAGATCTAACTACAGTCATTCGAACTAGATGGATTTTCAGAAATAAAATGAATGAATCTGTTAAATTGTTCGGAATAAAGCTAGACTTGTTGTTCAGGGGTATAACTAAGAACTTGTATTGATTTTGAAGAGTCTTATGCCCCTGTGGCAAGACTTAAACCTGTTCAAATATTTCTTGCATTTGCTGCTTCTTTGAAATTCAAAGTTTTTCAAATGGATGTCAAGAGTGCATTTTTAAATGGCTACATAAAAGAAAATGTTTTTGTAAAACAACCCCCTGGGTTTAAAAATGAAAAATTTCCTGATCATATCTTTAAGCTTAATAAGGCTCTTTATGGTCTTAAACAAGCCCCAAGAGCTTGGTATTGTTGGGTTGAGTGTGTTTTAGAATTTCCTAAAGTTGTATTTTAATGATGACCAATGAACATCACTCATACCTTGATTTTGATGATGACATATTGAACATGCTATATATTTTATATATATCACAACAATGCTTAAACAACATGTTTTTGATGTTTAATATCTCACATTTTAATGATAATATCTTGTATTAATGGTTTACACTTTATATTTTCAGGTTTACACAAATTTGTCACAGTGGTGTCGACACATTCCACTTGTGTGTCGACACTAGTTCACTGTCCCAGAAGCCTGTTCTGAAGCAGTAGCCAATGGTGTCGACACAGCCTGCCTGTGTGTCGACATAGTCTGCATGTGGTGTCGACACAGTGCACCTGTGTGTCGACACTAGTTCACTGTCCCAGAAGCCTATTCTGAAGCAGTAGCCAGTGGTGTCGACACAGTCTGCCTGTCTGTCGACACACTTCGACTAAAGCTCAAAAATAGGAATATTTCTGGACACGTGGCTGCTTAGGAATTAAGGATTTGACCTAGATTTCCATGCCCATGCACCCCAAGGCACCTTATAGACATATGGGGCTATAAATACCCATGATCCTTGTACCCCAAAGGCAAGAGAGCCCATATACTTCCAGAAAAGCTCTTGGCGGCAAAAGGGGCACTTCCAGGTCTTGCTCCATCTCCAGAAGCTGTAGGCCATCCTTTCAAGAGGAAGGACATGGGATTCAAGGCCAATCTCTGGAGAGAAGTGTGATGTGCTGAGAAAGGGAGCAGATCCAACTGAAGAGCAACAGCAGAAGAAGAGTTTCTGGAAATTCAGATGCCAGTGGAGCAGAGCATTGCAAATTGAAGGAGATATTCATCGAATTCTTTCAAGTCTCTTCAGTTCGAGCTTCTGCAAGACCTCTTCACCAAGGAACATCCAATCTACATCTATTTTACCCATTTCTTGGATTGTTCTTCTCACTTTCGCCTGTGAGATCTGTGCATGAAGTTTTGTGCAGATTTCTATGTATGATTGAGTCTGTGAATCAGATCATTGCTAGAGGATTTGATTTCTTTTGTCTTTGATCTAGCTCTAGTTTGTGAGCCGTCGAGCTCTTGTTTGTGAGTCGTCGCACTCTCTGTGTGGTTTGAGCCGTCGTGCTCAATTTGGAGTTGTCGTGCTCCTGTTGTGGTTTGAGTCATTGTGCTCAGTTTTTGGAGTCGTTCTGCTCTAGGTTGTGTGTTTAAGTCGTCGAGCTCAAGGGTGTTTGGATTCGTCGTACTCCAGTGTGAGTTGTACTCTTTTGAGTAGTGGAGCCTCACTGTGTGAGGGGTGGATGTAGGAATCACTGATGTGATTTCTGAACCACCTAAAAATCCTTTGTGCAATAGTTTGATAAGCTTGTCTGTGCTAGATGCTTGCATAGGATTTTTCTTTCACACTCAGTGTTTAATTGCTTCACACATAATCTACACACACCTACACTTCAGATCAGTAAATTGTTTATCTGAATTGATCTCTGATTCGAAGTAATTTTGAATTGCTTAAGCTTCTGCAGTAATTGGTGTCAGATCTATTCAACCCCCCTTTCTAGATATGATCCATCCACCTATTTGATCCTACAATTGGTATCAGAGTGGGTTAATATCTGTTTCTGATCTGATTTGATTGCTTCTGTTTGATCTTTGTGTTAACTGCTTGAATTGTTTGCTTGCTCTTTCATTGTCTCTCATTGTGATTGATGGATTCTCGAGGATTTATAGTTGAGGGCCATTCCGCTAATAGACCACCATTTTTTGATGGGTATGATTACTCATATTGAAAGAATCGCATGCAAGTTTTTCTAAGGGCACAAAAGTATGAAATTTAGAGGATAGTTGAAGTGGGTCCTTATGAAAATCAGGGAGATGAGGAGAATTGGACTAGAGAGCAGATTAGGAAAGCTACTCTTAATTATAGTGCCATGAATATGCTTTAGTGTGCTGTCCACCCTAAAGAATATTCAAGAATATCCATGTGTAAATCAGCTAAAGAAATGTGGGATAAACTTGAATTAATATATGAAGGAACATCTCAAGTTAGGGAAACCAAAGCAAACATACTTGTTTCTGAATATGAATTGTTTATGATGAAATCTGATGAATCAATTTCTGAAATGTTTGCTAGGTTTATGATAATTGTCAATGGACTGAAGGCACTAGGTAAGGAATACACTGATGCTGATCTGGTAAGAAATTTTTTGCATTATCTATCATCTATTTGGCACACAAAGGCTACAGTGATTGAAGATTCTAAGGATTTATCCGAAATTTCTTTGGATGAACTCATAGGATCTCTAATGACTTATGAAATAAATCTGAAAAGAAGTGAAGAATATATGTTTAAAGCTAAACCAGTAGCACTTAAGGCTTCATCAAGCAACAAAGTGAAAAATCAAGTTCTGATGAGTCTGAGTCCAATGAGGATGAACTTGCCCTCATGACTAGGCAATTCAGAAAATTTTTAAAATCAAGAAGAGGAAAATTCAATGGAAAGAAAAAATATTCCTCTGGTAAAAGGAATGCTTCTTCTTCAAATTTTAATGCTGGTAGAAATCAGAAAACTGATGAAGGTATTATTTGCTACAGGTGCAACAAGGCAGGACACATGAAGGGTGAGTGTCATGAGATCAAAAAGGACAAATACAAGAAGAACAAAAAATTGAAGAAGCCAAAAGCCATGATAGCAACTTGGTCAGATGAAGACCAAAGTGAAGATGAAGAAGAGAACTCCTCAAGTTCTGTAAATGAGGAGTTATGCTTTATGGCAAACATCAGTGATGGAAAGGTAAGTCCTTCTTTTGAACAATATACTGTTGAAGATTGGCAAGATGCATATGCTGAGTTGGTTGAAAAATATTCTGAAATAAGAAAATAAAATAAACATGTGAAAAAGAAAATTGAAAATTTCATGCATGATACTTCCTTAAATAGAAGAATTTTTGAACTGGAAAATGAAATATCTGAACTTAATGAAGAAAAGGAAGACCTTCTGAATGAAATTGATGAATTTAAAATTGCATCTCAAAAGGCCAACAATGATTTTGAAAAGCTTTCTGAAAGAATGGAATTGCAACAAAAAGAAAAGCAACAAGTTATTGATTAAATTCAGAAACTTGAGAAGTTGTTGGGTGAAAAGGAACAAGTGATAAAAAACTTCACAAATGGAAAAGAAAATCTTGATGCATTATTAGGACTTAGAATGTATGCTGAAAAACATGGACTAGGTTTCACCACAGAAAAGTCATTGAAGAATAAATCTGGTGAAAAGAAAGAAAAACCTTCAAAAATTCCTTTGATAAAATTTGTCAAAAGTACTAGTCCAGAAAATAAAAATAAACAAGTGTCAAAGAAAAGATCTGAAATAATCAAAAACAAAAGTGAAAAGAATGTTTCCAATCAATAGAAACAAAATAGGTCGACACCAGATAACCACAAGTTCAAAACTGTGGCTGCTGAGTCGATACTACCTCAATACAGGTCGACCTACCCGTTTCTAAACAACAAAAAGATGTTTCACAAAAATTCAAATAAAAATATGAAAAATCATAAAAACACAAAAACAAACTTTCATGATGATTATTGGAGATCCAAGACATCATATCAATCTAATTGGATTAATTCTTGGAACCAATGGTATCATAATCCTCATTGGTACCATTCACAATCTTTTTTATCCAAAATTTCCAAGATATCAATAGAATCCCTGGTTTGAATTTCCATACATGAACAATCATGCCAAAATACATAATTTCCATGCTTATGAAAGGAAGAACACTGGTGTTTTCATTCCAAATCAGAATGTTAAAATGCCAAAAAGGGAAATCATTGCTGAAACAAAATAAAAACAAAAAACAACTCAAATATGGATCAGAAAAGATTTATTATTTTTGCTCAAACAAACTGATGGTCCCAACAATGTTTGGGTACCAAAATCTTTTCTTCTCTGATCTGATTTATGCAGGAAGGTCGTGCACCAGCTCCAATGTGTGGTTTCTTGATAGTAGGTGTTCACGACACATGACAGGAGATAGAACAAAATTTTCATTTCTGATTGAAAAGGGAGGATATGTCACATTTGGAGGTAAAAATAAATGGAAAATCATTGGATCTGGAAAGGTTGGTAAATCCTCCTCAAACTCAATTGAAAATGTTCTGTTAGTTGATGGTTTAGACTACAATCTTTTGAGTATAAGCCAATTGTGTGAGAAAGGTCACAATGTTGTTTTTGAATCTGATTTCTGCAAAATAATTGATTCTTCAACTGAAAAAATAAAATTCTTTGGTAAAAGAGAAAACAATGTCTACATGATTAATCTTGATAAAAACTTTGCTGAAAACTTTTGTTTGGTGGCAAATAAAAATGAAATTACATGGACATGGCACAAAAGACTTGGTCATGCAAGTTTCAACACAATAAATAAACTCTTAAGGCTAAATCTGGTTAAAGGACTTCCTGAATCTTTTCCAAATGTTGAAAATCAACTTTGTGGGATATGTGCTCAAGGAAAACAAACCAGAAAATCTTTTAAAATTTTCAATGATGTACTCACTTCTAAGCCACTAGAATTACTTCATATGGACCTTTTTGGGCCAACAAGAATTCTTAATCTTAGTGGTAAAAGATATGGATTTGTCATTATTGATGATTTTACTAGATACACTTGGGTCATATTTCTATCCCACAAAAGTGATACTTATTTAGAATTCAGGAATTTTGCACCACTGCCTTAATGGGTTTTTCATATAAAATCAAATCCATTTTGACTGATCATGGGGGAGAATTTGAGAACAAAGCTTTTTCTGATTTATGTGCTGAAGTGAATATTTTTCACAGATTCTATTCTCCAAGAACTCCAGAACAAAATGGAGTTGTGGAAAGGAATAATAGAACTCAGGTGGAAATGGCTAGATCTATGCTCTTGGAAAGTAAATTGCCCAAATCCTTCTGGGCTGAAGCTGTGAACACAACAAATCACATCTTGAACAGAGCATTGGTCAGACCAAAAAAAAAAAAAAAACCCCCTATGAACTTTTGAAAAACAAAAAGCCAACTCTGTCTTATTTTAAAATCGTTGGTTGCAAGTGTTTTGTACATAACAATAATAAAGAAAATTTTGATAAATTTGATGCCAAAAGCCATGAAGCCATTTTTCTTGGCTATTCAGAAATTTCTAGAGCTTATAGAGTTTACATTCTCAAGAATAAAACTATGGAAGAATCTCCACATGTAGTTTTTGACGAAAACTCATATCAAACTAATGACTCTACATCTTGCAGGGTTCCTCAAAATAATGAAGAGGATGACTTCGTTGTTGTCACACCCCGACACGGAATATTAGAACGCGAGGCAGTTGCAAGTAAAGGGTATAGAGCGAATACTAGACATCAAACCATTTCGCAATGAATAATACTAAAGCAAATTCATTTCATTAATACTTTCCAATGCCTAGTTACAACCACTAATATCAGAGCCAATCTATAGGGCCCAATTACATTGAAAGAAGGCAAAAGACTAAACTTCAAACCTAACTACTACAACGCTAAATATAGCAATAGGACGCTAGGGTACTTATGACATCACTCCAGGTCGTTCCCGTCCTCTTGAGTGTATGGTTCATCCTCGGTCTCACCTGGGAACACAACGACAAATAACGCAGGGTGAGCGAACATCGCCCAGTAGGACTTAAATCTCAATAGTCAAGTAGGCTTTAAATAATTAATGCATTAAAGGAAGAGTAACTAATGATAGAGCGAGAGAGTCAAGTAAAAGATAGCAAGATAGCACGTGAACGAAATAGTACAACTTTCCAAATATAGACTTTCCAAAAATAGCACAGGTGTCGGGAATAGCACAACAATAGCAGGATGGCCATAGCACAATAGCACAAGTATAGCAATAGCACAACGAGTATAGTATAGCACTTTGTTGTCAATGGACAACGAGAGAATATAGCACTTTTTGATTGTCATTTAGATAGTCGAGATAGATAGCACTTGAGTGTAATGCCAAACACTCTGATCATTTAACTCCCATAGGCACTAGCACTTTCGAGCGCACATCCCAGGACCAGATCGGGCCCTTTATATTTTGCCAAGCATTGGTTATATTGTTTATCTTTTAGACAATCAGTCAATAGCCAATATAGAGTACCAACAATAGATAAGCGCACTAGATGAATAAATGAGATAATAGAGTGAACATGAATAGATAAGCGAATAGAGTGTAGTTGAGAGCTAGTGGACGTTGCACATAACACGTCGAGTAAACAGGCGATAATAACAGTTGCACAACACGCGCACTCGGTATTGGCAGTCAGGTGGAATTCACGACCCTACCACTGGCCTTGTTATGCACAAGCCTAGAGGTCCGACGTGATTCAAGATGAGAGTGAACTTCTAATAGCCGATTGGATCGTATTGATCCCTAAAGGGTTTCATAGGCATTAGGGTACAACCGGCTCATCGACCATGTGGGAATCCATGGACAGAGGAGACTTACGGAGGACTTGAACAGAGACTCACTAGTCCGACAGAAGGAGTATCCGTCGGAGAGTTCGTCTAAGTCAAGAAAGAGGATAATTATGGTAACAAGTGCTCGACGTTCTAGAGGAGTTCTAGAACAGTGGAACGTCGAGATCGATGTTTCAAAACAACACGAAAATCGAGAATAAGTTAATTTATAAATAAGGCAATTTAATTGCATAAATTACCAGATAGATTATGCCAATTAAGCCATATTTGGATGGTTCAAAGTGTGTGCATGTGTCATGAAATCTTGGATGGAAATTAGTCGTGTGTATGTATTTTAAATCACATATAAAAGTTCAATTTATATTAAGTGCATTTATTGCGGTATAACTGAGAATTAAGGGTATAAGCACAGTAGTAATTTGAGTATTTGCAAAATAGGGGGGTTTCCTTCAAAAATCTGTGAACGCGACGCACCCATGAAAGGGTTGCGACGGGTTCAGGGTAGAACGCGACAGAGCCTTGCATGGATCGCGACGGGGTGTTCAGAACCGGCGTTGAGAACGCGACAGAGTCATGTGAGGAACGCGACAGGACAGGCACAGGGATCGCGACGTTGATCTTGTCGCGTTCAGAACACGACGAGACGACTATTACAATCCAACCCCAGAATGCGGCCTATCGGGCCATTGCGTTCTGGTGGTCGGTGCCTGAGTCCGACAGGATTCAGACAGGACCTTGGATTGCGGGCCAAACTTAAACCAATTGATACATGAGGCTTTAGAAATTGAGAGCAATTCGTATAGTGCATGAAAAACTGCGAAACCAAATCTAAACGACTCTAGACAGGCCAGGGTATATGTAGTTTATAGGAATTTGAAAACTATAAAGGTTTCGACATGCTTCAGTCAAGTTAAACAGGAAGAACATGGAACAGGAATCAGTTGGAGTAAAAGAATTAATTCGCCCATTGGAGTAGATGAAAATTAGGGCTTCTAGGGCGAAGGAAAGGTAACACGCATCAGAACATCCAGTAAAAATTTCGTGGCCTAGAATTAAGTACACATGAAGAACAAGATTAAAGATGAAGGGTCGGGGTCATGGAGTTCACAGAACTTGGAAAATTGAGAACTAAAGATTTGCTCGATGGAAAAATATGAATCCAAAGGGCTTTTATTCCTGATAGACGAGACATCATACAGAAAAAGTTTCATGGTTTATGCTCGTGAGAATGCCTACCTTTGATTGTTTTCTTCTTCTAGGGTTAAGAACTTGAAGAACTCGGGGAATAACTTGAGAGATCCCTCTTCTCCACGAATTCTCCCCCTCTTGGCCTCTCCTCCTGATCCAGGAACCTCTTGGCACGAGCTAGGGCCGGCCATGAGGGTTTAAGAGAAGTATTTAAGCTTCTCCCTATTCCCTTTCCTAGTTTAAGTCTAACTCCTATTAAATTCCGAATTTCCTATTTTTCTCTCCCCTTTTAAGCAAGAGGTCTCCTATTTGGGTTGGGAGAGAGGGGATTTCGTGGCCAATCAATTATGGTAGGTTTAAGAATCCAATTTTAACTCAAACTAGCTATTTAATGTATTAAATATCTCTTTTCTATTTTAGTAATATTTAGTTACGAATTTTGGTATTTCTCTATTATTTCCCTTTTTTAAAATCTCTATTTTAGCCCACTAATTTCTAATGGGTCCATTTAATAAAGCCCATTACTTATTTTCATTTGATGGGTTTTATTAAATTCTCTTTTCTTTGATTTTTTAATTACTTTTATTTTTATTAAATTATTTATTTATTTATTTATTTATTTATTATTTTGAAAAATCCAGGTTGCTACATCCTCCCCCTGTTAAAAAGAATTTGGTCCCCAAATTCATATGATCATAATGGAGGGAATGTCTTACCGAAAAGATCGGGGTAGTTCCGTCTGATGGTTCCTTCCGACTCCCAGGTTGCTTCTTCCACTCCACGATTATTCCATAGGACTTTAATCACATGGATGGGATGGTTCCTGAGTTGTTGTATCTTCCGTTCCAGTATCTTGACTTGCTTCTCTTCGTATGTCACATCCTTGTTTAACACCAACTTCTCATGGCGAATGATGTGCGTGGGGTTGTACACATATTTTCTAACTATGGAAACATGGAACACATTGTGTACACATGACAGATCCGGTGGCAACGCCAGCCGGTATGCAACCTCACCAACCCTTTCGAGTACTTCAAAAGGACCTATGAATCTAGGGCTGAGCTTTCCTTTACACCGAATCTTTGGATGCACGAGTAGGTGACACTTTTAGAAATACATGATCACCCACTGAAATTCCAGATCTCGCCTTCTTTGTCGGCGTAGCTCTTCTGTCTGGATTGGGGCAATCTTGAGCCAGTCTCTGATTACCTGAATGTCCTTTGTTGTCTGTTGCACCATGTCTGGCCTAGCCATTGTTGTTCTCCAACCTCATTCCAGCATGCAGGAGATCTACAGTTCCTTCCGTAGAGTGCTTCGAATGGTGCCATCTTAATGCTTGCCTGATAACTGTTGTTATAGGCGAACTCAATTAGGGGTAGGTGCTCATTCCAATAACCTTGAAAATCTTTAGTGCAATCTCTCAACATGTCTTCCACTATTTGGTTGGTTCTTTCAGTTTGCCCATCGGTTTGTGGATGGAATGCGGTACTAAAGTTGAGTTTAGTACCCAGTGCACCTTGCAGTCCTTTCCAAAAATTAGATGTGAATCTTGGATCTCGATCCGAAACAATAGATGATGGAATGCCATGTGGTCTTACAATCTCCTTGACATATAAGGCATCTAGTACCTCTACTGACCACTTACTCTTTATAGGTAGAAAGTGGGCGGATTTGGTTAGTCGGTCCACAATGACCCATATGGCGTCGAGTCCACCACGAGTCTTGGGTAAACCCATGATGAAGTCCATGCCGATGCTTTCCCATTTCCATTCCGGAATATCAAGTGGAATGAGTACACCCGCAGGGCGCAGGTGTTTCGCTTTTACTTGTTGGCAAGTAAGGCAGTGAGCAGCATGCTCGGTTACCTCTCTCTTCATGTTCGGCCACCAAAACGTTCTTTTCATGTCTTGATACATTTTGGTACCTCCAGGATGAATAGTGTACTTTGTCTTGTGGGCTTCATCCATTAGCTTTCTCTTTAATTCTTCATTTTCGGGAACGCATGTTCTTCCTTCAAAGACAAGCCTTCCATCTTCGATCATAGCAAAGTCCGGCCTTTCGGCTAGAGTTTCCTTGATGCGAACTAAGAACGGATCATTGTCTTGTTGGGCTTTGATCTCTTCCAGCATGTCGGATTGAATCTTGATATTAGAAACCAAGACTCGATCATCACTATGTTCAATGGTTAAGTCTAACCTTGCGAATTGTTCTAGTAGTTGCATCTCGCTAAGGACTAGACTCGAGACAGATGCCATCGGCTTTCTACTAAGAGCGTCGGCCACGATATTTCCCTTTCCAGGATGGTATTGGATGTGGAAGTCGAAATCTTTCAAGTATTCCAGCCATCTCCTTTATCTCATGTTGAGCTCCTTCTGAGAGAATAAATACTTCAGACTTTTATGGTCTGAGTAGACAGTGAATTGCTCGCCATATAGATAATGTCTCCAAATCTTCAAGGCGAAGACCACAACAGCTAGCTCGAGATCATGTACAGGGTAGTTGACTTCATGTATCTTCAGTTGTCTTGAAGAATAGGTGATGACCTTCTCCTTTTGCATGAGTACACACCCTAACCCAATTCCTGAGGCATCGGTGTAGACAGAGAAACCTTCTCCCTCTATTGGCAGAGCGAGAACATGTGCTGAAGTAAGACAGTCTTTGAGAGTTTGGAAACTTTTCTCACACTCTTTACTCCAGGAGTAGGGATTCTCCTTTCATGTCAGACGCGTGAGAGGAACGACGATCTTTGAGAAGTCCTTGTGTTGGGTTTTCATTCTAATGTTTTTAACAACATGTTTTTGATGATGAATAAGTTTAATTGAGGTTTGATACATGACAAAGAACTTGATACAATACTTGGTTATCTATGTATTCATTATACTTGACAATACATGTTTTATCATGTAGGTACAAATGCATAAAGCCAAGCTCTCATAAAACAAGTGAAAAAGATCACAAAAGCAAGGAACTAGGTCACCTGTCGACAAACCCCAATGTACCTAGGTCTGTCGATAGATGGCATAGGTGTGATCAGCCAGAAGACACAAAGCTTAGAAAACATCCATCTGTCGACAGATGCCAAGTCGACTGTCGACAGATCCCACAGACCTGAACTTCCAGACATCTGTCTTTTGCATAATTGCAGCTATCTATCGACAGATGCCCATCGGCTGTCGACAGATTGCACAGAACCGAAGTTCCATATTTCTGTTTATTGCAAACTTGATGTCGCCTGTCGACAGATGGTCAAGGCCTGTCGACAGATGCAGAGAATCTTCAAATACGGAAACCTTCCAAGTTATCCAAGATGGTGTTTTCAAGTCTCACGTCTCTCCATGTGAGAACACCTATATTTAAACATCTATTTGGAAGAAATCTCGTACAGAAGCAGCCACAACCAAAAACCCTAGAGCAAGTCCAAGATCCAAAGAAGTTGCTGCTGCTCTGCTTCAGACTGCTGTTCAGAGACCAAGGGATCCTTCAATCCAGCAGTTCCTGAAAATAGAACGTCGAGGATTCAACCTTCTCCATCGATCTGAAGCATTCAAGTCAAAGTTTGAACTCCCTCCAGGCGTTCCCAGAAGAGTTCTACATCATGATTCATTCTTTCACTCTGAACTCTTCCTGTTTCATACTTTCACCATCTGTGTGTGTGTTGTGGTGATTCAAGCGACCCTTGTGCTTGAAATCACGTGTGTGTGTGTTGTTCTGATCGTGGGTGCACATAAGAAAACACGTGTGTGTGAGTTGTAGTCACCGAACTCGCTCATAAGCAATTTTCTCTGCGTGTGTGTGTGGTGCTGTGGACATAGGATACACGATTTGTGTACTCCGAACCACGTAAATCATCGTGTCTCATGGTTTGAACGTTTTCACGTTAGATGTTTGATAGGCACGTTGCATCCACACATCCTAGATAGACTACTATTTGATCCACACATCACCAACACATCTAAGTCTTAGTTTGATTCTACTGCAAATTCAGAAAGACTTTGTTGTGATTAAAAAGGGTTGTATTAAACTTTTAATTGACAGTAATCTATTCAACCCCCCTTCTAGATTACCATATTGGGAATTCCGCAAACCTTTCAATTGGTATCAGAGCCGAGTTTCTCCGATTTACTATCTTACTTGTTTGATCTTACGATCAGGAGATTCACGGTTTAATGGAATCTAGCAAGGGATTCATGGCCGAGGGTCAATCAGTGACCAGGCCACCATTTTTTGATGGAACTAACTACCCTTATTGGATAAATCGTATGCAGGTGTTCCTGAGAGCATAGAACTACGAGCTGTGGAAAATAGTCCACAAAGGTGAATATTCCCTTCCTGAGGACGAGAGTACCTGGACCAAGGACCAGATCGCGAAGGGGACACTCAACTGGAGCGCCCTCAACATGATGCAGTGTGCGGCCCATCCCAACGAATACTTGAGAGTTTCCACGTGCACATCAGCAAAAGAGATGTGGGACAAACTCGAGCTAATTTATGAAGGTATGTCCGAGGTAAGGGAAACAAAAGCAAGCATGTTGGTTTCCGAATATGAAATGTTAAAATGAACTCTACTGAAACCATCTCTGACATGTTTGCGAGATTCATGTTGATCATTAATGGCTTGAAAGGTCTGAAAAAGGAATACTCAGAAAGTGATTTGGTGAGGAAGATTCTTCGGTCTCTTCCATCCTCATGGAACACCAAAGCCACTGTCATTGAGGATTCCAAGGACCTTTCAAAAATGAAATTGGATGAACTCATTGGCTCACTGATGACCTATGAAATCAACATGAAAAGAAAGGAAACTGAAGAAAATCCTAGGAAGCCACTTGCCTTGAAGGCTTCCAGGAAAATTCCTCAGCTTCCAAAAAGGAGGTCATTCAGGAAAGTGATGAGTTTGAATCGTCTAGTGAGAGTGAAAATGACGAAATGGCCATGCTCACTAGGCAATTCAAAAAATTCCTGAAATACAAGAGGAGAGGTACAGGTAACTCTAAACCTTTCCAAAAGAAAGAATTTTCCAATAAATTGATACTAACAAAAAATCTGAGATTGTGTGTTACGAGTGCAAGAAGCAAGGGCACATGAGAGGAGAGTGCCCCGAGCTCAAGAAGAAGCTGAAAAAGGACAAGTTCACGTTCAAGAAAGCCAAGGCAATGCTGGCCACTTGGAGCGATGAAGACGAGGACGACAACAGTCAAGCTACCTCCGGAGATGATGAAGTCCACTGTCTCATGGCGAGAAGTGAGGACTCAAATGAGGTAAACTCTTCCTTTGAAAGCTATTCAGTTGATGAATGGGAAGAGGCTTATACTGTTTGTTTGAAAAATTTTGTGAACTTAAATATGAAAACAAGGCACTCAAAAAGAAAGTTAACTCTCTTGCTAACAACACACAAAATGATGAACAAGTTGCATCATTAATTAAAGACATTGAAATGATGAGGATTGATGAGGAAGCTCACCCTGAGGAGATGGATAGCCTGAAACTTAAACTCCAAGAAGTTCAAAAGGAAAAAGATGATTTATGAACTCCTTTGAAACTCTTCAAGGTGAGCATGATAAACTAAAAGAAAAATTGGAAAAGACTGAAGAAAATCTAAAGGGCAAATCTGAAGACTTTTCAAGGTTTGTTTAAGGGAAACAAAACCTTGATGCAATCTTGGGGTCAAATGTTTTTGTTCCAAAACATGGGCTTGGGTACCAACCAGTAAAACAAAAGAAACTTGGAGAAAATTTGATAACGTCTTTTGTTGAATCAAGCCTAAGCACAAGTAAATATACCCCCACAAAGAACAGCAAAACCCAAGTTAAGGGTAAGCAACCCCAAAACAGGCAAAGAAGCCTAATGCTGGCACAATTCCAAGATCTGTCAACAGCCCCAAAGAGAGCTGTCGACAGGTCTGGAAATCAAGCCCAAAACAAAACTAACAAAGCAACAGAAAGGAAAAATGCCAATGCATGCTCCAAAGAATGTCAAACCCAATATTGGTAAGAAACCATCTTCATGCAAAATCTGTAAAAAGATTGGGCACATTGAAAAACAATGCTGGAACAATCCATACAATAAAAAATTCAAACAAGTTTGGATTCAAAGCATTTACTGTTTGGCATGAATGATACCTTGGCACCCAAAGTAATTTGGGTACCAAAACCTCTTGTCTAATCCACATGTGCAGGAATGCCTAGCAGCCCATAATCAAAACAAATGGTACTTGGATAGCGGCTGCTCGAGGCACATGACGGGCGACAAAGGAAAATTCTGTATGCTCGTGGAAAAAGACGAGGTCAAGTCATATTCGGAGGTAACAACAAAGGCCAGATCATCGGCTCAGGTAAGGTCGGTAAGTTTGCCTCTAACTAATAGACAATGTGTTGCTTGTTGATGGCCTTCATCACAATTTGCTTAGCATAAGTCAATTGTGTGATAAGGGTCATAAAATTGTCTTTGAGTCTAATTCATGTCAAATTCTTGATAAGGAAACAGGAAGTCTGAAGTTTTCTGGAAAAAGGATAAATAACATCTATATGGTTGACTTAGATGATCCAGAAAATAATGATTTGTGTCTTGTAGCAAACAAACAGGACGAGCTTACATTGTGGCATCGTAGGCTTGGTCATGCTAGTTATAATGTGTTGCACAAGATCATGAGGCTCAAACTGGTAAGTGGACTTCCTGAAATTTCATTCAATAAAAATGAAAATTTTGTGATGCATGTGCACAGGGAAAACAAACCTAGAAATCCTTCAAATCAAAAGCACCGGTGAGTACTTCTAAAGCTTATGAACTGTTGCACATGGACCTATTTGGACCTACGAGAACACTAAGTCTCAATGGCAAGCGTTATGGTTTTGTCATTGTAGATGATTTCTCTAGGTTCACTTGGGTAAAATTTCTGGCTCACAAGAATGAAGCAATGAAAGTATTTGAAGAATTTTTCAATAAAATTGAGCATGGAAATGTCAACAAAATATGCTCCATCCGCACTGATCACGGGGGAGAATTTGACAATAACTCCTTCTCTGATTTTTGCAGGAACCAAGGGATAGAACATTTGTTCTCCTCCCCAAGAACTCCAGAACAAAATGGGGTTGTGGAGAGGAAGAATAGAACCTTGGTGGAGATGGCTCGCATGCTTCTGGTCGAGAATCAACTGCAAGAACCTTTTGGGCAGAAGCGATAAACACGTCATGCTACATTCTTACAGAGCCATGGTAAGACCGGTATTCAAGAAAACTCCCTACGAACTTCTGAAAGGTAAGAAACCCACCATTGGGTATTTCAGAGTTTTTGGTTCAAAAGTGTTCATACATAACATGATAAAAATGATTTGGACAAGTTTGAAGCCAAGAGCGATCAAGGTATTTTTCTTGGATACTCAGAACACTCTAGAGCCTATAGGGTGTTTAATCTGAAAACTAGAACAGTGGAAGAAACTCCACATGTAATTTTGATGAATCTCAAATCAACCTAACATTGCAAATGCTTACAGGTTTGATGAAACTGAAGGAACAACCCTTGAGGAACTACAAAGAAAAGGAAAAGAAAAATCTCAAGTTGTTTCAAAATCAAAGAGTGGATTCCTTCGCAGGTATGATGATGAAGATGACATTCTTCTGTTCAGAAATCAAGAAGATGTACCTGAAAAAGATCCACAAGAGGAAGAACCTCAAATTGAACCACCTCAAGCACTTCCTCCTCCAGAACAACCTCCTCAAATGCAAGATCTACCCGGGCCTTCAACAGTCACCAATGTGAGGTACTCTAAAGATCACCCCTTGAGAATGTGATAGGAGACTTAAATGAGTCGGTTCAAACTAGATCTAAGGTTAATCAAATAGTTGAACATGACCATTTAGCTTTTGTCTCTCAAGTGGAACCAAAAAATGTTGAAGAAGCCTTAAAAGAAGATTCATGGATTGATGCTATGCATGAGGAGCTTGGACAATTTCAAAGAAATAATGTCTGGAGTTTAGTTCCTAAAACCCCTGAAATGTCTATCATAGGTACAAGATGGGTCTTTAGAAACAAACTCAATGAAGAGGGTAAAGTGGTGAGAAACAAGGCTAGACTGGTTGCAAAGGGATTAATCAGGAATTGGGTGGACTTTGAAGAATCCTTTGCACCTGTAGCTAGGCTAGAAGCAGTTAGAATCTTATTAGCATATGCATGCTCAAACAAGTTTAAATTGTATCAAATGGATGTCAAAACTGCCTTCTTGAATGGCTACATAAAAGAGGAAGTCTATGTCTCTCAACCACCGGGCTTTGAATATCATGAGAAACCTAACCATGTCTATAAGTTAAGGCTCTTATGGTTTGAAACAGGCACCCGAGCTTGGTACGACAGACTAAGCACGTTTCTGGTAAGCAAAAACTACTCAAGAGGTAAAGTAGACCAAACTCTCTTTACAAAGAAAGTTCGCACACACATCATTGTTGTTCAAGTTTATGTGGACGACATCATTTTTGGATCTACTAACCCTTCACTGTGTGAGGAATTTTCCAAACACATGCACAGTGAATTTGAGATGAGTCTAATGGGGGAGCTTCAATTCTTTCTTGGTTTGCAGGTCAAGCAAATGGAGGATGGCTTCTTCATAAACCAAGCAAAGTATGTCAAAGAGCTACTAAAAAGGTTTCAGTTTGAACAAACAAAGCCTGCCTCAACACCCATGAGCACAAGTATAAAACTGGAAAAAGATGAGAAAGGTAAACCGGTAGATGCCAAACATTCCGAGGTATGATTGGCTCACTCCTCTATCTTACTGCAAGTAGACCGGACATTCAGTTCAGTGTTTGCCTTTGTGCTAGATACCAATCTAGTCCAAAGGAAAGCCATTTAATTGCAGTTAAGAGAATTTTCAGATATCTCTCAGGTACGTATGACTTGGGTCTTTGGTATCCAGCAGGTAGTAGCTTTGACTTGGTTTCATATTCTGATGCTGACTATGCTGGATGTAAAATAGACAGGAAAAGCACTAGTGGCTATTGCCAAATCCTTGGTGGTTGCATGGTTTCGTGGGCATCCAAGAAGCAACACTCGGTTGCACTCTCCACTGCAGAGGCAGAATATGTTGCTGCAGGGAGTTGTGCGGCACAAGTGTTGTGGATAAAAAGTCAATTGTGTGACTATAACATCGATATTGGATGCACACCTATCCTATGTGACAACACTAGTGCAATCAATCTATCAAAGAATCCCATTCAACACTCTAGGACAAAACACATAGAAATTCATCACCATTTCTTGAGAGATGAGGTAGCCAACAAAACTTTAGAAATCAGTTTCATACCCACAGAAAAACAATTGGCTGACATCTTTACCAAACCTCTAGCTGAAGATAGATTCACCACATTGAGAAGAGAATTGGGCTTGTGCAAATTGCAATGAAACTCATCCATATACTAAGCATATGTCCCTTGTGTGCACCAACTATGAGGTATATCAAATGGTGTTTGTGGAAGAACAAGTCATGCTTGTTTGGAAACTTTCATTATGTGTGAGGAAAGATCCTCCGTCACGTATCCATAGTTGAGATTGCACGAAAGGGTTATGTACTTTCTATAGGGAATAGTTTCTTTACAATTTGCCCATTCTCTACTTAATTTGAAAAATTGAATATCTTCATGATCTGTCTTCCTGAACATTTTGGTGTGCTCATTTGATTGGTCTAGTTGTGCTAGTGTGTCTTGATTCGTTTCATTGTTTATGTACACATGAGCACACACTATAGGGGAGCTAGTTGAGGTTAGATGGTTGTCATTGTGAAGGAAATCACTCATTCCATGTGTATCTTCAATTCCCTCACGTGTCATGATCATTTCATTCTCCATTCTAACCTTAAACTGGCTTTGCACAGGCATCTGTCGACAGCCCTCACTCAGTCTGTCGACAGATCAGGCCCCACAGAACACAATTCTTCTGTCTGTGCAATCTGTCGACAGACGAAATCTCATCTGTCGACAGATCTCACAGTTTCTGTCATCCCCGACTGGCCAATCTTCTGTCTGTGTGATCTGTCGACAGGCTCATCTCTAGCTGTCGACAGACACCCTCACTCAAAGCAATTCATGCCTATTTCATAACATACTTCATGAGCAGATTCATGTCCTTCATCTAAGGTGTTTATTGGGTGTTTATACATGTTTGACTCCATCATATTCACATGATATTGATGTTATTCCCTAAACCACCATGATTTGGACATACTACTCACGCATGGGTTTCGGTTACATCATTTTGAAAACATTGAACCATCGTAGAGGATAAACACCTAACTCTATTGAATAATTTCCTTGTAGGCAAACACTATTCTCAAGCAACATCTTATGGTCATTGAACTTTATGTCTCAAATTGACGGATAATCATATACATTCTGTTGATCTTGAGTTCTAAGCTAAAATGGAGAAAAGCTACCTATTTCTGAAAAATAACAAAAAAATATAGATAAAAGTAATTCACAAATTGGGATAAAGGTAGAGCAATGATGTGTCTTGCTGAGTAAGCGGGGAGATGGGCATCACAAATGTCTGCCCTCGCGTCAAAAGGCCAACTCATCATCTCTATACAACGGTATGATGGACACTTCCACTGAGTAACTGGGGGTACGGGCACTTGTCATGTCTATCCTCATGTCAAAAGGTATGATGTTATCTTAAATACCACTTTTCCCATTGCATTCATTTGTTGCAAGCAAAAAAAAAAAATGAAATAGAGTGAAGCCTCCACAGTGTCTCAAATCACGAGGTCATTTAGTGTCTATGGTTATCAAGAAGTTTAGGCATTCATTTCAATCATCATTTGATCATCATCAAACTAAGGATAGTGTTGGTCTACAATGTCCTTAATCAAACAAGGGTATTGGTGTTTTTTCTCTAAGACCGTAAGGTGTTCTCTTAATGCTCTAATTTGAAACTCCTTAGGTATTATGTTTAAACCATTTAGGTAAATGGGAGGGCTTTAATATCCATGTCTATGGTGGGTTCCAATGTGTGTATACCCATTTTACACCTTATTTATACAATGTGTAACCATTGCTCACAATTTCTCCTTGAAAATCCACACAAAAAGGTCTCTGGCAGATTTTCTGTAGGATCTGTCGACAGATCCCCTGGCGTCTGTCGACAGACGGCGGCAGCTCTGATTTGGAAGGCCAACGGGCGCGCCGTTTGGGCTGTTTGGTGGGACCCTGCATTTTAAACCTCTCTCTTCTTTCTATAAAAGGTATCCACGGGTCTTTCCCCCCTTCCACCACCCAAATCACCCCCTCTTCCTCCCCAACACATCTCCCTTCCCTCTTTGGACGGGAAACCCTACCTTCCTTCTTCTCTTGTTGTTTCTCCACAAAGCCTTCTTCTACTTCCCTTGTGCCCCTCATCCACCCTTTTCCTATCATATCCATGGCTCCCAAGGCAAAGAAACTGGCATCTCTCCGCCGTCCCTCCTCATCTCGAGCGGGCGACGACGATCGGGCACCTACTGAGCGCCAAACGAAGCTTCGGGACGATCGCTTGCCCGAACTTGTGGTTCCTCCCCGTCTCCATCTCACTCATTCTAAGGGGTCATTCAGTAAGTTTGTTCAGCCTAGGTATGTGATTTTGAGTCCTTGGCAGATCTCTTCCCAACCTCCAACCCCTATTTGACACTCAGGAGTGGACGTTTCTCTACAGTCACACGGTTTATTCTCCCACTGCCGTTCGTGACTTCTTCAATCATCTTGGCTTCTCTAAGGACAAGCATTTCTACACAACTGTGAAGGGCACCACTTTCCAACTCACTGCCAACCTGATTAGCAAGGCCCTTCAAATCCCTAACTCGGAGCCGACATCCTCACCCATACTCCGGATGCTTCTGTGTACTATCCCTCCTCACTCTTGAAGATTATGATGGAACAAAGAAGATTGCCAAACTGAATGGCAATTCCTTCCCTCCATTGAACCGGATGATCCACCACATCTTCACAACCATGATTGTGCCAAAGTATGGCAGTCGGGAACTCGTCACCGATCTTCACAAATCCTTGTTCACCTTTTTCCTCCGGTGTGAGCCCATCAATCTCCCTGTCCTGATGCTTGGCCTTATTCTACAATGCTTCTACCAACCCCGGAGGTCCATGCCTTTTGCTTGTCCAATCACCTCCCTTATGAGGTTCATTGGAATCAACATTCCAAACAGTGAATGCATGACGCTCAACTCCCGCAGTAGTTTCGATCTCACTGCTGCACATAGGATGGGATACAAGCTCATTGATGGGGTCGTCACTCGTGAGCTCAAAGGAAAGGCACCAGCTGTTGCCATGGATGTAGATCGTGAGATTGATGCTGCTGATGCGAATACTGCTGATGATGATGAAGAAACAGATGATGAAGACTCCCAGTCTGAGCCTCTTGATGCTCCGGGAGATAGTGCTAGTGATGCAGATGTTGAGCCTTCTCTACGTGATCTTCTTGCTCAGATGCAACTCCAGATGTCCACTGGATTTGATAAGCTACATGCCCGTTTGGACACAGTGGATACGAGCATTGAAGCACTCACGGACACACAAGTCCAGCTTCAGCTCCGACTCACCAGACTTCAGACTGAGCTTTAGGATACCCGTCAGGCTCCAGCACCGCCTGCAGATGATGTGTCTTAGACAGCTTATGTGTCTAGGAGTGGGTCACGTAGTGTCTGAGTCTTGTTGTGTCTTGTGTCATGTTTTTTTCACTTTGTTATCATGTAATCTCTTTCCCTTTCATGTCTATTCAATCAAACACTTTTTGTACTGTGTATGATTAATTTCATATCAATGAATTCACAGTGCTATGTTCTATGTTATCTACATGTGTGACTGATGTGAATGCTTTTCGATGTTGTCAAAAGGGGGAGAAACCTCAATTGTGCACTAATTGAATAATTTTGTCATCATCAAAAAGGGGAGAATGTTGGGTTTTCATTCTAATGTTTTTAACAACATGTTTTTGATGATGAATAAGTTTAATTGAGGTTTGATACATGACAAAGAACTTGATACAATACTTGGTTATCTATGTATTCATTATACTTGACAATACATGTTTTATCATGTAGGTACAAATGCATAAAGCCAAGCTCTCATAAAACAAGTGAAAAAGATCACAAAAGCAAGGAACTAGGTCACCTGTCGACAGACCCCAATGTACCTGTCGTCGATAGATGGCACAGGTGTGATCAGCCAGAAGACACAAAGCTCAGAAAACATCCATCTGTCGACAGATGCCAAGTCGACTGTCGACAGATCCCACAGACCTGAACTTCCAGACATCTGTCTTTTGCATAATTGCAGCTATCTGTCGACAGATGCCCATCGGCTGTCGACAGATTGCACAGAACCGAAGTTCCATATTTCTGTTTATTGCAAACTTGATGTCGCCTGTCGACAGATGGTCAAGGCCTGTCGACAGATGTAGAGAATCTTCAAATACGGAAACCTTCCAAGTTATCCAAGATGGTGTTTCCAAGTCTCACGTCTCTCCATGTGAGAACACCTATATTTAAACATCTATTTGGAAGAAATCTCGTACAGAAGCAGCCACAACCAAAAACCCTAGAGCAAGTCCAAGATCCAAAGAAGTTGCTGCTGCTCTGCTTCAGACTGCTGTTCAGAGACCAAGGGATCCTTCAATCCAGCAGTTCCTGAAAATAGAACGTCGAGGATTCAACCTTCTCCATCGATCTGAAGCATTCAAGTCAAAGTTTGAACTCCCTCCAGGCGTTCCCAGAAGAGTTCTACATCAGGATTCATTCTTTCACTCTGAACTCTTCCTGTTTTCATACTTTCACCATCTGTGTGTGTGTTGTGGTGATTCAAGCGACCCTTGTGCTTGAAATCACGTGTGTGTGTGTTGTTCTGATCGTGGGTGCACATAAGAAAACACGTGTGTGAGTTGTAGTCACCGAACTCGCTCATAAGCAATTTTCTCTGCGTGTGTGTGTGTGCCGTGGACGTAGGATACACGATTTGTGTACTCCGAACCACGTAAATCATCGTGTCTCATGGTTTGAACATTTTCACGTTAGATGTTTGATAGGCACGTTGCATCCACACATCCTAGATAGACTACTATTTGATCCACACATCACCAACACATCTAAGTCTTAGTTTGATTCTACTGCAAATTCAGAAAGACTTTGTTGTGATTAAAAAGGGTTGTATTAAACTTTTAATTGACAGTAATCTATTCAACCCCCCTTCTAGATTACCATATTGGGAATTCCGCAAACCTTTCAAATTGGTATCAGAGCCGAGTTTCTCCGATTTACTGTCTTACTTGTTTGATCTTACGATCAGGAGATTCACGGTTTAAGGATCTAGCAAGGATTCATGGCCGAGGGTCAATCAGTGACCAGGCCACCATTTTTGATGGAACTAACTACCCTTATTGGATAAATCGTATGCAGGTGTTCCTGAGAGCACAGAACTACGAGCTGTGGAAAATAGTCCACAAAGGTGAATATTCCCTTCCTGAGGACGAGAGTACCTGGACCAAGGACCAGATCGCGAAGGGGACACTCAACTGGAGCGCCCTCAACATGATGCAGTGTGCGGCCATCCCAACGAATACTTGAGAGTTTCCACATGCACATCACAAAAGAGATGTGGGACAAACTCGAGCTAATTTCTGAAGTTATGTCCGAGGTAAGGAACAAAAGCAAGCATGTTGGTTTCCGATATGAAAGTGTTTTTAAAATGAACTCTACTGAAACCATCTCTGACATGTTTGCGAGATTCATTTGATCATTAATGGCTTGAAAGGTCTGAACAAGGAATACTTGATGACCAAACTGTCCCCATAATAAATATTTCCATTTATTTATATATTAATTTTGATGATTAACAAAATAACACTAATGGATTTCTTGAGCCTTGAGAACAGGAAGCAAAAGAAAATGAAAGATTAAGACAATCTGGTAAGTCCCATCATTTCTATCCAAGTCCCTGCAACGACTTCTTTGATAAGCAGAACGACTTCCTCTTTGACCGGAACACTCAAATCGTTACCGTAACGATTTCTTTAGAACTCGCAACGACTCTCTACCGTAACGATTTCTTTAGAACTCGCAACGACTCTCTAGCCGTAACGATTTCTTTAGACCTCGTAACGATTTCTTTAGAACTCACAACGACTCTCTAGCCGTAACGATTTCTTTAGAACTCGCAACGACTCTCTAGCCGTAACGACTTCTTTAGACCTCGTAACGATTTCTTTAGAACTCGCAACGACTCTCTAGCCGTAACGATTTCTTTAGACCTCGTAACGATTTCTTTAGAACTCGCAACGACTCTATAGTCATAACGATTTCTTTACAACTTGATAGTCATAACGATTTCGTGTAACGATTTCTTTACAACTTGATAGTCATAACGATTTCGTGTAACGATTTCTTTACAACTTGATAGTCATAACGATTTCTTTACAACTTGATAGTCATAACGATTTCTTTACAACTCGATAGTCATAACGATTTCGCGTAACGATTTCTTAATAGTCATAAAAGTTTCTTGCAACGATTTCTGTAACGCTTCATAAGTTATCACAACGATTTCTTTACAGTTCATAACGACTTGCTATAATTCATAACGATTTCATAAGTTATGAAGTCAGCAAGATTCTTTTTATCGAATTTCTTGATGCATCAGTATAATGCTTTTTAATAGCGTTGAAAAGTCAAAGTCGTATCTTGTCCGTTGACTGCTATGCATTAAATGCTCTTCGATCGTATCTCCCATGCATGCAGACAATATCTTCCATTTCTATGCATACTCTGTCTACGTACTTTCTGGACAGAAAGGAGCTTTGCTATATACTGCAATATCTGTTCCCTCTCAACTAACAATAGACAGCAGTCCTAGCTGTCTTCTATTTATTGATGATATGCTTACAGATATCTGACAAGACTCATCTGGACAACGTTGGACACAAGATACAAAGTTCTATGACATCTCTTTGGCGTGTACACCAGGATAAAAGACTGACGATCAGAAGCTTCCTAAGTGACCAGTCTAACGTACACAAGGATAAGAGACAACGGACACTTCAACGTTCGAATTTGAATCAGCAGTTTAAATAGAAGACTCAAGACGAAAAGAAGAAATACAGAGCAACATCGCTTGATTTGAGAAGCAGAAGAAATCCATCTCTCACAATCTTTAGAACCTTGAAGAAGAGCGAAGCCTCCACTCCAAACCTAGTTCTAAGCTCTTAGCTCTCTGTGCTCAAAAGGAATCTTCTCTTGTGTAAGAGCCTGTGTGGTCCTTGGAGAGAAAAACCTTGTTAAATCTCTCTCTCTCGGGGGCTTAGGAGTTTCAGTGTGTAGCTGGTCAAGCTATAGTCTGAAGCCTGTTTCCACTCTCTTTTCTTATTAGATTGTGTTCCCTTCTGGACGAAGGAAGACCTGGTGGTATCCAGGGTGGTTGTTGTACCCTTCTGGACGAAGAAGACCTGGTGGTATCCAGGGTGGTTGTTGTACCCTCTGGACGAAGGAACCTGGTGGTATCCAGGGTGGTTGTTGTACCCTTCAGGCTGAAGGAAGACCAGTTGAGGCTGGGTGTAAGATCCTTAAGGGGGATTGTACCCTGGTAGTAAAATCCTGAGGTATTGCTCAGGGACTGGACGTAGGTCTCCTGTGGAGAGGAGTTCCGAACCAGGATAAAAATCCTTGTGTCTTGTGGTTGTGTTTTGTGTGATTGTTGTCTTGTTTGCTCTAACTCTGACCTTGTTATTAAGTTGTGCAATCTTTTTAGTAAACAGGTTTTAATCAAAGATCGAAGTTTTAATAACCCATTCACCCCCCCCTCTGGGCTAGCTAGCTGGGCAACAAGTGGTATCAGAGCCCGTCTCTTCGACAAAGAAGAAGATCCAACGATCTGAAGAGCAAAGATCAATGGCAGCCCAAAGTCACTTCGAAGGTCAGTCTGTCAACAGACCTCCTTTGTTCGATGGTGAAGATTATACGTATTGGAAGACCAGGATGGAATACTTTCTACAAGGCCACGATTATCAAATCTGGTCAATAGTGGAAGAAGGTGATCTGGTCGTCACAAATGAGAAAGCACAATGGACAGATGAAGATAGAAAGAAATCTCCTTGAACTGTAAAGCTAAGAGCATTCTATGTTGTGCTCTAAGCAAGAAGAGTTCAACAGAGTTTCAGCATGCAAATCCTCCATGGAAATGTGGGAAAAGTTAAAGATCACATATGAAGGTACAGACAAAGTAAAGGAGACAAGAATCGACATTCTTGTCACTCAGTATGAAAGATTTCAAATGCAAACAGGTGAGTCTATTACCCAAATGTTTAGTAGATTTACTGACATTACTAATGGCCTAGCAAGTCTAGGAAAGTCATATGAAAATGCAGATATGGTAAGGAAGATTCTCAGATCCCTGCCATCTTCATGGACGGCAAAGGTCACAGCTATCGAAGAAGCTAATGATCTTAAGAGAATGTCAGTAGAAAACTCATTGGGTCTCTCATGGCCCATGAAATAAACATGGAAAGACTAGGAGAATCCTCCAGTAGAAAGAAGCAGTCAAATGCGCTTAAAGCTAATGGGGACTCATCAGAAGAATCCTTAGATAACAGTGAAGATAGCAAAGATAGTGATGATGAAGAAGCCATGCTCTCAAGAAGATTGCAGAGAATCTTGGCAAAGAAGAAGAAGTTCCAGTCTGGTAGGAGGTACTTCAAGAAAAACAAAGATCTCAAGAGACCAGATGGAAAAGATCAGAAGAGGAATGAGCCACTTTGCTATGAATGCAAGAAACCTGGACATATCAAGGCAGACTGTCCAATGTTAAAGAAAAATGATCACAAGAAGAAGGACAGCTCCAAGAAGTTCAGAAGATTCAAAAAGAAAGCCATGGCAGCTGCATGGGACAACAGCAGCGACTCAGATAGTGAGTCAAGCTCGAGCAGTGAAGGTGAAGAAGCCAACTTGGCTCTCATGGCGAATACCGAGGATAAGGTAACATCTGATTCTTCTTTCGATTCCTGTAATGACTCAGATTCGGATAATTTGGAAAGTGCATTTAATGAACTCTACGATAAGTATAAAGAAGTGTGTAAACTACTTAAGCTAAGCAGAAAAATATCACATGTCTCGAAAATACCAACTCAGATTTAAAATCTGAAAACGAAGAACTAGAAAAACAAATAGTTGAGCTTAAGAGAAGAAATGAACTATTATGTGAAACTTAAAAGACAAGAACAGAAAAATCACTGACCTAGAAAAACAGGAAAACTCAGATGATTTAAGAAAAACTGTAAATGAATTAAATGAAGAAAACAATACACTAGCAAGCACCCTAGAAAAATTTACCAATGGTAAAAACTCTTTAATATTAAAAGGTGCTAGGAGATCGGGTAAAAAGAAAAATGGATTAGGATATACACCCCCAGATAATGAAGAAACCATAATATACCCTAAAACATATCCAACACCAAATTTGTACCCGAACAAGATGTAGCATACAAAGCTGATTTCAAATACATAGAAAAGTAACTAAGTTATCCTGCTGCAGTCACTGCAACAAGTTAGGACATATTAAAATGACATGCCCAACAAGACATAAAAAATGGATATTAAAAGGTAAAGTTGATGATACTAACCAATCAGGACCCAAAAAGAATTTGGGTACCTAAAGCTTGATGTTCTCATTTCAGGTTAACCCTCGAGCATCCAAATGGTATTTGGATAGTGGGTGCTCAAGGCATATGTCAGGCAACAAGAAGATATTTGTTGATCTCCAAGCTGAAGAAGGTACAGTCACCTATGGAGATAATGGAAAAAGGGACTGTGATAGGAAGCGGGTCTGTGAACATCAAAGGAAAATCAGTCATAAAGGATGTAATGCTGGTCAAAGGTTAAAGCACAATCTCATCAGCATCAGCCAGTTGTGTGACAAAGGCCATCAAATTCAGTTTCAAGAATCAAAATGCAGTATCTTAAGGATGGTGAAGTCATATTTGAAGCCTACAGAGAAAGAAATTTGTATGTTCTATATCTCGATGAACTCAAGGATCAGATGTGTGTTTGGCAGCTAGCAAAGATAAATCAACTGAGTTGTGGCACAGAAGATTGGGCCACTGCAGCTTGGATGGGCTGAACAAGCTCAGAAAAGAAAACTAGTTGAAGGACTGCCAAAAGTAAATTTCAGATTGGATAGCATTTGCAGACCTTGTGCAAGAGGAAAGCACACCAAGAGCTCCTTCAAATCAAAGACTGTAGTAACCACCTCAAAGCCCTTAGAACTACTTCACATGGACTTATTTGGGCCAATGAGGACTACCAGTTTGGGAGGAAAGAATTTTGGATTTGTAATAGTTGATGATTATTCAAGATTCACTTGGGTATCCTTTTTAGAGCACAAAGATGACACATTTGAGAATTTTGTCAGCTTCAGTAAGAAAGTTCAGAAAGATCAGAAATTCTCAATTGTCTCTATTCGATCAGATCATGGTGGTGAGTTTCAGAATGAAAAGTTTACGAAGTTCTGTGATGATCAAGGAATTGAGCACAACTTCTCAGCTCCAAGGACACCTCAACAGAATGGAATTGCTGAGAGGAAAAACAGAACTCTTTTGGATATGGCAAGATCAATGTTCAGAATATGATCTGCCAAGATATTTCTGGGCCGAAGCTATCAACACTGCATGTTATATCATAAATAGAGTGATGATCAGGCCAATTCTGAAAAAGACTGCTTATGAACTCTACAAAGAAAAGAAGCCAAAGATTAGCCATTTCAGAGTATTTGGATGTCCTTGCTTCATCCATAACAATGGAAAAAGGGACATTGGTAAGTTGGATGCCAAATCAGATGAAGGCATTTTCATGGGGTATTCCTCTAAACCTAAAGGTTATAGAGTTTTCAATAAACGTTCCTTATTAATTGAACAATCAGTACATGTTATTTTTGATGAATCTAACCCTTCCTTGAAAAAGGAAGAAATTAGTGACATTGATGATGCAGATGACTTGTCCGAAAAATTAAAGAAAACTTCAATTAAGGACAAAGAGGATCCAACTCTGGAAGAACTGCAGCAAACAGAAATCCAACATAAGATCTTCCAAAGGAATGGAGACATCAGAAAGATCACCCTCCTGAAAACATCATTGGTGATCCATCTGTAGGGGTAAGAACTAGAGGTAATGTAATTCCATGCGACTATTTAGCATTTGTCTCTCAAGTAGAACCTAAGACAGTCAATGAAGCTTTATCTGATGAATCTTGGATACTAGCCATGCAAGATGAACTAAATCAGTTCAAGAGAAACCAAGTATGGTCACTTGTTCCTAGACCATCCAATCATTCAGTTATTGGCACCAAATGGGTGTTCAGAAATAAACTGGATGAGTCTGGAATAATCTTAAGGAACAAAGCCAGATTGGTGGCTCAAGGCTACTCCCAAGAGGAAGGCATAGATTTCGATGAAACTTATGCACCTGTAGCTAGACTTGAGGCCATTAGGATTTTACTTGCTTATGCATCTGCACTTGATTTAAAACTTTTTCAAATGGATGTCAAATCAGCCTTTTTAAATGGTTTCATCAAGGAGGAAGTTTATGTTGAACAACCTCCAGGTTTTGACGACTCTGAATTTCCAAATCATGTATTTAAACTACATAAGGCTTTATATGGTCTAAAGCAAGCTCCTAGAGCCTGGTATGAAAGGCTCAGTAATTTCTTATTAAATCATGGTTTCACTAGAGGTAAAGTAGATAGTACATTATTTATAAAATCTAAGGCTAAACATATACTTCTTGTACAAATCTATGTGGATGATATTATTTTTGGATCTACTGATGAATCTCTTTGCAAGTACTTTGAAAAGCTTATGCAGGGAGAATTTGAAATGAGCTTGATGGGGGAGTTAAGCTACTTCCTTGGATTGCAAATCAAGCAAGGGAAGGATGGCACTCATATCTGTCAAGCAAAGTACACCAAAGAGCTGTTGAAGAAATTTGGATTTGAAGATGCAAAGCCATTATCAACTCCAATGAGCACATCAACCAGAATGGACAGTGATCAAAAAGGTAAAAGGGTAGATCAAAAGAATTATCGAGGTATGATAGGATCATTACTTTACTTAACTGCCAGTAGACCAGACATTTTGTTCAGTGTATGCATGTGTGCTAGATATCAGGCAGACCCTAGAGAGTCTCACTTAATCTCTGTAAAAGAATATTTAGATATTTAGCTAGAACTCATGATTTAGGTCTCTGGTATCCTAGATCTTGTGAGATAAATCTAATAGGATATTCAGATGCTGATTATGCTGGTTGCAAAGTAGATAGAAAGAGCACCAGTGGATGTTGTCAGTTTCTTGCAGGATGCTTAATATCATGGACATCCAAGAAACAAAATTCAGTAGCTCTATCAACAGCTGAGGCGGAATATGTTGCTGCTGGAAGTTGCTGTACACAACTTCTTTGGATAAAGCAACAACTTGAAGATTTCGGCATTCTCATCAAATCAATTCCTCTATTGTGTGATAATACTAGTGCCATCAACCTCACCAAAAATCCAGTTCAACACTCAAGGACGAAACACATTGAGGTAAGATATCATTTTATTCGAGACCATGTAGCTAGTGGTAATTTAGAAATTTCGTTTATAGATACAAATGGTCAATTGGCAGATATCTTCACAAAAGCCCTACCTGAAGAGAGATTTACATCTCTTAGAAGGGAACTAGGGATGTGCAATTTGTGAAAGAATTTCTGTGATTTTATTGACATATAAATTTTTCAGATTAATGAAAAGTTCTCTCTCTCGTTAAAGTTAAAAAACTCAGTTATCTATATGCTTTGACCGCTTCTGTGTAGAAAGTTGTTTGACTTGTCAAACCTTTTGTCGCTTTCTACCTTTGCCGCCTTTTGGCGCTCCTCCTGTCATTAAAGTAATTTTTTATCCAAATCGCTTTGAGATCGATTCGTCTTCTACCTTTACCCTTTTTATTCTATCTGTTCACCCAAAGCCGATGCCCTAACGATTTTGGGATCGACTCTCTGCATCTTTCGAAGCCTTCTTCTCTTCCCGCGAAGACTCCTTCGAGAACTTCCGTCCCTTCCATCATCCTCCCTTCAGAATCTTTTCTTCTCTGCACCCATGGCCGCTCCGTTGATCTCCGGAAGTGTTGGGGGCTACAGTGCTGAGTATTTATCCCCAAGGGAGCAAGAAAGATTTACTTTTGTGAAGACAAGATTTGCGGAAATAAGGCAGTGGATGTTCAGAATCTTGAGAAGAGTGGCATGGCCAGGCTAGTTGATACTCTAAGAAGATCGCAGTGGATGGATGTGGTCACCTTCAGTGAGGTAAGCTACCCGGACTTGGTAAAAGCCTTCTACATCTGTCTGAAGTCAGAAGCAGATGGATCCCTTGTTTCCTCTGTCAAGGTATCCAAATCAGAATAACCCATGAGCTTTTGCGTGATCTGTTTGGAGTAAAGACCTCTGGATTTAGTGGCATTCACTCTGTGAATGATGAAGTCAAAGGTCTCGGGATTATCGGTCCAGGATTTAAGTTGAAGGATGGGAAGCTTGATATTAATCAGATGTCCGCGTTCAACCGATTGCTTCACTTTATAGTCTGCCAAATCTTAGTTCCCCGTAGTGCTACCTTTTCCTCATGCACTAGGGCAGATTCGGACATAATGTTCTGGGCAATCCAGAACAAAGAGATAAACCTGGCCGCAGTGATGATTGAGCGAATGATGTTTGCACATGCTCAGTTATGGGAAACAAAGAGCAAGTTGAATGTTTCCCTTCCGTATGCCCATCTTCTGACCAAGATTTTCAGCACTTTGGAGTAGATCTGTCAGGTGCGGTAGCTGAAAAGATGGGCCAGTCTATAAGGTCCAGAAACCTGAAGAAAAGTGGTTTTTCAGTGCAAGAAGGAGTTTGGTCGAAATCCTCTGTGGCTGAAGGAGAAGCAGTTATTGCAGATATTCCAGAAGCAGTAGAAGTAGAGCAAGCAGATCCAGCAGAGCAAGCAGCAGCAAGTCCAGCAGAGCAAGAACCAGTTGAGTCAGCTGTGGGATGCCAATCCGAAGCTCAATTGGAAGAGGGTGCAGCTGGTGTGGCAGATTCCTTGCCCACCACCTTAGTCGCCTCTATTTTAAAAGAAGTATTGGACTCCATTCCCTCCATCTCTGTCTCTTCTAAGGCAGGTGGACCTGATGAAGATGTTGTCTTGGAAGAAGCTCCTGCTCAGGGGAGCAAGAAAGTTTTGAAGTCCCTGCTCCCATTCAGGGGGAGCATGCTGAGAGTGAAAAGCCAGAGAATGAAGCCTTTTCTGAGAAAGCTGCACCTACTCAGGAAACTCCAGCTCCAGCCTTGGTCGATGTTAGTGAAGGCCCAAGTGCAACTATAAATCTTGAGGAGCCTGTCTCTCAGCCAGGTAAGCAGAAAAGGTTGTTCACAGGAGGTCAAGGAAGGGCCATAGGAAAGTAAAGTTGAAGCATGTTATGGCCTTGTTAAAAGCCCAAGGAGAGATCTTGGCATCAGTTCAGTCTGGCTTACAAGGAATTGTTTCAAATCAAGTTTCAACCTCCTCAGACGTATCCTCAATAAGAAATGCAATGAGGTATTTCAATAAAGAAATGTCTGATATGAAGAATTTGCTGGCTAATCTTTCAAAGTCTAGTGGTGTCCCCTCCTGCACCTACTCAGAGCAGTCCAGCTGAAGTTCCTAGGCCACCAGGCCTCCAGCCGAAGTCTCTCTCTCGCCAACAGGGCCGCCAGTTCAAGGGTCAGGGCCATCAGGGCCATCAGTTGTAAGGTCACCCGGACCAGTGGCAGCCTCAGGGTCTTCAGGACCCTCTCCTGCAGTCAGAGAAGTCAGGCCAAGGAAAAGAGCCAGTGTCAGTCTCCAAGGCCCCTGATACTTCATCTCTTGCCACTCCAACCCTCTCCACACCTTCATCTCCTCCTACTGCACCTCCTGCTCCACAACCATAAAACATCCCATGCCTCGCACCCAACCTTCCTCATCCTCTACTTCCTCTCACCCTCCTTCTCACCTACTCCAGCTCTCATCTCAGCTTCATCCTCATTAACTCCTCAACCTTCACCTATTAAAATCCAACATCTCATCCTCAACCAACCTCTTCCTTTAATCCTAACACTTTTTCTATCCTCCTACTCCTCCTAATTCTGTTATCTTTCCTCCAGTGAAACCTCTGCCTTGGTATCTTTGACACCAATGTTCCAGCCATTTTGAAAGGAACACTCTCCTCACCATTCTTTCCACAGCCTCTCACATTCACAGGACTGACCCTCCTAGTCCTGTCTTGAAAAAGAGAAAAACCTCTTCCTCTCTAAGCACTCCTTCTGCTTCTCTCTACCCTCCTTATGGTACTCTCTTACCCTTGATCCTAAGAGAAGACCTATCTACAAAGAATACCTCCAGAAATGCATTCTTTCTACCATTTATGGTATTCCTTTTCTCAACCTCTCCGAACACCTGGACATTGTTCTTCCTTTTACTCAGATATCTCTAGCTTTCAAATCCAAAATCTTTGAGGGCACTGAGTTCAAGACTGAAGATCAGTGGGCAGCAATCAAAGGAAACAAGGCTCAGTACTCAAAATACCTGACTGCAAGGGCTGAATCTCTCTCTCAGAGCTCACCCACTCACCTTCTCTGAGTGGTTTATCTTCCAGCACAACTCTTGGGGATCCTTCATTTTGAAGGAAATTCGCGTTGCCAGAGCTTTTCAGCTGTACAGTGACTTCTGTTATTGAACAAAATTCCAGAAGTTCAGTTTTGCCAGTTCAACTCGCAGATTACTGTGCTGCAATCAGAAACCCCTCTCAACCTTCCTCTTACAGTAGACTTTGTCTCCTTCAAGGTTGATTTTCCAGTTCTTCTGCCGAAGCTGCACTCTTTAGTGTTTAATTCAGATGCTGGGTCTCATGCGTTAGATATGTTTGCAAGACAGTTGGGCCGGATGTCCCAAGCAGGGCCGATCTCCTTCTTTTTTGCGGTTCATCTTCAGAGAATATCACTCTGGCCGCATGTCTTCTCAGACCTTAGCTCCACTCATTTCTGAGTGTGAAAGACTCACCTCATCAGAATGGGAGCTTCTCTATCGGGCATCTTATCAGCAATGGAAGCTATCAATCAAGATCTAGTCAGTCAGAGGAAGCCTGCTCTTTCTGCTGAAGCCTTTATGGATCTTAATTCCATCGCACCCATACCAGAGCTCTATGCTGTATGGGCATCTAGATATTCTGCTTTCTATGCCTTAAAGCAGGATCTGTTAAATCAAAAGATTCACTACCCAATTTCCTTGGACAGATTTCTCCATAGGGCCAGTTTTGGCAAGAGTACTTACTACAGATTCATTTTGGACAAAACTCAGTATGGAAATTCTTAGAGCAGCAAAGGCAACTCTACATTCAGAGGAACATCCCTTCCATGGGACCCTCCTTCTCAGTTGCTTCTGGAGTTTTTCTACAACTTTTTGAGGATCTTGAGATCAAGGCATGGGCTGTTATCTCACAGCATGCCTCCTTGTTATCTCCTCTGTATTATCTTTCTCCATCTTAATAAAAATCTTTCTCTCTTCTTTGTCTCACAGCTTATCTTTTTGCCTAATGACAAAATGGGGGAGACAACTAACGTAAATCTGAAAAACATATTTCATTCTTTGTCTGATGTTTAGTATATTTTGTCATCATCAAAAGGGGGAGATTGATGACCAAACTGTCCCCATAATAAATATTTCCATTTATTTATATATTAATTTTGATGATTAACAAAATAACACTAATGGATTTCTTGAGCCTTGAGAACAGGAAGCAAAAGAAAATGAAAGATCAAGACAATCTGGTAAGTCCCATCATTTCTATCCAAGTCCCTGCAACGACTTCTTTGATAAGCAGAACGACTTCCTCTTTGACCGGAACACTCAATCGTTACCGTAACGATTTCTTTAGAACTCGCAACGACTCTCTACCGTAACGATTTCTTTAGAACTCGCAACGACTCTCTAGCCGTAACGATTTCTTTAGACCTCGTAACGATTTCTTTAGAACTCAACAACGACTCTCTAGCCGTAACGATTTCTTTAGAACTCGCAACGACTCTCTAGCCGTAACGACTTCTTTAGACCTCGTAACGATTTCTTTAGAACTCGCAACGACTCTCTAGCCGTAACGATTTCTTTAGACCTCGTAACGATTTCTTTAGAACTCGCAACGACTCTTAGTCCATAACGATTTCTTTACAACTTGATAGTCAAACGATTTCGTGTAACGATTTCTTTACAACTTGATAGTCATAACGATTTCTTACAACTTGATAGTCATAACGATTTCGTGTAACGATTTCTTTACAACTTGATAGTCATAACGATTTCTTTACAACTGATAGTCATAACGATTTCTTTACAACTCGATAGTCATAACGATTTCGCGTAACGATTTCTTTAATAGTCATAACGATTTCTTGCAACGATTCTTCTGTAACGGCTTCATAAGTTATCACAACGATTTCTTTACAGTTCATAACGACTTGCTATAATTCATAACGATTTCATAAGTTATGAAGTCAGCAAGATTCTTTTTATCGAATTTCTTGATGCATCAGTATAATGCTTTTTAATAGCGTTGAAAAGTCAAAGTCGTATCTTGTCCGTTGACTGCTATGCATTAAATGCTCTCGATCGTATCTCCCATGCATGCAGACAATATCTTCCATTTCTATGCAACTCTGTCTACGTACTTTTCTGGGACAGAAAGGAGCTTTGCTATATACTGCAATATCTGTTCCCTCTCAACTAACAATAGACAGCAGTCCTAGCTGTCTTCTATTTATTGATGATATGCTTACAGATATCTGACAAGACTCATCTGGACAACGTTGGACACAAGATACAAAGTTCTATGACATCTCTTTGGCGTGTACACCAGGATAAAAGACTGACGATCAGAAGCTTCCTAAGTGACCAGTCTAACGTACACAAGGATAAGAGACAACGGACACTTCAACGTTCGAATTTGAATCAGCAGTTTAAATAGAAGACTCAAGACGAAAAGAAAGAAGATACAGAGCAACATCGCTTGATTTGAGAAGCAGAAAGAAATCCATCTCTCACAATCTTTAGAACCTTGAAAGAGCGAAGCCTCCACTCCAAACCTAGTTCTAAGCTCTTAGCTCTCTGTGCTCAAAAGGAATCTTCTCTTGTGTAAGAGCCTGTGTGGTCCTTGGAGAGAAAAACCTTGTTAAATCTCTCTCTCTCTCGGGGCTTAGGAGTTCAGTGTGTAGCTGGTCAAGCTATAGTCTGAAGCCTGTTTCCACTCTCTTTTCTTATTAGATTGTGTTCCCTTCTGGACGAAGGAAGACCTGGTGGTATCCAGGTGGTTGTTGTACCCTTCTGGACGAAGGAAGACCTGGTGTATCCAGGGTGGTTGTTGTACCTTCTGGACGAAGGAAGACCTGGTGGTATCCAGGGTGGTTGTTGTACCCTTCAGGCTGAAGGAAGACCAGTTGAGGCTGGGTGTAAGGATCCTTAAGGGGGATTGTACCCTTGGTAGTAAAATCCTGAGGTATTGCTCAGGGACTGGACGTAGGTCTCCTGTGGAGAGGAGTTCCGAACCAGGATAAAAATCCTTGTGTCTTGTGGTTGTGTTTTGTGTGATTGTTGTCTTGTTTGCTCTAACTCTGACCTTGTTATTAAGTTGTGCAATCTTTTCAGTAAACAGGTTTTAATCAAAGATCGAAGTTTTAATAACCCATTCACACCCCCCTCTGGGCTAGCTAGCTGGGCAACAATACTCAGAAAGTGATTTGGTGAGGAAGTTCTTCGGTATCTCCATCCTATGGAACACCAAAGCCACTGTCATTGAGGATTCCAAGGACCTTTCAAAATGAAAATTGATGAAAACTCATTGGCTCACTGAGACCTATTAAATCAACATGAAAAGAAAGGAAACTGAAGAAAAATCCTAGGAAGACAATCTGCCTGAAGGCTCCAGGAAAAAATTCCCAGCTTCCAAAAAGGAGGTCATTCAGGAAAGTGATGAGTTTGAATCGTCTAGTGAGAGGAAAATGACGAAATGGCCATGCTCACTAGGCAATTCAAAAAATTCCTGAAATACAAGAGAGAGGTACAGGTAACTCTAAACCTTTCCAAAAGAAAGAATTTTCCAATAAATTTGATACTAACAAAAATCTGAGATTGTGTGTTACGAGTGCAAGAAGCAAGGGCACTGAGAGGAGAGTGCCCCGAGCTCAAGAAGAAGCTGAAAAAGGACAAGTTCACGTTCAGAAAGCCAGGCAATGCTGGCCACTTGGAGCGATGAAGACGAGGAGACAACAGTCAAGCACCTCCGGAGATGATGAAGTCCACGTCTCATGGCGAGAAGTGAGGACTCAAAATGAGGTAAACTCTTCCTTTGAAAGCTATTCAGTTGATGAATGGGAAGAGGCTTATACTGTTTTGTTTGAAAAATTTTGTGAACTTAAATATGAAACAAGGCACTCAAAAAGAAAGTTAACTCTCTTGCTAACAACACACAAAATGATGAACAAGTTGCATCATTAATTAAAGACTGAAATGATGAGGATTGATGAGGAAGCTCACCCTGAGGAGATGGATAGCCTGAAACTTAAACTCCAAGAAGTTCAAAAGGAAAAAGATGATTTAGTGAACTCCTTTGAAACTCTTCAAGGTGAGCATGATAAACTAAAAGAAAAATTGGAAAAGACTGAAGAAAATCTAAAGGGCAAATCTGAAGACTTTTCAAGTTTGTTAAAGGGAACAAAACCTTGATGCAATCTGGGGGTCAAATGTTTTTGTTCCCAAAACATGGGCTTGGGTACCAACCAGTAAAACAAAAGAAACTTGGAGAAAATTTGATAACGTCTTTTGTTGAATCAAGCCTAAGCACAAGTAAATATACCCCCACAAAGAACAGCAAAACCAAGTTAAGGGTAAGCAACCCCAAAACATGTCAAAGAAGCCTAATGCTGGCACAATTCCAAGATCTGTCAACAGCCCAAAGAGAGCTGTCGACAGGTCTGGAAATCAAGCCAAAACAAAAACTAACAAAGCAACAGAAAGGAAAAATGCCAATGCATGCTCCAAAGAATGTTAAACCCAATATTGGTAAGAAACCATCTTCATGCAAAATCTGTAAAAAGATTGGGCACATTGAAAAACAATGCTGGAACAATCCATACAATAAAAAATTCAAACAAGTTTGGATTCCAAAGCTTTACTGTTTGGCATGAATGATACCTTGGCACCCAAAGTAATTTGGGTACCAAAACCTCTTGTCTAATCCACATGTACAGGAATGCCTAGCAGCCCATAATCAAAACAAATGGTACTTGGATAGCGGCTGCTCGAGGCACATGACGGGTGACAAAGGAAAATTCTGTATGCTCGTGGAAAAAGATCGAGGTCAAGTCATATTCGGAGGTAACAACAAAGGCAGATCATCGGCTCAGGTAAGGTCGGTAAGTTTGCCTCTAACTTAATAGACAATGTGTTGCTTGTTGATGGCCTTCATCACAATTTGCTTAGCATAAGTCAATTGTGTGATAAGGGTCATAAAATTGTCTTTGAGTCTAATTCATGTCAAATTCTTGATAAGGAAATAGGAAGTCTGAAGTTTTCTGGAAAAAGGATAAATAACATCTATATGGTTGACTTAGATGATCCAGAAATAATGATTTGTGTCTTGTAGCAAACAAACAGGACGAGCTTACATTGTGGCATCGTAGGCTTGGTCATGCTAGTTATAATGTGTTGCACAAGATCATGAGGCTAAAAACGGTAAGTGGACTTCCTGAAATTCATTCAATAAAAATGAAATTTTTGTGATGCATGTGCACAGGGAAAACAAACCTAGAAATCCTTCAATCAAAAGCACCGGTGAGTACTGCTAAAGCTATGAACTGTTGCACATGGACCTATTTGGACCTACGAGAACACTAAGTCTCAATGGCAAGCGTTATGGTTTTATCATTGTAGATGATTTCTCTAGGTTCACTGGGTAAAATTTCTGGCTCACAAGAATGAAGCAATGAAAGTATTTGAAGAATTTTTCAATAAAATTGAGCATGGAAATGTCAACAAAATATGCTCCATCCGCACTGATCACGGGGGAGAATTTGACAATAATCCTTCTGATTTTTGCAGGAACCAAGGGATAGAACATTTGTTCTCCTCCCCAAGACTCGAGAACAAAATGGGGTTGTGGAGACGAAGAATAGAACCTTGGTGGAGATGGCTCGCATGCTTCTGGTCGAGAATCAACTTGCAAGAACCTTTTGGGCAGAAGTGATAAACACGTCATGCTACATTCTTATAGAGCCATGGTAAGACCGGTATTCAAGAAAACTCCCTACGAACTTCTGAAAGGTAAGAAACCCACCATTGAGTATTTCAGAGTTTTTGGTTCAAAAGTGTTCATACATAACCATGATAAAAATGATTTGGACAAGTTTGAAGCCAAGAGTGATCAAGGTATTTTTCTTAGATACTCAGAACACTCTAGAGCCTATAGGGTGTTTAATCTGAAAACTAGAACAGTGGAAGAAACTCCACATGTAATTTTTGATGAATCTCAAATCAAACCTAACATTGCAAATGCTTACAGGTTTGATGAAACTGAAGGAACACCCTTGAGGAACTACAAAGAAAAGGAAAGAAAATCTCAAGTTGTTTCAAAATCAAAGAGTGGATTCCTTCGCAGGTATAATGATGAAGATGACATTCTTCTGTTCAAAAATCAAGAAGATGTACCTGAAAAAGATCCACAAGAGGAAGAACCTCAAATTGAACCACCTCAAGCACTTCCTCCTCCAGAACAACCTCCTCAAATGCAAGATCTACCCGGGCCTTCAACAGTCACCAATGTGAGGTACTCTAAAGATCACCCCCTTGAGAATGTGATAGGAGACTTAAATGAGTCAGTTCAAACTAGATCTAAGGTTAATCAAATAGTTGAACATGACCATTTAGCTTTTGTCTCTCAAGTGGAACCAAAAAATGTTGAAGAAGCCTTAAAAGAAGATTCATGGATTGATGCTATGCATGAGGAGCTTGGACAATTTCAAAGAAATAATGTCTGGAGTTTAGTTCCTAAAACCCCTGAAATGTCTATCATAGGTACAAGATGGGTCTTTCGAAACAAACTCAATGAAGAGGGTAAAGTGGTGAGAAACAAGGCTAGACTGATTGCAAAGGGATTAATCAGGAATTTGACGTGGACTTTGAAGAATCCTTTGCACCTGTAGCTAGGCTAGAAGCATTAGAATCTTATTAGCATATGCATACTCAAACAAGTTTAAATTGTATCAAATGGATGTCAAAACTGCCTTCTTGAATGGCTACATAAAAGAGGAAGTCTATGTCTCTCAACCACCGGGCTTTGAAGATCATGAGAAACCTAACCATGTCTATAAGTTAAGGCTCTTTATGGTTTGAAACAGGCACCCCGAGCTTGGTACGACAGACTAAGCACGTTTCTGGTAAGCAAAAACTACTCAAGAGGTAAAGTAGACCAAACTCTCTTTACAAAGAAAGTTCGCACACACATCATTGTTGTTCAAGTTTATGTGGACGACATCATTTTTGGATCTACTAACCCTTCACTGTGTGAGGAATTTTCCAAACACATGCACAGTGAATTTGAGATGAGTCTAATGGGGGAGCTTCAATTCTTTCTTGGTTTGCAGGTCAAGCAAATGGAGGATGGCTTCTTCATAAACCAAGCAAAGTATGTCAAAGAGCTACTAAAAAGGTTTCAGTTTGAACAAACAAAGCCTGCCTCAACACCCATGAGCACAAGTATAAAACTGGAAAAAGATGAGAAAGGTAAACCGGTAGATGCCAAACTATTTCGAGGTATGATTGGCTCACTCCTCTATCTTACTGCAAGTAGATCGGACATTCAGTTCAGTGTTTGCCTTTGTGCTAGATACCAATCTAGTCCAAAGGAAAGCCATTTAATTGCAGTTAAGAGAATTTTCAGATATCTCTCAGGTACGTATGACTTGGGTTTGGTATCCAGCAGGTAGTAGCTCTGACTTGGTTTCATATTCTGATGTTGACTATGCTGGATGTAAATCGACAGAAAAGCACTAGTGGCTATTGCCAATCCTTGGTGGTTGCATGGTTTCGTGGGCATCCAAGAAGCAACACTCGGTTGCACTCTCCACTGCAGAGGCAGAATATTTGCTGCAGGGAGTTGTGCGGCACAAGTGTTGTGGATAAAAAGTCAATTGTGTGACTATAACATCATATTGGATGCACACCTATCCTATGTGACAACACTAGTGCAATCAATCTATCAAAGAATCCTATTCAACACTCTAGGACAAAACACATAGAATTCATCACCATTTCTTGAGAGATGAGGTAGCCAACAAAACTTTAGAAATCAGTTTCATACCCACAGAAAAACAATTGGCTGACATCTTTACCAAACCTCTAGCTGAAGATAGATTCACCACATTGAGAAGAGAATTGGGCTTGTGCAAATTGCAATGAAACTCATCCATACTAAGCATATGTCCCTTGTGTGCACCAACTATGAGGTATATCAAATGGTGTTTGTGGAAGAACAAGTCATGCTTGTTTGGAAACTTTCATTATGTGTGAGGAAAGATCCTCCGCACGTATCCATAGTTAGATTGCATGAAAGGTTATGTACTTTCTATAGGGAATAGTTTCTTACAATTTGCCCATCTCTACTTAATTTGAAAAATTGAATATCTTCATGATCTGTCTTCCTGAACATTTGGTGTGCTCATTTGATTGGTCTAGTTGTGCTATGTGTCTTGATTCGTTTCATTGTTTATGTACACATGAGCACACACTATAGGGGAGCTAGTTCAGGTTAGATGGTTGTCATTGTGAAGGAAATCACTCATTCCATGTGTATCTTCAATTCCCTCACGTGTCATGATCATTTCATTCTCCATTCTAACCTTAAACTGGCTTTGCACAGCATCTGTCGACAGCCCTCACTCAGTCTGTCGACAGATCAGGCCCCACAGAACACAATTCTTCTGTCTGTGCAATCTGTCGACAGACGAAATCTCATCTGTCGACAGATCTCACAGTTTCTGTCATCCCCGACTGGCCAATCTTCTGTCTGTGTGATCTGTCGACAGGCTCCTCTAGCTGTCGACAGACACCCTCACTCAAAGCAATTCATGCCTATTTCATAACAACTTCATGAGCATTCATGTCCTTCATCTAAGGTGTTTATTGGGTGTTTATACATGTTTGACTCCATCATATTCACATGATATTGATGTTATTCCCTAAACCACCATGATTTAGACATACTACTCACGCATGGTTTCGGTTACATCATTTTGAAAACATTGAACCGTCGTAGAGGATAAACACCTAACTCTATTGAATAATTTCCTTGTAGGCAAACACTATTCTCAAGCAACATCTTATGGTCATTGAACTTTATGTCTCAAATTGACGGATAATCATATACATTCTGTTGATCTTGAGTTCTAAGCTAAAATGGAGAAAAGCTACCTATTTCTGAAAAATAACAAAAAAATATAGATAAAAGTAATTCACAAATTGGGATAAAGGTAGAGCAATGATGTGTCTTGCTGAGTAACGGGAGATGGGCATCACAAATGTCTGCCCTCGCGTCAAAAGGCCAACTCATCATCTCTATACAACGGTATGATGGACACTTCCACTGAGTAACTGGGGGTACGGGCACTTGTCATGTCTATCCTCATGTCAAAAGGTATGATGTTATCTTAATACCACTTTTCCCATTGCATTCATTTGTTGCAAGCAAAAAAAAAAAAGAATAGAGTGAAGCCTCCACAGTGTCTCAAATCACGAGGTCATTTAGTGTCTATGGTTATCAAGAAGTTTAGGCATTCATTTCAATCATCATTTGATCATCATCAAACTAAGGATAGTGTTGGTCTACAATGTCCTTAATGAAACAAGGGTATTGGTGTTTTTTCTCTAAGACCGTAAGGTGTTCTCTTAATGCTCTAATTTGAAACTCCTTAGGTATTATGTTTAAACCATTTAGGTAAATGGGAGGGCTTTAATATCCATGTCTATGGTGGGTTCCAATGTGTGTATACCCATTTTACACCTTATTTATACAATGTGTAACCATTGCTCACAATTTCTCCTTGAAAATCCACACAAAAAGTCTCTGGCAGATTTTCTGTAGGATCTGTCGACAGATCCCCTGGCGTCTGTCGACAGACGGCGGCAGCTCTGATTTGGAAGGCCAACGGCGCGCCGTTTGGGCTGTTTGGTGGGACCCTGCATTTAAAACCTCTCTCTTCTTTCTATAAAAGGTATCCACGGGTCTCCCCCTTCCCCCACCCAAATCACCCCCTCTTCCTCCCCAACACATCTCCTTCCTCTTTGGACGGGAAACCCTACCTTCCTTCTTCTCTTGTGTTCTTTCTCCACAAGCCTTCTTCTACTTCCCTTGTGCCCCTCATCCACCCTTTTCCTATCATATCCATGGCTCCCAAGGCAAAGAAACTGGCATCTCTCCGCCGTCCCTCCTCATCTCGAGCGGGCGACGACGATCGGGCACCTACTGAGCGCCAAACGAAGCTTCGGGACGATCGCTTGCCCGAACTTGTGGTTCCTCCCCGTCTCCATCTCACTCATTCTAAGGGGTCATTCAGTAAGTTTGTTCAGCCTAGGTATGTTGATTTTGAGTCCTTGGCAGATCTCTTTCCCAACCTCCAACCCCTATTTGACACTCAGGAGTGGACGTTTCTCTACAGTCACACGGTTTATTCTCCACTGCCATTCGTGACTTCTTCAATCATCTTGGCTTCTCTAAGGACAAGCATTTCTACACAACTGTGAAGGGCACCACTTTCCAACTCACTGCCAACCTGATTAGCAAGGCCCTTCAAATCCCTAACTCCGGAGCCGACATCCTCACCCATACTCCGGATGCTTCTGTGTACTATCACCTCCTCACTCTTGAAGATTATGATGGAACAAAGAAGATTGCCAAACTGAATGGCAATTCCTTCCCTCCATTGAACCGGATGATCCACCACATCTTCACAACCATGATTGTGCAAAGTATGGCAGTCGGGAACTCGTCACCGATCTTCACAAATCCTTGTTCACCTTTTTCCTCCGTGTGAGCCCATCAATCTCCCTGTCCTGATGCTTGGCCTTATTCTACAATGCTTCTACCAACCCCGGAGGTCCATGCCTTTTGCTTGTCCAATCACCTCCCTTATGAGGTTCATTGGAATCAACATTCCAAACAGTGAATGCATGACGCTCAACTCCCGCAGTAGTTTCGATCTCACTGCTGCACATAGGATGGGATACAAGCTCATTGATGGGGTCGTCACTCGTGAGCTCAAAGGAAAGGCACCAGCTGTTGCCATGGATGTAGATCGTGAGATTGATGCTGCTGATGCGATACTGCTGCTGATGATGAAGAAACAGATGATGAAGACTCCCAGTCTGAGCCTCTTGATGCTCCGGGAGATAGTGCTAGTGATGCAGATGTTGAGCCTTCTACGTGATCTTCTTGCTCAGATGCAACTCCAGATGTCCACTGGATTTGATAAGCTACATGCCCGTTTGGACACAGTGGATACGAGCATTGAAGCACTCACGGACACACAAGTCCAGCTTCAGCTCCGACTCACAGACTTCAGACTGAGCTTTAGGATACCCGTCAGGCTCTAGCACCGCCTGCAGATGATGTTCTTAGACAGCTTATGTGTCTAGGAGTGGGTCACGTAGTGTCTGAGTCTTGTTGTGTCTTGTGTCATGTTTTTTTCACTTGTTATCATGTAATCTCTTTCCCTTTCATGTCTATTCAATCAAACACTTTTTGTACTGTGTATGATTAATTTCATATCAATGAATTCACAGTGCTATGTTCTATGTTATCTACATGTGTGACTGATGTGAATGCTTTTCGATGTTGTCAAAAGGGGAGAAACCTCAATTGTGCACTATTGAATAATTTTGTCATCATCAAAAAGGGGAGAATGTTGGGTTTTCATTCTAATGTTTTTAACAACATGTTTTTGATGATGAATAAGTTTAATTGAGGTTTGATACATGACAAAGAACTTGATACAATACTTGGTTATCTATGTATTCATTATACTTGACAATACATGTTTTATCATGTAGGTACAAATGCATAAAGCCAAGCTCTCATAAAACAGTGAAAAAGATGACAAAAGCAAGGAACTAGGTCACCTGTCGACAGACCCCAATGTACCTGTCGACAGATTGCACAGGTGTGATCAGCCAGAAGACACAAAGCTCAGAAAACATCCATCTGTCGACAGATGCCAAGTCGACTGTCGACAGATCCCACAGACCTGAACTTCCAGACATCTGTCTTTTGCATATTGCAGCTATCTGTCGACAGATGCCCATCGGCTGTCGACAGATTGCACAGAACCGAAGTTCCAGATTTCTGTTTATTGCAAACTTGATGTCGCCTGTCGACAGATGGTCATGGCCTGTCGACAGATGTGGAGAATCTTCAAATACGGAAACCTTCCAAGTTATCCAAGATGGTGTTTCCAAGTCTCACGTCTCTCCATGTGAGAACACCTATATTAAACACCTATTTGGAAGAAATCTCGTACAGAAGCAGCCACAACCAAAAACCCTAGAGCAAGTCCAAGATCAAAGAAGTTGCTGCTGCTCTGCTTCAGACTGCTGTTCAGAGACCAAGGGATCGTTCAATCCAGCAGTTCCTGAAAATAGACGTCGAGGATTCAACCTTCTCCATCGATCTGAAGCATTCAAGTCAAAGTTTGAACTCCCTCCAGGCGTTCCCAGAAGAGTTCTACATCAGGATTCATTCTTTCACTCTGAACTCTTCCTGTTTTCATACTTTCACCATCTGTGTGTGTGTTGTGGTGATTCAAGCGACCCTTGTGCTTGAAATCACGTGTGTGTGTGTTGTTCTGATCGTGGGTGCACATAAGAAAACACGTGTGTGAGTTGTAGTCACCGAACTCGCTCATAAGCAATTTTCTCTGCGTGTGTGTGTGTGCCGTGGACGTAGGATACACGATTTGTGTACTCCGAACCACGTAAATCATCGTGTCTCATGGTTTGAACGTTTTCACGTTAGATGTTTGATAGGCACGTTGCATCCACACATCCTAGATAGACTACTATTTGATCCACACATCACCAACACATCTAAGTCTTAGTTTGATTCTACTGCAATTCAGAAAGACTTTGTTGTGATTAAAAAGGGTTGTATTAAACTTTTAATTGACAGTAATCTATTCAACCCCCCTTCTAGATTACCATATTGGGAAATCCGCAAACCTTTCACCTTGATGAACCGCTGTAGTAGCCAGCCAGTCCTAGGAAGCTTCTTATCTCGGTGACGTGGTTGGTCTCTCCCAGTTGAGTACAGCTTCCACTTTGGAGGGATCAACGGAGATGCCGTCCTTTGAGATAACATGGCCCAAGAAGACACTTCTTTGAGCCAGAAGTCACACTTGCTTAGTTTTGCGTACAGCTTGTTGTCTCGCAAGACTTGTAGTGCTATCTTTAGATGATCTTCATGCTCTTCTTTGGTCCTTGAATATATGAGGATGTCGTCAATAAAGACGACCACGAACTTGTCGAGGTATGGACGATATATGCTGTTCATGAGTTGCATGAAGACTGCAGGAGCATTGGTTAGACAAAAGGCATAACGACAAATTCGTAGTGTCCATACCTGCTCCTGAAAGCCATTTGAAAATATCGTCATCCTTGATCCTCATTTGATGATAGCCGAATCGAAGGTCGATCTTGGAGAAATATTGAGCTCCCGATATTTGGTCGAACAGTTCATCGACCCTGGGCAGTGGGTACTTGTTCTTGATGGTGTGAGTTGATTGAGTTGTCGATAGTCGATACAGAGCCTCATCGATCCATCCTTCTTTTTGACGAATAGCATGGGTGCTCTTTATGGGGAAGTACTTGGTCTGATGAACCCTTTTTCCAGTAGCTCCATCAATTGCGCCTTCAATTCCTTTAACTCGGCAGGGGGACCGATATGGTTGACGTGATACTGGGGCAGCTCCAGGGATCAGCTCGATGGCGAAGTTGACATCACATTCCTGGGGAATCCCTGGTAGATTTTCAAGAAACACATCGGGGAAATCCTGGACTATGTGGATGTCTTCTATCTTAGAACCCTTCTTTTCTACAACTACGGCTGCTAGGAAAGCAATACAACCTTTTCTGATCATGTTGTGGGCTTTTATGGCGGAGATTAGAGACACCATCTCTTATGTCTGATTCCAGAGAATGCCAATTAGGAAAGTCCCTAAAGGTAACCTTCCCTTTCTTACAGTCAACACTTGCCCCATATGTGGACAACCAGTCGGCTCCCAAAATTACATCATAGCCTTCCATGGACGTACGCACCAGGTCAGCTTTTAGGTTATGGTCTCCGATCATTACGTCGGCAGATGGGAAATACTTGTTCAGTTTCTTCTTTTCCCCTAGTGGTGTTGTGATAGAGAACTCACAACCCATGGATATAGGTTTTGTAGTTAGGGTATCAGCAAAGTGTTGAGATATAAAAGAATGAGTAGCTCCAGTATCGAAAAGAACAAATGCTGATAAGGGAAAACTTGTAGAGTACCTTCTACCACGCCTCCTTCCATAGTAGGTTCCTCTTCATGTAGGGCTTGCAGTCTTCCCTGTCTCTTAGGCGCATTAGGGCGCTTCTCATTGTCCTTCAGTAGCGGGCACTCAGGAATGCGGTGCTCGCGGCTCCCACAGTGCAGGCACGCGCCGACTTTCCTCCGCACTCGTCAGCGGTGTGACCAGGCTTGTCACAATGCTTGCAGTTGCTCTTGGCTGGAGTGTGGGTACAAGGGCCTTGGTTTCCTTTCTTGGCTGGGTCCCTCCGTGATGTTGAAGGGACGCTTCTTTCCGTTGTTCGGCTTAGCAGATGATTGACTAGAGGTCAATTCCTTTTTCATGAACTTCCCTTTGATACGGTCGGTGAAGTCCGTAGCATCTTCCAGTAACTGAGCCTTCTTCACCATCTCGACGTAGGTTTAGATGTCGAGAGGTTCCAGTTGGGTAATGTATTGAGGCTTAAGGCCGTTGAGGAAACGCTTAATCTTGATTCTTTCGGTGTTCACCAAGTGCTCAGCATACCTTGCCAGTCTAGAGAACTGTGCTTCATATTCAGCCACAGGTCAAGCTCCGTTGTTTTAGAGCAGCGAATTCCGTAGCCTTCCTTTCTTGGACATGCTCGGAGAAGTATTTGGAGTTGAAAGCTTCTTTGAACTCGTTCCAGGTGAATTGCCCATTCTCCCTAGTAGCTTCCACTGACTCCCACTAGGCGCGGGCGTCCTTCTCCAGTTGGAATGTGGCCAGTAGCAGCTTATCTCCTGCTGCACATTGCATTACACAGAAAAATTCTTTCTGTTTCCTTCAGCCAGTGCTCGGCTTCATCCGGATCCGTGGATCCACTGAACCTAGGTGGGTTCAGACTTCTAAAGTTACAATGCAGATCGCCTGCACTGACACGATTACCCCCGCCTTGGGTAGCTTGCATGATGGCACGAGTCAACTCTTGGATTTGTTGCATGCCCCTCATTTGAGCACGTTCAGCAGTCATCTTTGTCGCTTAGTTCCTACAAAAATAACTTACTGTTATGATACTGATGTGAAATTAAATTCGTGCGTGTGTGAGTTTATTTTAGCTAGTTACCCTTGGCTCTAACCTCAACTCACTAGGTGGATAATTGACTCTAGTCGAGGCAGGTTAACCTAGATCATCTATACTTAAGAATAACCTAGGCTCTGATACCACAAAACTGTCACGCCCCGACGCTGAATATCGGAATGCGAGGCAGTTGGAAGTAAAGGGTATAGAGCGAATACTAGACATCAAACCATTTCGCAATGAATAATACTAAAGAAAATTCATTTCATCAATGCCTAGTTACAACCACTAATATCAGAGCCAATCTATAGGGCCAATTACATTGAAAGAAGGCAAAAGACTAAACTTCAAACCTAACTACTACAACGCTAAACATAGCAATAGGACGCTAGGGTACTCATGACATCACTCCAGTCGTTCCCGTCCTCTTGAGTGTATGGTTCATCTTTGGTCTCACTTGGGAACACAACGACAAATAACGCAGGGTGAGCAAACATCACCCATAGGACTTAAATCTCAATAGTCAAGCAAGCTTAAATAGTTAATGCATTAAAGGCAGAGTAACTAATGATAGAGCGAGAGAGTCAAGTAAAAGATAGCAAATAGGACGTGAATGAAATAGCACAACTTTCTAAATATAGACTTTCCAAAAATAGCACAGATGTCGGGAATAGCACAACAATAGCAGGATGGCCATAGCACAATAGCACAAGTATAGCAATAGCACAGACGTATATAGTATAGCACTTGTTGTCAATGGACAACGAGAGAATATAGCACTTTTGATTGTCATTTAGATAGTCGAGATAGATAGCACTTGAGTGTAATGCCAAACACTCTGATCATTTAACTCCCATGAGCACTAGCACTTTCGGGCGCACATCCCAGGACCAGATCGGGCCCTTTATATTTGCCAAGCATTGGTTATATTGTATCTTTTAGACAATCAGTCAAGGCTAATATAGAGTACCAAGAATAGATAAGCGCACTAGATGAATAGACGAGATAGTAGAGTGAATGTGAATAGATGAGCGAATAGAGTGTAGATGAGAGCTAGTGGACATTGCACGTAACACGTCGAGTAAACAAGCGATAAAACAGTTGCACAACCGCGCACTCGGTATTGGCAGTCAGGTGGAATTCATGACCCTACCACTGGCCTTGTTATGCACAAGCCCAGAGGTCCGGCGTGATTCAAGACGAGAGTGAACTTCTAATAGCCGATTGGATCGTATTGATCCCTAAAGGGTTTCATAGGCGTTAGGGTACAAACGGCTCGTCGACCGTGTGGGAATCCATGGATAGAGGAGACTTACGGAGGCCTTGAACAAAGACTCACTAGTCTGGCAGAAGGAGTATCCGTCGGAGAGTTCGTCCAAGTCAAGAAAGAGGGTAATTATGGAAACAAGTGCTCGACATTCTAGAGGAGTTCTAGAACAGTGGAACGTCGAGATCGGTGTTTCAAAACAACGCAAAAATCGAGAACAAGTTAATTTATAAATAAGGTAATTTAATTGCATAAATTACCAGATAGATTATGCCAATTAAGCCATATTTGGATGGTCACAAAGTGTGTGCATGTGTCATGAAATCTTGGATGGAAATTAGCCGTGTGTATGTATTTTAAATCACATATAAAAGTTCAATTTATATTAAGTGCATTTACTGTGGTATAACTGAGAATAAAGGTATAAGCACAGTAGCAATTTGAGTATTTGCAAAATAGGGGGGTTTCCTGCAAAAAACCTATGAACGCGACGCACCCATGAAAGGTTGCGACGGGTTTAGGGTAGAACGCGACAGAGCCTTGCATGTATCGCGACGGGGTGTTCAGAACCGGCGCTGAGAACGCGACGAGTCATTGAGAACGCGACAGGACAAGCACAGGGATCGCGACGTCGATCCTGTCGCGTTCAAAATGCGACGGGACGACTGTCACAATCCAACCCCAGAACGCGGCCTATCGGGCCGTCGCGTTCTGGTGGTCGGTGCCTGAGTCCGACAGGATTCAGACAGGACCTTGGATTGCGGGCCAAACTTAAACCAATTGATATAGGAGGCTTTAGAAACTGAGAGCAATTCGTACAGTGCATGAAAAACTACAAAACCAAATCTAAACGACTCTAGACAGGCCAGGGTACATGCAGTTTATAGGAATTTGAAAACTATAAAGGTTTCGACATGCTTCAGTCAAGTTAAACAGGAAGAACATGGAACAAGAATCAGTTGGAGTAAAATAATTAATTCGCCCATTGGAGTAGATGAAAATTAGGGCTTCCAGGGCGAAGGGAAGGTAACACGCATCAGAACATCCAGTAAAAATTTTCGTGCCTAGATTTAAGTACACATGAAGAACAAGATTAAAGATGAAGGGTCGGGGTCATGGAGTTCACAGAACTTGGAAAATTGAGAACTAAATATTTGCTCAATGGAAAAATATGATCCAAAGGGCTTTTGTTCCTGATAGAGGAGACATCCTACAGAAAAAGTTCATGGTTTATGCTCGTGAGAATGCCTACCTTTGATTATTTTTCTTCTTCTAGGGTTAAGAACTTGAAGAACTCGGGGAAGAACTTGAGAGATCCCTCTTCTCCACGAATTCTCCGCCTCTTGGCCTCTCCTACTGGTCCAGGAACCTCTTGGCATGAGCTAGGGCCGGCCATGAGGGTTTAAGAGAAGTATTTAAGCTTCTCCCTATTCCCTTTCCTAGTTTAAGTCTAACTCCTATTAAATTCCGAATTTCCTATTTTCCTCTCCCCTTTTAAGCAAGAGATATCCTATTTGGGTTGGGAGAGAGGGGATTTCGTGGCCAATCAATTAGGGTAGGTTTAGGAATCCAATTTTAACTCAAACTAGCTATTTAATGTATTAATATCTCTTTCTATTTTAGTTACGAATTTTGGGTATTTCTCTATTATTTCCCTTTTTTAAAAATCTCTATTTTAGCCCACTAATTTCTAATGGTCCTTAATAAAGCCCATTACTTATTTTCATTTGATGGGTTTATTAAATTCTATTTTCTTTGTTTTTCTAATTACTTTATTTTTATTATTATTAAATTATTATTATTATTTATTTATTTTTGAAAAATCTAGGTTGCTACAGTTGTCGAATCTTCACCAACTGTGAAGAGGATGAAGATCCATTTGAAAATCTGGACAATCAACCACCTACCACAAGTGGTTCAGGTAATTGTTCCAGAACTGAATGCATCCCAGGAGGTAATCCTGAAAAGATTTTTAAGAGATCATCCAATTGAGAATGTAGTTGGTATGTGCATGATAAAGTTAGAACTAGATCACTTTTTTGAATACTATAAATGAAGACCCACTAGCACTAATTTCCCAAATTGAACCCAAGTCAATGATGAAGCTCTAACTAGTGAGGATTGGATCAATGCAATGCATGATGAACTTCATCAATTTGACAGAAATCAATTGTGGGAATTAGTACGTAGACCTAGTGACCAATCTGTTATTGTACTAAATGGGTGTTCAGAAATAAATTGAATGAAAATGGACAGGTTGTTAGGAATAAAGCTAGACTAGTTGCCAAGGGTACAATCAGGAGTTTGGAATTGATTTGAAGAGTCATATGCCCTGTAGCTAGACTAGAAGCTGTGAGAATATTTGCTTTTGCATCATCCCTGAAATTTAAAGTTTATCAAATGGATGTGAAGAGTGCTTTCTTGAATGGATACATCAAAGAAAATATTTTTGTAGAAAACCTCCCGGATTTGAAAATAAAAAATATCATGATCATGTTTTCAAACTCAATATGGCTCTTTATAGTCTTAAGCAAGCTCCAAGAGCTTGGTATGACTGTTTGAGCTCATTTTTGTTGAATAAAGGTTATACAAGAGGTAATGTAGACCAAACCTTATTTACAAGAATTGTCAATAATTAAATCATTGCTGTCCAAATCTATGTTGATGACATAATTTTTGGGTCTATAAATAAAGAACTCTGTACTGAATTTGCTGATCACAAGAAAACTGATTTTGAAATGAGTTTGATGTGAGATTTACAATTCTTTTTGGGATTGCAGGTACATCAAACCAGTGAAGGAATTTTTATAAGTCAAACAAAATATGTGAAAGAACTTCTGAAAAGGTTTGACTTTCAACACCTCAAGCATTCAAGCACACCAATGGCAATAAATGTAAGACTAGAGGAAGATTCATTTGGTAAGTCAGTAGATCCAAAGACCTACAGAGGTATGATTGGTTCTCTACTTTACCTCACCACCTCTAGACCAGATATTCAATATAGTGTGTGTATGTGTGCTAGATTTCAAGCCAATCCTAAAGAAAGTCACATGTTAGCTGTCAAAAGGATTTTAAATATCTTGTGGAACATGTGAACTTGGAATTTGGTATCCTACTGGTTGCAAGTTAGATTAATTACTTACTGTGATGCTGATTATGTTGGTTGTTGTTGCCCGGTTGGCGAACCCAGAGGGGGGGTGAATGGGTCTTTAAAAAATATTCACTTAGTTAAAACCTGAACTTAAACAAACACAAAAACGTTCTTGGAAGAGATTAGTAATGGTTAGAAAAAGAACAATCACACAAAGAAGACAATCACACAACACACACAGATTTATCCTAATTCAGATCTCCTCTCCTTAGGAGTCCTATGTCCAGTCCCTGAGCAAACCTTAGGATTCCACTATCTAGGGTACAGTCCCCCTATGGACGAAACAACTACCCAGCTCAGCTGGTCTTCCTTCACACTCGAAGGGAACACAAACACCTGGTACCACCAGGTCTTCCTTCACTCCTGAAGGGAAAGAAAAACACACCACACTGGAAACCACCAGGTCTTCCTTCACACCCGAAGGGAAACAAACAAGGGAATCTGAAAAAGGATTGACTAGCCCCTAGATCAAGCTTAACAGAGCTCGATCTGAAGCTACAAGCACTGAGAGTTAAAGATCTACACAGGTGCTCTCTCTTAGAACTATTCTAGCTCACTTCTGAATTTTCTCACAACACAGGGAGCTAAGAGCCAAGGCGGAATGGAATGACGAAGCTGGCTCTAGAATTCTTGTAAAGACTTGAAAGACTGCCCAATTGTTTTTCTTTCTTGATCGCTATGTATATATCTTCAAATCTTCTGTCTTGTATATATATATATCTTCATCTTAAATGTAGACGATGAGATAGCCGTTGTCTCACAGCTTTGGTGAACATTAGACTGAAGGATTTATGGAAGCTTCCAGTCAACAATCTTTTGTTCTTTAGAGCACGCAAAGTGATGAGATCTTCTGAGGTGACTTGTAGTTCTTTCTATGTCCAACGTGTAAGATAGTACAACTCAAGGTTCTGTAAAAGTTGAGCTATAATGGTAGACAACTAACACTATCTCCAGATGTCAGTCAACGTTTAGAGCAAGTAAACACAGATATAGTAGTGACAGTTTATCGTTCTAAGAGGATACATGCAGAGAATACACGATAATGGAAGATATGTTCTGCGTGCATGCAGAGATATGTTCAGTCTTCATTAAATGCATAGCAGTCAAACAGGTGAGATACGGCTTTGACTATTCAACGTATTTCAAATCAAAGAAAACATATATTTGATGGAAACATGACTTATGAAACGTTATGAGATCATGATAGTCTAAGAGAGTCGTTATGAATCATAACACATCGTTATAGATCAGAAGAAGTCGTTATGATAACTTACGAAATCGTTATGACAGCAAGTCGTTGCGAGTTCTAAAGAAGTCGTTACGGTAAGCAAATCGTTGTGAGTTCTAAAGAAGTCGTTACGGTAAGCAATCGTTGTGAGTTCTAAAGAAGTCGTTACGGAAAGCAAATCGTTGTGAGTTCTAAAGAAGTCGTTACGGAAAGGAAGGAAATCGTTGTGAGTTCTAAAGAAGTCGTTACGGTAAGCAAATCGTTATGAGTTCTAAAGAAGTCGTTACGGAAAGCAAATCGTTGTGAGTTCTAAAGAAGTCGTTACGGTAAGCAAATCGTTGTGAGTTCTAAAGAAGTCGTTACGGTAAGCAAATCGTTGTGAGTTCTAAAGAAGTCGTTACGGGGGCTTATGAAATCGTTACCACAAGCAAGTCGTTGCGCTTTCTAAGGAAATCGTTATGATAACTTATAAAGTCGTTGCGACAGGCAAGTCGTTACGCTTTCTAAAGAAATCGTTATGACGAGCAAGTCGTTACGAGTTCTAAAGAAATCGTTACGATGACTTATGAAATCGTTATGACTGGCAAGTCGTTACGAGTTCTAAAGGAGTCGTTACGATGACTTATGAAGTCGTTATGAGGCAAGTCGTTACGCTTTCTAAAGAAATCTTTATGACGAGTAAGTCGTTACGAGTTCTAAAGAAATCGTTACGATGACTTATGAAATCGTTATGACTGGCAAGTCGTTACGCTTTCTAAAGAAATCGTTATGACGAGCAAGTCGTTACGAGTTCTAAAGAAATCGTTACGATGACTTATGAAATCGTTATGACTGGCAAGTCGTTACGCTTTCTAAAGAAATCGTTATGACGAGTAAGTCGTTACGAGTTCTAAAGAAATCATTACGATGACTATGAAATCGTTATAACATCGACTTGTTTGAACTTTAGAACTTACAAAGAAGTCGTTACATCTTTACTGGAATCAATGCATATGTACTTACCATAAGTGCTTGATTTTCTTTGAAGAATTCCTGTGCTTAAGGCTAAATGAAATGTAGTTAGAAAACTTTTGACAGAGTTTTGTTTATCACCAAAATAAGTATGTAATGGATTAAAATTACGAGGGGATGGACTGTTCATCAATCTCCCCCTTTTGGTGATGACAAAACTTAATCAATATTTAATAATACTTAACAATAACCAGAAATAAAAGTAAAAGTACTGAAAAAATGTTTCAAAGATGTTTCATACATATGTAAGTATTCTCTCCCCTTTTGTCATTAAGCAAAAGAATTAGGACTGAGACAAAGAATAAGAGACAATGAGGAGAAGAACACAATCTTTTCATTAAGCTTGAGGAGGTACAGGTAAATAATATGCAGGAGAGAGAAGAGAGGCAAATGAGAAATGGCTTCCCAAGCCTGCTCTTCCTGCCGATCAAAAAATTGCCTAAAAGCTCCATCAGAAATAAAGAAAGTTGGTCCCATGGTAGAAGCCATCCGAGACAGGTAGATGGTGCGCTGCTTGGAGAGAAAGTTGGCATACTCATCAGCATCCATGGAGCACCGGATGAAGGAGGTTTTTCCAAAGCTTGCACAGGCAAGGAATTGATCCATGGTAACAGGGTAGAAATCTGTTCTCCTTGAGGACTTGGCGTAGAGCTACAAACACCTTGTATCTTTCAGCCCATAGTTTGTAGGGATCAAGTACAAGATGGATGGAGTTCATGTCCAAGAAGGTGGCAGGAGACAGGGGCTTTTCCTTCCTGGCCTGAGCAGCATGAGATGAGCTAACTGCTGAGCAGCAGACAACGAATACAATTCGGACCATTCTGAGGAGTTTAGCCTTTCACATTCTGAGAAGATAGAAGCAAGAACTTCAGATGTCACAAACCCTCTGTGATATTCCCGGAATAAAAATCTGGGAAAACCAACTTGGAGAGTTTTCTGAATTTTGATTCTGCCCATGACCCTTGCAAAACGTTCAAAGATAATGGATCCAACAGAAGATTCCATGATCAGGAAGTGAATCTGAGGCAAGAGGATCTCTTCAGGCAAATGGAGTGTGGCAAAATCCACTCTCACTCCTTCAGATTGCCCAGAGCTGGAGAGGACCTTGATGGCTCGCTTGAATTGGCTTAGCTGAACTTCAGGTAATCTCTGTTGATACCTGTAGTTATTGAACATCTGAAAGTGCCTGATCATCTTGATTTCCTTCTGGATGAAAGAACGCCAGGTGTCTGGTGATGAAATTTAAACTACTCAGAAAGGGTCAAAGAGTGATCCCTGGGAGGAAATCTGGCTGCCTTAGCCTGAAGAAAGCGATTGTAAAGATCTTTTTGAGATCTAGCCCATTGCTCCTCAGTCTTAGAATGGGCAGAGGAAAAGATTTTGGATTTTTCGGTTTGGAAAGAGGAGTGTAAGGAAGAATGACTTCAAGGTGGTCAGAGAGGTGAGAAAAGGGAGGTTGACAAGGGTGGCAAAGACAACCTTTTGTAGATACTCTTTGTACAGGGATGTATGCTTGTGTGTCACTGTAAGAGAAAACCACAAAGGAGGGTAGAGAGGAGGTCGGAGGAATTGAGTTTTCTTTTCTTGGAGACAGTACTGGAGGAGTCTGTCTTGGAAATGTGGTCTCCTACCTTTAGCACAGACCTAAGGATAGCTTCTTCAAATTCATCCTTAATGTCTGTAAGAAAGGAGAGTTGATTTGAGCATTCCTAGGATAATAGTGATAAAGGAGGGAGGTGCAGAAGGGTGAAGGAAATCATCAGTGTAGAAATGCCTACTTCTGGTACTGAAGAAGGACCAGAAGAGGATGAGGCTCCAGCGGAAGATGCTGGAGGGGCCTCAAGTCTAGGAGAGGAAGGAGATGAGAAGTGGAGGAAGCAGGGAAGATGAAGTATAGGAGAAGGAAGGAAGATGAAGAAGTGGGGGAAGAAATAGGTCTAGATCTAGGTCGTTTGAAGGAGGTGGAGCAGGTGGAGCTGTGGAGGCTGTGGTTGGAGATGGAGGAATAGGAGTGTGGGTGGAAGTGGGAGCAGGGGGCAATGGATCTGAGACCACTTCTTCAGGCAAATATTGCACAGAATCCAACACTTCTGGCCCTGATGGCCCTGATTCCATCACAGCTGGCCCTGATGGCCCTGGTACTTCAGCCTCTACTGCTGCCTGAACTGCATTTGTTGCTTCTACAGGTGCTACTGTATGGGGTGCTGCTGTGGTGCTGCTGCTGGGGTTGCTGCTGCTGCTGCTGCTACTGGGGTTGCTGCTGCTGGTTCTTCTACGGTGCTGCTGCTGGGGTTGCGCTGTGGTGCTGCTGCTAGTTCTTCTGCTGGTGCTGCTGCTGGGGTTGCTGCTGCTGGTGCTGCTGCTGGGGGGAGGAGCTTGAGCTCCAACTGCTTTAAAGATTTCAGAGATCATGCTCTTCATGGTGCCCATCTCTTGATTGAACCACTTCATAGCATTGCGAATCTGAACATACTCGTTGCGTGCTGAAACCTGGCTCAGAAATATAGAATTCACATCTGATTGGAGTGTACATAGCAGTTCACCTTGCACATCCAACCTCTCAATCACAGGTTTCAAGTTAATGATTATTTTCTGTTTGACCTGCCTTTCAAAAGGTGTGACAGTTAAGAGAGGTACTTCAGGTGCAGTCTCTTTGTCCTTCTTCTGCTCTCTTTGGCTGGAGGAGGTTGATCATCATCTTCATCAGAACTTGAGGAGCTAGCTGTCTCCCCTTCTCTGTCATCTAAGTTTGGAGAAACTCTGTGCAGTTCCTCCTGATCACCACTGGTTGGAGGTGCTTCTACTATTTTTTCTTGTAAATGCTCCCCTCAATAGGAGCATCTTCTTCAACTGGTACTGACTCCCCTGACAAGGAGCATCCATCATCACAGAGTCACCCTGAGGAATTGGGTGCTCTTCCTCTAGTGGAACCTCTTCAACAATGTGGCCTGATGCCACAGTCTCCTCTGTAACTGGCATAATATCTTCTGGGAGAATATCCTTAATTCTCCTTTCAGCAAAAACTCCAGCTGGCACTTCTGGAATTTCTGGAGCTGCTGCGACATCCTTCTCCTTCTCTTCTTCTGCTGTAACCTCTGACTGATTTTCGGCCATAGATGGCCCTGCCTGCTCTTGTGCTACAAAGGTTGGAATAGAAACAGATTCCATTGGCAATTCTAACATCTCAACAGCTGATTCCATCTGAGGGTGAGCACCTGAAGCATCGCCAATGTAAACTTCGCCTTCAGCAACTGAGGCCTTGGACCAGACCCCATTAACTACAGAGAAGCCACTCTTCTTCAAATTTCTGGACCTGATAGCTTGGCCCATTTTCTCTACAACTGCCCCAGAGAGATCAACACCGAAGTGTTTGAAAATCTTGGTAAGTAAATGGGCATAGGGCAGTTGACACATTCAGCTTGCTCTTGGTGTCCCAAATTTATTCTCTAGCAAATTTCATTCTTTCCATTATTACTGCGGCCACATTGATCTCCTTATTTTGAATGGCCCAGAACATTAGGTCAGAATCGGCCTTAGTGCAGGATGAGAAGGTTGCACTTATGGGAACCAAAATTTGACAAAACAATGAAGTGAAGGAGGCGATTGAAGGCATTCAGCTGATTTATATCAAGTTTGCCTTCCCTTAATTTGAAGCCCGGCCCTACAATTCCAAACCCTTCTCTTGAGCGTCCTCAGTGTGAAACCCACTAAAGCCTGATGTTTTCACCTCAAACAACATTCTTAGGAGCTCAGGGTCTATTTTGATCAGGGTGCCCTTTACCGAAGAGACAAGGGACCCATCTGCCTCTGTTCTTAAGCAAACGTAGAATGCCTTACCAAGTCCGGATAACTACCTCTGAGTAGGTGGTAACGCCCTTCCACTGCATCTGGTTGATCTTTTCGACTATGCTGCTCATTCCATTCTTCTTCAGATCTGCAATGTCTACTTCTTTATGACCACAGAGCTTCGTCTTCACAAAGGTGAAACGCTCCTGCTGCTCAGGAGTGAGAAATTCGGCGCTGTAACCACCCAAACTGCCGGCGATAGCTGGTGCGGCCATGGATTCAGGTGGGAAAAGTTCTGAAGGGTTGTGGAGAAGGAGATGAGAAAGAACCCTCAAGAAATTTGTGGGAGGGGAAGAAGGCTTCAGACTTGCAGAGGATGGAGGTGAGAGTCGCTAGGGCATCGGCTCATGCGACGGGACGAAAGAGGGAAAAGAGGTGAACGAAGAAGCGGAATCGTTATCACATCGATTTAAGAAAAAAAATAAATGCTCCAAAAGGTGAGGCGACAGAAAACGACAAACGAGGTTGACCGCCTCGAACGACTTTAGCTTAAATGAAAGGAGCGCTTAAACAGAGGTATTCGAAGTCTTTTCACTTTACAAAAGAGAGAGAGAGAACTTATTTAAATTCTGAAATTCTTTATATCAGTTTTAAAAAAAGATCTTTTCACAAAATACACATGCCTAACTCCCTTCTAAGAGATGTAAATCTCTCTTCAGGTAGGGCCTTTGTGAAAATGTCTGCTAACTGATTATTTGTATCAATAAAGATATTTTCAATATTGCCATTAGCTACATGATCACGAATAAAATGGTATCTAACCTCAATGTGTTTGGTCCTGGAATGCTGAATTGGATTTTTGGTGAGGTTGATAGCACTGGTGTTGTCGCATAGCAGTGGAATTGACTTGATTTTGAGTCCAAAATCTTCAAGTTGTTGCTTTATCCATAAGAGTTGTGTACAACAACTTCCAGCAGCTACATACTCAGCCTCAGCTGTAGACAGTGCTACTGAATTTTGTTTCTTTGAGGACCATGATACTAAACACCCTGCAAGAAACTGACAACAACCACTGGTGCTCTTTCTATCTACCTTACATCCAGCATAGTCAGCATCAGAATATCCTACTAAATTTACATCACAAGAGTTTGGATACCATAAGCCTAAATCATGAGTTCTGGCTAAATAACGAAAAATTCTTTTTACAGAAATTAAATGTGACTCTCTAGGATCTGCTTGATATCTAGCACACATGCATACACTGAATAATATGTCAGGTCTACTGGCGGTTAAATAAAGTAATGAACCTATCATACCTCTGTAGATCTTTTGATCTACTTTCTTACCATCCTTGTCGCTGTCCATCCTGGTTGATGTACTCATTGGTGTTGACGGTGGCTTGGCGTTATCAAATCCAAACTTCTTCAACAGTTCTTTGGTGTACTTTGCTTGACAGATGTGAGTTCCTTCCTTTTCTTGTTTGATTTGAAGTCCAAGGAAGTAGTTGAGCTCCCCCATCATACTCATCTCAAATTCTCCCTGCATTAACTTTTCAAAATACTTGCACAGGGATTCATCAGTAGATCCAAAGATGATGTCATCCACATAATTTGAACCAACAATATGTGTTTAACTTTTGTTTTTATAAAAAGAGTGCTATCTACTTGACCTCTACTGAAATCATGTTTTAAGAGAAAAGAGCTAAGCCTCTCATACCAGGCTCTAGGTGCTTGCTTTAAACCATACAAAGCCTTATGTAATTTAAAACATGATTCGGAAAGTCTATATCATCAAAACCCGGCGGTTGTTCCACATAAACTTCTTCTTTTATAAAACTATTTAAAAAGACAGATTTAACATCCATTTGAAATAATTTTAAATCTAGAGCAGATGCGTAAGCTAATAATATTCTAATGGCCTCAAGTCTAGCTACAGGTGCATAGGTTTCATCAAAATCTATGCTTCCTCT